>CM035418.1:9861118-10321118 GCA_020310875.1 Ceratopteris richardii
CTCTATATATATATATATATATATATATATATATATATATATATATATATATATATATATATATATATATATATATATATATATATATATATTCATGCATATATATATTAGAAATTATGGTTTTTAGGAAAAAACATAAAATCATAAGTATGATCAAAATGATTGAAGAAAGAAAATCAATTTGGTTTTTGAATAATCTACAATTATATACAATGTGGACGTGTATCTCTCCATACATGCACGAAGGGTGACTAGGCCTCGGCCGAACTTCCTTTTCTTAGAATGAAATTTATAGTCAATCTGGATGTGTATCCTCTCAATGGAGGTAACATAAAGGTATAGAATTTTGGTATTTGACTATTGATTTGCAGGACAAGGATCCTAATACATTGATTTTAAAAGGATTTTTAATCTATTTTACGTACCTCTATAAATAATAAAAATGGACCATTATTTTTTTTGTAAATCATAAATAAGGTGTGTTGGATTTATTTAAATCATTGAAGAGCTTTGGAGACTATAAATTTTTGAAGCTAAAGCTGATCTCCATTTGATGGCTTTTGTTCCATAGCCTTGTAGAGCCCCACATTATATTGATCTATGGATATTTTGTGTATCTATGAAAGTTCATAGGACGGTCTACCAAGATATAGATGTCCACATGGGGATTATCATGTATAAGAGACTAGAGAGAGGATGCTAGCTATATGCGAATAACTTTAGACATCAACATGCATGTGATTAAATTATAATGATTACCATGCAAATATGTTTTGGATTTTAAGTATTATCATCCACTGAGTGCCTTAACATCGAATTTTCATGATGATCAACGATTTAGATCTATTCATAATACTGGTAAGATCAGCTTTCTTAATCAATACCTTATATAAGTTGGAAGTATTTATTTTCAAGTCGGCAATGGAAATTATCATATGTTTTGAAAAAAATGAACAGATTGAATCTTTTTTTTTAATAAAGGATGTTCGGCCTTAGCCTACTCTCCCGGACTTGAATTAATTAAAAGAAAAGTACAAGAGAAGGGGACTAGTGCCCATGGGAACACTTCTCCTAGTAGAGCATGCATCCAACCGATATGTCTATGAAGTCTTATTTTCTTTTCGACAATCTGTCAAAGCCTTTGTTGTGGACCTTACAAAGCTTACATGAAGTTATTAAGGAGGTTGATAAATCTCGCATCCCCATCATGCGGAGCCCACTTGGTTTTAAGCTTATTGTTGATATATTGAAGCTCTTTGTGACGTCTGAAGTAGGGGGGGGGGGTTACTTACAGTTAGCAATTCTTTTGTCGAGAAGGAATAGGGACTTCTCAATCCACCACTCCTTGGGGGTATTGCCAAAGAAGTGAGTGCATCTTTCCTTCCAAATCTTCCAAAGGATCTCTCCCCTGATCGCATTCCACAAAGCCGTAGAGCAACTGATCGCTTCACCAATGAGGGCTTGCTTCCAATTGATTTGTTCTTGGAGTCCTAGAGAATGACCCAGGATCCTCCATAACCGAAGGGATTTAGGGCAAGCAAACAACAGGTGACCAATATCCTCTTTGCTATGGAAACATCGCTTGCACCCGGGCGGAATACCATAGATCTTGTTAGCTTTTGCATTGGTCCATATTCGAGGATGTATAATTTTCCATAGGAGGACCGACTTTTTGTTTTCAATGAGAGGGTGCCAGATAGACATAAATTTCATATCCCATCAAAGTCGCATCCAGTAGACACCATTTCTTGTTGAGACTGATGTGAATGTCATTGCGAGCTTCGACATAAGGAAGCTTGGAGAGGTGATTACCATTAAACCATTTAAGGCCCGTTAGGTCCGGAGCATCCTCTCCCATTAGTAGTTGGATTTTAGAGCAGTCCCAAGCATGTCGTCTGCTCAATAAATCATTCCATTCCTCATACGTGACTGCAGCACAAGGGCCAAGGTCCTCAAATTCCACCCATCTGTTCATGTCGTATTTCTACAGGTGCTTCTGAATCCCTTATTCTAGAGTCTCTTGGCACTTAAGACATTCCAAGGCTCAACCTTTCTCAAGCCTTGGATTGGGAACCAAATAGAGCCATTTTGTCTTATACCTGCAACCCACTTCCAATCTTCATTGATTCTGATGTGAGGTTTAAATCTATTCCAACTCAACCACAATGATCTTACGAGGATCCATCCTTTGAGTGATACTGGAATCGGAGAGAATAAGAGGGTGAGGATGTCAAGGGTTTTCCATCCCGGGTAGCCCACCAGAGTAATCGTGTTCGTGTTTCTGAAAAATTAATGTGGCCGAAGAGGAATCTCTGTTGCACCAGGCCTTAATCATCCACTTTTCCGCCAGTTTATTGGCCATGTTGCCAATGTCCATAATGCCCAGTCCTCCACTCTCCTTTTGGCTAGTGCATATGGACCATTTGATTTTAGGCACTCTCCTCTTGTTATGGTCCCCAGTCCAAAGAAAGTTCTACAAATGCTTTCCAATCTGGCTAATTCTTGATCGTTCGGTCTCTAGCAAAAAAGAAATTATATGATTAAGGATATGAGGAATGTGTTGATCACCATGGCCCGGTCAGAAAGATTAATTTTCAAACCGCTCCAATAGTTAAGTTTATTATTAAGTCTGGCGAGGACCCAAGCCCACCTTTGTTCCAGAGTAACACTGAATCCCATGGGGATACCAAGAATGCGAATGACCTGACCCAATTGAATGCTTTGGCATCCCTGCATAGTGAGGAGATTCGGTTGAGTCCCTTTGATAGCCCTGAACGATATCTTGGAATGGTTAATTCTCAACCCAGAGGCCTCACAAAAGGTGTCAAAGCACCACCATAAAGGTTTCCAGGCTGGTTCCATCATTGTGAACAAAGGCATTTGTGTCCTCCGCAAATAGCCTCATGGTCATTTGCTCAGAGTTATGTGGCAACATGATGCCTCTTATGCGACCAAGCTCCATCTGTCAAACAGATTGAATCTTGTTAATATAAAGGAAGTTCGGCAATAGCCTACTCTCCCGGACTTGAATTAAATTAAGAAACAAGGGTACAAAAGAAGGGGACTAGTGCCCACGGGACCCCCCAAATCCCACAAAGCAGGGGAGGCTTGGTTGATTCCTAGGTTGCATTACAAAGAAGGTTGATCACCCTCTCTTGATCGTTTGTCTTCAACGATATTTAAAAAGTTTCATAGCGGTTAACGTGTTGGATCTTTACAAAATAGCCGTATTTATATTTTGATATTGATTACTGTTGATGGCCGTTCTACTGGTGTGTTTCAATTTTCTAGTATTAGATTATCATTCATTAAGATGGTCATGAATGTTCACACGTAACGATTGTTAGCTTTAAGATAATTTTTGAGCAACAATTATAGAAATCGATCATGAATGATTATTAGGATGTTTTGAAACCAATACGCTCCTTAGCATGAGAAGCAAGAGAAAGGTAGTTTTGAGATCCAAATAGTAAAAACATGCCATCTATTGCAATCTCTACATATATTCTAAATCCTATGCTGTTTCTTATGGTCACAAAGACATTTATAGTGAGATATGTACCTATATGTGAACATATAATGCCACAGATGTTGACTTTCACATGCATTTTCAAGACAGAAGTTCATCTATAGATATAGTAAGAACTCAAAACACCTCATTAAAATTATCTTCATCTACAGCCCTTTTCATACAAATCATAGGTACCGAATCAATGAAATTTAAGTTAAATACAATGTCAAAAGTATAGTCAATATTGTTGGAGAGAGAAAACCTACGAATGGAATTCAATTATAAATATCCTAATGAAGAAAACATAGCTCACTTTTTTTGAATCAAAGTTATATGGTTTGATGGTCTCCACATAAATGTGATGATGAATCAATTCATAAAACCACTTTTGATTGATGTGTTTCCAAAGTGAATAATTTGATGTTCTATATTTTTTGCAATAGTTATCTTTAGTTGTGCTCTTGAATTGCATTTGGTTGATTGTGACCAATCTCTCATAGTAGCCTTGATTGATTCATGCAAGTTTTCTCACCTAGCGAAAAATTCTCTCTATCTCTGTTCATTTATGATGGTGTATGGGACAATTGTAAAATAATCTGTTTCAGTATTAATGTGATGCTTAATCTCCATATGATTATTGCCGCAAACTTCCCTCTCACTCTCAATAGTTGAGCCATCACGTGAACTCTACTCTATGCACCCTTGCATATTGATCTTGATATCTCATTCTCGATCCAAATTTGTTTCTCTATTTGGAACTTAATGGGTTAATCAGTGTTTGCATTTCAAGATTTCTACCAGCAGCGTGCAAATATTAGTGTTTATATATCAACTTAAAAAGCGCTTTTCATGTTTCTTTATTGGCATGCACAAATCATGGTAGATTGATTTTGTGTTCTTCCATTTAGTTCTTGCGTTGAACTTTATTCACTTCCATATGCTTTTTGGTATTGTGTTTTTTTTATTATTCTTGTATGATTTTGACATTAGGATTATTATTTTTATTGTTGTTATTATTATTCCATGTATAAAAGAAAATAGTTTCACACACACATACCCAAATTACACATGAACACTTGCAATTATATACGCATGCATGCATACGCACACACAGAACATTTAGTTTCACACATATAGAGATCAATAAGAAAATTTGAACACACATTAACATTAACGTAAACATTGTTTTTTCTCTCTCTGTCTCTCATACTTGAATCTCGGATTTCCTTGTTCGGTAATGTATTCCTTATAGATTTAAGGTCAATCTTTTTATTATCTATCGTTTCTCTAAAATGATAGATAAAATAAAATTAATTGTTTATCACCATGAAATGAAATTCATCCAAGACATTAACCACCTCCAAACCTGCAAATCCTCTACATTTTCCAAATTTGTAAATTAAAACAGAATAATTTGCAAGAATCATGTCCATAAAAACGATAAGATGTTTATTTTATATTGCTCTTATGAAACAAGAAGACGTCCAATCATACACGTAAACGCTTTGGATTCTCACGTGTTCAAGGACTTAACTGGTTTTATTAAATCCTACCTAGCATATATTTTCCTATATGCGGCACATTGATGAGCATTTGGCTCCCCTTTACTTTACTTTCAGCTTCATGTAAGGTTTTGCAATTCTAAACATGATATTTGAAGTTAAACTGAATCATATTCTATACTTTGATGTACGTATTGCAGTTTCAACTTTAAAGAATCTAGAAATCAAAAAGTTTGAAGTACTTGAGTCTTTCTCGCATTTTCACTTTCCTTCAATATTGAGAATTTTAATTGCTTTTTTTCTTTAATAGAATAGTTCAACTTGACTTCGTGACTGCATGGAGATTTGGTCGCATTTCCTATATATTCTTGGATGTAGATAATAGGTTAAAAGAAGCATATGGGAGTCATCTAGATTAGTCTTTTATCTCACTTGCTTACAAAAATTGTTTGTTTCATGTTTCTTGTCCTTTTTTCGAGCTTCTTGACTAAAGTCACTCTTTAAAACTTCAACTAGTTTATATGAACTCAATTTATGTCTAAAAGGTTTATTTTTCCTAGTAAACTATTGTTACTCCACATGATTCTTCATGATCAATTAATAATAAAACATACTTTTTTTGTTATTTTTTATTATTTCAACAAATTATGCAAAAATATTAAAAGTCTTTGTGAAAACACCATTACACTCTTGTTTAAAAACAAATCGAATAGAAGAATTATGGAATCTATCACTAGGGGTTGAAGCTTTCATATTCTCGATAGTTCCTAATACATCTTCATTCTTCTCTTTCCTATATCAAAATTAAACTCCAAAAAACATCATTAAGAACATGTTGCAAAGTAATCACAATTATTCTATATTCAAACAAAAGTCTTTGATTTTATTCACAATTTAAAACTATTTTATCTTCAAAGATTTACATTGTTCGTCATGTCCAAATTCATTTACTTCTTTCTAAATCTCTTTCAAAAAATAATAATACTCTGTATTAAATATCTCAATCCAATATCGAAACAGATTCTTTAATTAACCTATACTCATGTTTGTATCAAATCTAGAATCTTGATTAGCTTGTTTCTTGGAACTCAATTCTAGTTCTTAACTTTCTTGAATCTCACATAAATCAGGTAGTGGAATTGTAATGAACTCATCTACTTTATTTTCAATCACCTAGGAATAAAATTAGTTGTAAAAACCAATCTAAAAAAAGAAAATGCTCAATCAATACTAAAAAAAATACAATCACTCATCTCAGAAATATTCACACATGAATCAAATGGATTTACAAATACGGACATAAAACTAACGCATTACGTTTAATTTCAATCATGCAACTTATGCACAAAAGAAAATTATTCATCTCTCCATCTTGTGATCCAATTCGTTGATAAGCACTACCATCTTCTAAAACTTTGATTTTCATCCTACCATCACTCATGAAATGTTAAACTACAATAACTTTATATGAGCATCCCACATGAACAAAAAAATTAGTGATCATGATGTATGTCACCTCAAGGAAAAAGTGCATAGGACTTGTTCCACTATTAGCTTATTTCATTCTCCATCCATTATCTTTACATATAGCCCAACTTCCTGAATCATAAAGACCCTTGGAAATCACATTTATCTCATAGCCAAAATCTATCAAAGCTACTCATTGTTTAGCATTTTGTGTTATCTTTACTATAGCCTCAATTGTTCCTATGGCCCATAGGTTATGTGAATAGTGACTTTGGAAAACATTATAAAATATATTAACATCAAGATATGATCTTGCATAGCTTTTGAACTCATTCCGATCAATATCAGTATTAACACATGAAGCATAGATGTAGGTTCATTAGTTTCTGTCTCATCTTTATATTAACATTTCTTTGTGAAACTATCAAGAATCTCATCTATAAACTCTCTCTTAGCTACTCCTAAAAAATTACCAAATATCATACACACAAAAATCTTAAGTATGTTCACATCTAGCACAGATTTTGGGTATATTTGTTTTTGTAGTTGTGAAAGTAGCTTGCAAGCTTGTCATTTCCTACGTTCTTTCTTCTCATATTTGCTACGTTATATCTCAATCGTATCATTTATCTTACTTGTTCGATTGTATTTGTTCTCTCTCAGTAGGTCCTTGGCTTTCATCATCTCTCATCTTCTTCTACTCAATATTAGCCTAATAGGTACATATTAAAAAACGATATAACTAAAGGGATAGAAGATGGCCAAGGTTGTGATGAATTGAACAACTAAATGGTAGACATGTGAAAGCAAAGATAACGGTGAATGGACTACCAAATTCTTCCAAGCTGCTCATTCTGCTTGGAAATCCTCCCTTAATAATCATTTCTAAAAGTAATTTTTTGTAACTTCCTCCATATTTATGGAAGCTAGTGAGGATTTGAGTCTTTGGAGTGATTCCTTAACTTTATAGCTTGTAGTAGGAGTTTTATACACTCAAAGCCGACACCAAATGAAGGTGTAGCCCCTACTTTTAATTGTAGTAGACACAAGATTTTGAGTATGTTCACTACTTAAAAGAGGACTATATAAATAAATGCATACTCACTTGTAAGATTCTTCTTTTTCAACTTCTCTCACTTTCTCTCTAATCTGCATTTTCTTCCTCATGAGTGGATCTTACATGCATGCTTGTGTGTGTGTGTGTTCATGTGCATGTGTGCATGTCACTTCTTTTGTGAGCATCTCTATGTGCATTTGGAAGGTCTCCATACCATTGACATCATCTCTCCGTTTGAAACTTCATGAGTGAGGATTTGTTGCTTGTCACGGGTGTTGTACGTCTACTGTGTGCAAAGATCTACATCGAATACCATGCCACCATTTTCAAGGAAGTGAAGATTGAAGAAATTAATGCTATTTCTGATGATGCTGACATGTTGACGAGTTGCATGAGAGTCTGATGTTAGTCGATCAACTTGATGACCTTCTCTACAAGGTGGTCTTCTATGCTCATTCCTTTCATAGATCAAAGGCCAATATGGTGATTGGAAAAGGAAGAAAATTTGGCTCACTTTATCCTTTATTTGTATCAGAGAAAGAACACTTGTTAAATGTTACTGAACAACCTAAGGCTTGTATTTTGCATGGCCGTTTGGTCCATATCTCACGTAGTGGAATGGAAAATCTTTCTCTTTGTGGCTACTTACCTGTGTTATTTTCCTCTGATTTTTCATTTTGTGAGCAGTGTCAATATGGAAAGAAAACTAGGAATGTGCACAAGATGCACATTGAATCTTCAATTTAGCCTTTAGATCTCATTCATATAGATGTGCATGGTCCTATGCCCACAAGATCATTAGGTGGTTCTCTTTATTTTATCAAATTCATAGATGATGCTACTAGAAAAGTATGGGTATATCCTCTCAAAGCAATGCATAAGGTATTCCCACTTTCAAAAAACGGCTTGCGTCAGTTGAGACTGAAAAAGGAACTAAGCTTAAGGCCTTGCATTCAGATAATGGGGATTAGTATACCTCATGTGAATTCAACCTTTTTGTTAGTCTAGAGGAGTTTGTAGAGAGTTTATAGCTCCTTATATCCTAGTATAGAATGGTGTACCCAAAAGGATGAATAGAACTATTCAAGATAGAGTAGTTTCTATGCTGCATCATGCAAACCTTTCACAAGGCTTTTGGGTAGAATAAGTATTGACTACAATTCATGTGATTAACCTTTCACCTTGTACTGCCAAAGGTCTAAAATTGGCACAAGAGTTATGGATAGGGAAGCCACCATATTATAATCATCATTGAGTTTTTGGGTGTGAAGAATATGTTCATATACCCAAGAATCTTAGTAAAACGTTGGATCATAAGTCTAAGAAATGCATTTTTCTTGGATATGGTCGAGAAGGAGAATTTGGATAACGCTTATTGGATCCTTAAACACGATCAGTGATCAATAGTATTGATGTCATTTTCAATGAGTCTAAGATGCATAAACAACCCATTAAGGAGGTTTGAAGTGAGAACAGTGGTGTTTGAGGATAGTATTCCTCTAGTCAGCATGCATAAAAATGTTGCACATAGGGATGTTCAAGAGAATGTCCTATTAGATCAGTCTACAAATGTTCCTATTTAGCAATCATTTAGACACTCTACACATGTCTCACATCCACCTGATAGATATGTTCCAAGTTTGGATTTTGTTATGCTAACAGATATTGGTGAACCTTCTTGCTATAGAGAGGCAATGCAGACAACAGATCATGTCAAATGGGAGCATGCCATGAAAAGTAAGTTGGAATCTATTCACAAGAATTGTACTTAGGATTTAGTACCTTTGCCAAAGGATAGGAAAGCATTACCATGTAAAAGGGTATATAAGTTGAGATTCACATCTTATAGTGCTTCTCAAAATTATAAAGCAAGACTTGTTGAAAAGGGTTTTAAGCAACAACATGGTGTTGATCTCGAGAAAATCTTCTCCCTAGTGGTCAAGATGACTACCTTGCACATGTTGCTTGGATTCATTGTGATGGAGGACTTAGAACGAGTCCAAATGGTGTGAAAATTGCTTTCTTGCATAGAGATCTTATAGATGAGATCTATATGGAACAATTATTGGAGTTAGAGTTCTGAGGAAGCATGGGAACAACACAAGGAAGATGAAGAAGCTTGGAGCACAACACAAAATACTGAATGTATTACCACTAGAATGTACAGAGATAAGTAACTCATTGGGGAAGTAGGCCTATATACAAGTCGGGGGAAAAAACCTTCTAAAGATGGAAAAAAGTGCCCAAGTGGTCCTAGTATGTTCACACATATCACTACCTAAATATATCACCAAATCCCCCCTGGGAGTGATGTGGTGATCAAGGAGCTGGCACTCATGTATAAGGAAGTGCCAAGCTACGTGGAAATCACTCAACAAATGAAGTAAGCCCAAATCTTTGTAGAAAGCTTCAAACTTTTCCCTGTGTATATCCTTTGTGAAAAGGTCAGCAACGTTCTCCTACATGCGCACATATGCCAAGTTGATCTCTCCTACAGAGAACCTCTCCCTAACATAATGATAATAAACCTTAATGTGTTTATTGGTAGCATGGAACACAAGGTTCCTCACAACTACCAATGCACTCTGACTGTCAATGAAGATGGTGGTGGTAGAAGACCGAACAACACCCAAATTAGCCATAAGGCATCTGAGCCATACACACTCAATAGTCGATGTGAAAGCTTCCCTATATGTAGCCTCATAACTCGGAATGGCCATAGTAGGCTGCTTCTTGCTCAACCAAGATATACATGAGCTACCAAGCATGACGCAAAAGCTACTAGTGGACACACGAGTTTCATAGAAACTAGCCTAATCACTGTTAGAAAAAGACAAGTAATGCATAAGTAAATCAAGCATCCAATAGCCTGTTGATAGAGAACAACATCAAATGCAAATCCAACATCATGAGACTCGAGTTTCTAAACTTGTGTCCATAGGAGTGGCAATAGGTTTATGGTCTTCAAGGCCAAAATGCTACAATAAGGATTCAATATATTTCCTTTGATACAAAGACATTCCACCATCAACTTACATAAACTAAATGCCCAAATAATGATGCAAATGCCCCGAATCAGACATCTGAGATGAGGCATGCAAGTTAGCCTTAAAATAAAAAATATGCTTGTCATGAGGACTAGTGAGTAGCATGTCATCAACATACACAACAATGATCAGAAGCATATCATTAGCATGCTTAACATATAAGGTGCTCTTAGTTGGACTATTCATAAAACCATGTGCAATCAGATAGGCATGTATCTTTTCAAACCAAGCACATGGTGCTTGCTTTAAACCATATAATGCCTTCTTTATGCACACCTAGTTTTCATGCCCTTTCTGCACAAAGCCACAGGGCTGAAAAACGTACACTTCTTCATGCAACTCACCATTTAGAAATGTTTTTCTTAATGTCCAACTAATGTACATTCCAACCATGATGAGTTATAAGTGCACAGATACTACGAACAATAGTCATTCGACATGTAGGTGCAAAGGTCTCATCAAAATCAATGCCTCTTTCCTATGCATAACCCTTTGCAACAAGCCTAGCCTTATAAATGCCAACTGTTCCATTAGGCTTATGCTTCAGCTTGTATACCCACTTAGTGCCAATGGCCTTCTTGTGAAGAGGCAAATCACAAAAAGACTAGGTACTATTCTTCATTATAGCATCATATTCAGATTGCATAATAGCCATCCAGTTTTCAAAATTTTGTGCTTCATCAAACGAAATAGGCTCATTCTAATCATGAAGACTAGATGTAGGCATAGCATAGCAATCTGATGCAAAAGAGGAACTATCAAAGCATGAATGAGTATGATATGATAGAAGTGCATCTAATTTTCTATCATGCAAAGTTTGCACCAGCCATTTTAACATAGTTTTTGCTTGCTCAATATTAACTCTCTCATCAACAAGTGCATCACATAAATCTACATAAAAAATGGAATGATCTGCATCATCACATGAAACTTGCAAAGGCTGAGAAGTTGCCTTATTAGGACCACCACTAGACTATCTAAAAGAGGATCAATATTAACTCTCTCAATATTAACTCTCTCATCAACAAGTGCATCACATAAATCTACATAAAAAATGGAATTATCTGCATCATCACATGAAACTTGCAAAGGCTGAGAAGTTGCCTTATTAGGACCACCACTAGACTATCAGAGCTTGAATGAGTATGATATGATAGAAGTGCATCTAATTTTCTATCATGCAAAGTTTGCACCAGCCATTTTGGCATATTTTTTGCCTGCTCAATATCAACTCTCTCATCAACAAGTGCATGACATAAACCTACATAAAAAATGTAATGATCTACATCATCACATGAAACTTGCAAAGGCTGAGAAGTTGCGTCAGTAGGACCACCACTAGACTGTCCACCTATAAAAAGAGGCAGCAAAGTACCATACATGTCTTTGGAGCTAACAGATGTCACCTTCATACATGAAAGTAAGGGCTTAATAGAATCCTCAACAAAAATAACATCACAGCTAACCAAAATGTGTTTAGTCCATGGATAATACAGATGATAGCCTTTGCTTTCATAAATGCACCCAACAAAAATACATTTCACTACTTTATCATCCCATTTTTACCAATGTTGTTTAGGCACTAATGAATATGCTAGACAACCCAAAACAAGAAGATGAGCAACACATGGCTTGTGACCATGCCAAGCACCATATGGAGTGATAGACTATGATGCTTTAGTGGGACACCTATTAAGTAGATATGCTACACACATAACAACCTCAAGCTAGAAATTATGTGGTAAAGCTTGACGCTTGACCATACACCTCGCCATCTCCATGAGTGACATATTCTTCCATTCAGCAATTCCATTCTGTTGAGGTGTACATGGTGTTGTAAACTGATGTTTTATCCCATGTTCAGCCAGAAAGGCATTAAAATCAGAAGACATATATTCCCCCCCGATCAAAACGAAGGGTGCCCATTTTACATGCTGACAGATTTTCAGCCAAAACCAAAAACTGTTTGAAGCTTATGAACACTTCAAACTTTTCTTTCTATGGATATACCCATGCATGGCTAGAAAAATCATCAATGAAAGTCACAAAGTAAAGATAGTTTCTAAAAGAGGGTGGCTGCATAGGACCATAGACATCATTGTGAACAAGCTACAATTTCTGTGTAGATCGAACAGAACCATCTTTTGTGAATGAGGAACACTGTATTTCTCCCAAAATACAGCCTTCACATACATGTTTACTAGGTGCCTCAAGTTTGGTCAAATAGGAAACCATTTCAGATTTCTACATGCGTAGCAAACTAGCGAAATTCAAATGACCAAAGCATGCATGCCAAAGCTTTGCATCTCACATAGCTTGAGAATCATGTACTGCACATGCAGAGTCATTCATAGATTTTTCATATCTATGAGCTTATAAAGCCCATAAGAAAAAATGCCAAAGAAATAATAACTTCCCCATTTGACAGATCATGAACTGTACATCTATCATCAACAAATCTCACAACCAAGCCAATCTTGGCTAAAGTCAAAACTAATCACAAATTCTTCTTGATCCCTTGCACAAATAAACCATCTGACAATGTAAAAGAACTACATCAATAGTGCTCAGAATGATCTCACCAACTCCCATAATAGGATAAGAGGAGTTGTCCGTGCATGAAACAGTATTCCGTGTAAGGGTAGGCTCGAGTGAAGAGAAGAAACTGCCCTAAAGGTAATATGTTTGGTAAAACCGCTATCAAATTACCAAACATCTGAGCCTACTATAGACATGCACGGCTCATGAGAAGATGGGTAAAAACATACAAATAATAGTAAACACCCATTCTTCATCCTCCACAAGATTAGAAGACTCTATTTTTGGTATAGAGGCCTCTACAACTACCATTCCGGCCTCTTTCTTCTCTACCTCTTTAGCAGCCAGTTTTGGACAGCCCTTAATGACATGATCATTTGCTTTACGATATTTACATACAATTTTTGTTTTTCTGATTTCTTCTCATCTTTGTCTTCCTTCTTTGATTGTGCAGAATTAGTAGATTTCTACTTACTAGTAGAAGAGCTCCATTTTCCTTTGCCCTTATGACTAGCCAAGAAAACTTGATATGCAACATGCATAATAGACATGTTCAGCCTAGACTGATCTTCCTGCAACAAAATAAAAACTAACTCTCCAAATGTTAAAGCATTTGGATTGCCTTTCATCATCAAACAAAGAGTAGAAGCAAAACTCAGATAAGAGTCAGGAAGACCATTCAAAAGATTCTACACAAGTAAACTATTAGGAAGGACATCATCTATAGAAATCAATTGTTCCTTCAAATCCTTGATCTTTGTCAAAAAATTGTCCATAGAATCACGTTCATTCATGTGCTCACTCTCCAACTGTTTTCAGAGGTAAGCAACACGAGCCTCATTCCTAGCCTGGTACAATGTGGTAAATGTATCCCAAGCATCCTTAGTTGTTCTACAAGAGCTAATGTGAGGAATAATGGCATGTTTGATAGACAAAGTTATCTATGCATGTGCATGAGCATCAGTGCCATCCCAAAAAAATTGCTCTATAGTAGGTGCAATAGAAACAGTAGCTCAAATAGGAATCTATAGAATATCACCATCTTTGACACCATCTACATCAGCTTGTATTTGTAGTATTGTTCGTAGGTGTAATAGGACACTCTACACAATATTCCAGAGTCCTTTTGCGACCAATACATGATGCATCATATAAGCCCACAATGGATACTTTGTACCATCCAACTTATCCTCAATAACCAACATACGAAATACATCTTTGCTTTCAGCTATAGCCGATTACTAAAATACCTTGATGCATAAAAATGATTGTATCTAAAAATGTTGAACTCAACAACCCAAACAAGTTCTACAAGACATGTAGCAGACTTCGAGATGCTTATACTCGCGAACCAAAACCTGTATATATCTTTGGCACAAAAAGATGAAATAGCCTACACAAGCAATGTGATAGTGCATTCGGAGGTCAAAATAATCTCAGAGTGTGCACATCAAATTTCGTGCAATTCTAAGACTCTGATCGGAGGAGTCTCGATGATGCCTTAGATGAAACAGCAACCTGTTCTGATACCAATTGTTGGATTTAGACATCCGTGGAAGCACACAAACAACACAAGGAAGAAGAAGAAGATTGGAGCACAACACACAAAACTAAATATTTTACCATTAGAATGTACAAAGATAAGTAACCTTTTAGGGAAATAGATGTATATATAAGCTGAGGGAAAAAGACCTCCTAAAGAGGGAAAAAAGTGCCCCCGCAGTCCTAGTGTGTTCACACACATCACTACCAAAATATCTCAACAACTACCACAGGGTTATGTAGTTCCTGATAAAGAAAGTCTAGTTTGTAAGCTCAAGAAGAGCTTATATGGACCTACATAGTTCCCTAGACAGTGGTACCACTTTGATGATTTTATGAAGTTTGAAGGCTATTCTAGAAGCAATGAGGATCATTGTCTCTACACAAAGAGATGCTTAGATGGCAACTTGATATGCTTGATACTTTATTTTGATAATACATTGATTGTTGGGAATCCCTCTTATGACTTGTCAATTCTCAAATAAAAGTTGAGTGAAACATTAGATATGAAAGATTTGGGGGATTCCAAACATATTCTTGGCATGTGCATTACTTGTGATAGGAGTAAAAGATTGATATAATTGTCTCAAAGTGGGTACATATCCAAAGTACTTCACAAGTTCAATATGCGGGTTGGAAAGGCATTGAGTACACCTTTACCCACATATGTGAAATTGAGCAAGGATACCAAAATCAGATGAGGAAAGGAATTCATGACCATAACTCCTTATCAGTCTATTGTTGGTAGTCTCATGTATGCTATGGTAGCTACGAGACCAGACATTGCATTTGCAGTGGGAGTTGTGAGCAAATATATGTCTAATCCTAGCAAGAAACATTGGGAAGAAGTCAAGATGATTTTGAGACATTGGAGTGGCACTAAGGACAAGTGTCTATGCTTAGGCAGAGGAAAAGCATCCATTATTGGTTACACAGATTCTAACTATGCTGGTTGTGTAGACAACCGTAAGTCTACATCAAGGTATATTTTTCAATCTTTTGGAGGTGCTATCTCTTGGAGATCTCCTCTTCAAGGATGTAGAGCTCTTTCAACCACAAAAAGAGAGTATGTTGCAGCAAGTGAGGCATGTAAGGAAGCATTGTGGCTTTCTCATCTTGCTTGTGATATGGGTCTACCTCAGCATGTACCTCGTTCGCTCAGTGATACTCAGAGTGCCATTGCTTTGGCTAAAAATCCGGTCTATCATGCAAAGACCAAGCACATTGAGGTGAGGTATCACTTCATTGTAGATTGCATAGCCACTGAGTGCGTTATTCTTGAGAAGGTTCATACTCAAGATAATGTTGTAGATGCTTTGACTAAAGCTCTACCACAAGACAGCTTTTGACAATATTGTCTCTTGATGGAGATTACTTGATTCATGATCTTATATAGTCACTTGTATACTATGTAACATGCCCATCAAATGGGAGGTATAACTTGCAAACTTACACTCAGGTACTCTTTATCATTCTTCATTTTTCTCCCATAGTCACTTTGGCCATATTGCCCTTTAGTGGGAGATTGTTACCATTAGTTTGCATGTGAAAGGAAAAATGGCCACTGGACACTTTTTTATATGTAGTGGTCTTGTCAGCCACGAACTATAAGTTTGATCGCATTTTGTAACACCTAAGAAGTCTATGTTTGTGCTCCCTATGTACTCTGTTTTTCTGCGTATTTTGCAACCTCTATGGAGAGTACCATGTGCGGTGCTTGGAGCTCGATTCTCTACTCAGAGGATATCATCGTGGAGCTCTCTAGAAGGAGAGCACACTATGGTGCATCATCATCTAAATACTTCATGAATTAGCAAGTGAAAAATGCAAAGATAAGCTTCTTATTAGCATTATAGGCATATATATAAGCAGGGGGGAAAACCTCCTAAAGAGAGACAGAATTGGCACGGTACTCCTAAGTGTGTTCACACAAATCACTACAAAAATATATGAACACTCAAATCCTTGCATGCCAAGCAAGAGAGGCTTGTTTAGGCCTATACCAAACCTATTTTAGCCTACAATTATATTTAGGGTGCTTTGACGCCTCATATCCTTGTGGTTGATCCATGAATACTTCTTCCTGAAACTCACCATGTACAAAAGCATCCTTCACATCAATCTGATGCAAAATCCATGCTTTTTCTATTGCAATGCATTAAGTTTCCTAATACTAGTTGTTGTATTAACTAGGGTGAAATTTTCCTCATAACCAATGCCATATGTCTATTTTTATCCTTTTCCTACCATTCATGCTTTATACATGCTTACGCTACCATCAACATTATGATTTACCTTGTAAACCCACTTGCAGACTTTGTGTTTCTTTCCTTGTGGCCCAACTTCCATGTTACATTTCCATAAAGTGCATCCATCTCCTCGTCCATAGTTTTCTACCAATGTTTATTCCTATTGCATGTTCAAAATAAGAAGGCTCACTTTCTACATTACCTTGGTCATATAAGCACAATGAGGAATCATGTGGCCATCATATGTTACTTGTTGTACTAAATTGCAGATCCTCCAAATCCTCTTGGTTCCGGGTTACTTCTCCTTATTTCATCATCTCCATATGCCTTTCTTACTCCTAGAGTCTTCACATAGGGTAATCCATGTTCCTCTTCAAGGCTCTTTTCTGAATAGCTTAATTTTTTGTTAATTTCTTCAAAACATGTCTATGTTTTAATATCAACATAAAATTTTTCTATACCTTTCTTAGATATAGTTGATCAATTCGCTAAATTGAAATTCCCATCCAATCTTCCACTCCATAAATTTGAGTTGGAACTATTCCTAGGTGACACATCTAGTCAACTTAGAACTTGAATTCCAAACTTGAGTTTTAACATGTCCTTTGTAATTTGATTCAACATTGATTCATTCTTTTGCATCAGCAAAATAGCTTTCCATTTCATCAAACACCAAATCCTTGCTTACCTTCACCTTCTATGTGATTGGGTTGTAGCATGTGTATCCCTTTTGCTAAAGGTTGTACCCAATGAAGATACTCTTTTCTACTTTTGGATCAAGTTTCATCCTCAATTGAGATGGCACATGTCTATATGCAATAGTATGATATACTTTCATATGTGAAAAAGTCTTTCTTTTTTACCTCTAAACTTCTATTTATGTGTAATCTGATGTATAACATCAACCGGAGTTCTTTTCATGATGTATATAGCCCTCTGTAAATTTTTCCCAATAACAATGAGGCATATTCTTCTCACCCCTCAAGGTTCTTTCTATGTTTGCAATATGTCTATTTTTGTGTTCAAAAACACCATTCTATTATCTTTATGTACCTACTTGGAAAGTTCCTTTGTATTGTATGAGTGTTTAGAAAACTACTAAATTCATATGATATCTACTCACCTAATCCATCAGATCTTAATGTCTGAATATGCTTCACTATCTAATTTTCCACCATATCCTTGAAATTATGAAATTGAGTAAACACCTCACGCTTCTCCTTCATGAACTATACCCATACTTTTCATGTATGGTCATCAATAAAAGTGACATAAAACTTGCAACCCTGAAGATGTGGTCTTTGCAAGAACCAAACATCAATATACACTATCCCTAGGTCATTCTCACTAACATGCTTTCCATGCTGAAAGGATGCCCTTGACTATTTACCAAATTCACATGCTTGACATAGTTTTGCATCTTTGCAACCTTCAAATTTGGTAGTCCATTGACAAGCTCCTTTGATTGCATCAACTTAAGCCTCTACAAATTTGCATGCCCAATTTGTTTGTGCCATATCTCTATGTTAGCACTAACACCTTCACCTTTTGCAAACATGTCTATATTCATTTCATGAAGTTTCACATTCAAGGTGAACATCCTATCCACATTGTTCCCTTTTGGGATCAACTTGCCATTCTATTTGTACACTTCTACATATAAACCATAAGAATTCAACCCAACTTGTAATCTCTAGTCAATAATTTGTCCAATAGAAACAAGGTTATTTGTTACATTGGGAACATGTAGCACATGTGGAAGATATTTCACCTCCTCTTCTGACATAGATAGTGCTATATTTCTTGTATGCTTGATACGATGTGATGTTTCATCACTTTTTTCAACACATCCAAGAACTCAAAATTTTTGCAAGGTGATTTGAAGCATGTGACTTAACATAATAGAAATTAGCATTTGGTTCTGAAACATTCTTAGACATTCTATCCATCATGTGATGTTGGACCATGAACAAGTTTTCATAATCATCTACACTTGTGGATGTATATTTTTTTTGTTTCCTTCTACTATTTTGATACTTCCACCTACAATGATGTTCAAAGTGACTAGGTTCACCAAAATTCCAGCATCCCTTAGATCAACACCTAAATGATTTCATTGAAAACCTCTACAACCTCTTTGTCTCCCCCTACCTTGACATTGTCCTCTACCTCCTACATTAGTGTGTTATTGACATTCATCTTGGATATTGATTCCTCTCCCACTTATGAAACGTGTACCTGTGCAAGAGTAGAGTACCTACTCACAACTAGTTCTCCCTTGGGAATTCGAATCTTCACCATAGTTCTTTTCTTCAATTATCAACATGGACATAAGAGTAGAAAAACTTGGAATATTTTCCCTACAATTAAAGGTTGTGAACTACTTATATGTGGCTCCTAAACTAGGAAAGCACACTTTAACCTCATCATCATCATCCAAATTAATGTCAATCGATGCAAATGACTCACATATGCTTTTGACTCTTAAGGTGTAGTCACTTAGATACATTCTCTTTTGCTCTAGTGTACGCAACTCATTCTTATGTTGCACTTTTCATGCCTTTGTACTGGCCTTGTACAATGTGACCAATTTGTTTCGAGCCTATTTTGGAGTTTTGGCATCTTGTATGTTCCCAATCATGCTATCTTGTATGCTAATTAATAAAAAAACCAATACATTACCTTTTGTTCTCATCGATTCCAATCATGAAATGCTCTTAACTACTCTATAGTTGGATTCACCTCTACTAACTATGGAGGGTTTTCATTATCTCCTTTGATGTCCTCCTAGTGGCCTTTTGCATAAGGAAATTTGTCATTTCTTTTCCAAGCATAAAAGTTTTCTTTTTTCAATATATCGCTCATAAGTTGACTCATTCCACCAGCATTTGTCATTTTTGTAGCAAATTACAATATGAAAAAAACACTTGAAGTAGTACCTTTGCTTAGTATCACACTCTAACTTAACAATTTGATTTCAGAAAAAACACAACTTTCAAGTATCAACAATACAAAGAATCACATGAAATTTTGGATCTCAAATGTTTGGGGGATAAAAAATATAACGTAGGTTATAATTTTTCAAAATGACCTAGATTTTGCAAGTTCTACTTTGTGGCTCCAAAGAAAGGTCAAAATGGCTCTAAAAGTAAAAGGTGAGCAAAGCAAGTGACTCTAAAGGGATAACACTTGAACATATTTTGGTACCTTCTACTTGCACACCAGATTTTGTAGCAATTTCAAATTGTTTGTTAAGCACACGTTCTCCATGAATTCGCAAAATGCTTCACTACCAACCTTCTTCATGAGCCCTCTATAGGCACAATGGCTCTGATAGCATGTCAAGAGAAAGTACATTAGGAAGAGAGCTCTCACACACTCTCATATAGGAAGGCAAGAGCACATATAGATTGAAGCAAGGAAGAATGATCTTCTTCTTCTTCTTCTTCTTCTTCTTCTTCTTCTTCTTCTTCTTCTTCTTCTTCTTCTTCTTCTTCTTCTTCTTCTTCTTCTTCTTCTTCTTCTTCCTCTTCTTCTTCTTCCTCTTCTTCTTCTTCTTCTTCTTCTTCTTCTTCTTCTATCACATAAAAAGAATATATAAAAATGACGTAATACAACATTAAAATGAGTACAATATATAAAGAGTAGTAAATAAAGGAAACAGCCATGTCCACAAATGAGTGAATTGGAAAGAATCAAATGTGCCATCACTCTTGGTAGATAAATCTGGTATAGCTCATTAGAATTATTCATGGTATATATCTGGGCAACCCTTATACATTCTAGTGAAATGAAAAATGGTACATGTCATCCTTAATCATCATATCTGGATTTTGATATCTCAACAGGTTTTGTACTACATAGGCTTTGATTACCCTTCTTACACTGTATGTATTTTACTTATAATGTTAGAAATTTACAAAGTGAGTTGCTCTCAACAATGTCTTCATAGTACCTTACACCTCTTAGGTCATATTTTTTCAAGAAAATGCTCAATATGAAAAAAGAATATACTACAATTTGTTCAATAAAATGTTTACATAAATATGGAAAACATAGTTAAAAGCTAAGGAAAACTTACTATGCAATGTGTAATGTTTCTCTCTCCCCATTAGGATGAATGATTATGTGGATTAATTTAAACCTACTTAAAATAGTTCTCATTGCAAGGTGTTACTACAAAGAACACCCATCAATGTAATAACTAATCTACAAAAACACCTTCTTTTTGTTCTTAATGAGCTCAACCTCACTATCATTTTCTATCATAATTGTTCATATATCTTTCGGAAGATGCCATTTTCCATCATCTTGGATTTTTACATCTCATATAAGGAGATGTCTTGTGCTTTTCCTATCTATTGAGACTTGTTGTGAAATCCCTTGAGATTGACCAAAATCCTTAACAACTTAAGATACATGACCACCATGATAACAAAATACGAACTAATAAGATTTTCTTTATTTAATCACTACTATAGACCTCTCTAGTGGTTTCATTACAAATTCATATTCAATATGGTGCTTCAAAATCCTACCAACGATCCTCATAAATATCTATGAAGTGAAAAATTTAAACATTGAATAATGGAGATGGAATGACGTGTTGCCAATCATTGGTGGTTTTATTATCATCAAGTTCCTTTAATATTAGAAACTTTGAAATATATATCTCCCATTCCATCTTCAAGGTCATCAACTCCAATCAATGATGTTTCACTCATTTTGTCTCTTAGATGATTTGTAGCCTTCTATACAATATGGTTAAAGATAAAGAGTATATGCACATTGTTTACAATCAAACATGCATTCAATACTCTTTAGATCTCAATTTACATTAAAGCTACGTATATCTTTTAGAATAAACTTCTTGTTCCCTTGTAATTAGGAGGAAATTAATTCTCTAATCCATCGATTTGTACAAAATAACCATAAAATAATAATGTTTGTTTCTTTTTTGAACTTCTATAGTACCTAACCACTAGATCTCTCTCTCTCTCTCTCTATCTCTCTTATTGGACACTATAAGTCAAATATTAATGAATTCCAAAACTTTTACTATCCATTGTGTGGTCCATAACGTCATGCATCAGCTTCATCCTCAACCTTTACAATCATCAACTCTTTATAGTTTAACACTCATATTATAGCCTAAAAAAATAGAGGAAAAAAACTTGAAATGAATAAAACTTCAACATCATAGGATATGTAGCAAGGGGGGTAGGTATTCTTTATTCCTGACTTGAAAATGGAACCATTGCTTGTTGAAGCTTCGCAAGGTATAAAAATATATTGTTTGAATGCATTGTAAGTGAGCCCTTGTGTGGATAAGCTATTCACTTCCTTTTTGGGCATCGTTCGATGACAAAGAGAGCTATCCATAATGTCTTTTATGAATAAATATTGTCCACAAATATTAGCCATGTCATCATTTGAAGCCTTTTTCTTCAAAGAAATCATGTATGGGCATGGAAATATGTTTTGAGAAATTCATTCGTTTTGTAAGGTCTACCTCATAAGGTCATACATTGGAGTATATCCTTGTCTACTGATGCATCCATCATCACACATTTCCTTGACATATTGAACTTTGATATTACTTTTTTACTTATTTGAGAACTGAGCTTGAATTCTAGCCCTAATGAACCTATGGGTGTGTCTAAAACAAATTGACATCTTTGCTACATACACTACTATTCAACTAATTGCATCCTTCTTCTATCGTTGATAAAACACTTATACCATGAATATATGACCTACAGTACGAGGTTCAATTTCAATCCTTTTTTCAACCAAATACTTTCAATTTCAATCCTTTTTTCAACCAAATACTAACCTTGGTGTAAAAAATAAGAATTTTGCATGCTCCACCTTGAATTGGAAGTTTTAAGGGATGATAAAGATCGTCTTATGGATCGCATATCTGGTTTTGGATAGTTGCTCTTAACTTTGAATATGTGATTTCATTTTCTTCAATATACTTCTCAAGATTCGGAATATTTCCTTTTCATTATGTAACCTTTACTTCTGATTGACAAAATTTATGTGATGGAGATGTCATTTTCATATGAAATACTATAGTAGTAGTTGAATGTGTAGATATTGCTTGCAATAGTCTATTACCCTAGCTTCACCTACACAAAATATTTGAAGAGAATTTGAGAGGTTATGCATGATAAGAAGACATTAGATTATGTAGATATAGGGAATCACAAGTCCAAAGTCTAATACTCTTTTCTCTAGCTTAATAACATTGATTTTGAGACTTCACACCATATGTATACTATGTATTTTGAGCGAATTATTCATGCAAGGGCATGAGGATGTTCCAATGTGAGGTTTGTAACCGGTGTCAAAACCATACTTACAAACAACTACAAGAGCATGATAAATAAATCAAAAAATTGGCTGAAGCGGCCTCTAGAGCATGTGCTTGCCATGAAAAGTGTGTTTTTGCAGATATCGATGGATGAAATTATGCTTTTCTACTATGTATGAGTGGAAATGATGAAATTTTGAAAAATGCATGTTTAATATGGATAACTGTGGCACCCTTTTTTTTTGGGGGGGGGGACTTGAAAATTATTTCTCCCAAATTAAAATTAAAAAGAACTCAAAAGGTCTTTTCTTACACACACACACACACACACACACACATATATATATATATATATATATATATATATATATATATATATATATATATATATATATATATATATATATATATATATATATATATATATATATTAGGAAATCGTTCCTTTCAAGTGAATAAAATGATACTTTAAGAAACAAATATGCATTCATATATAATATGCACAAATTTGATGATGTGAAAAGTAGATTCTCTTTCCTCCTTTAGAACAAAAGAGTAAGAACAACCTAATAAAGCCCAAACAATGCTACTCTAGCCTAGTAAAATGGTACCTATCAAGCGCACTTGAATTCCTTAAAGAAAAAAAAAAGAGATTAGACTTCATCCTTTAAAATTAAGAATCCTTACAAAGCCCATTTATGGTTCATTTTTTCCCAAATGTAGTTCATATGTTGAAACCCATTTGTTTTGAAGAAAAGGTTTTTCAAGGGGGTGTGGGGGGGGGGGGAGTAGAGGGATGATGTTATAAAATAATCTTGACCAAGATGAATGTCAAGATAAATCTAAGGTATTGAAGAAGGTGGTTGAGTCTATAGGATGGGAAGAAAGTCGTTTTCTGTTCAACCACCACGAGTGCATTGGGGAGAGTCTTTTTCATCTAGAGCCTTCTAGAAGGATGTAGATGATTAAACTTGAATATACCAAGACTCAGCCCAAATGGCTAGGTACCCATCACGTGAGTAGACTCTAGCTAGAGTCTATTCATAGTTGCTAAGACGATGGTTTAGATCGGGCAAAGGGCGGCTCTATTTAACTCCAAAGACCATTTCTAGTTCAAAACTCTATACGATAGGTGTTTGGGTATGCGAGGTTCTCAAAAATGCGTTAGTAATCCATAAGAGCCATCATAATAGCAAGGGACACATTGCCATTTTCTAATCCATCACATAATAGTGGGAGAGACATACTCTGTCTACATGAGCTCTAGAGATCATACCCCTGTTGAAGGTCCGACATGGAAAAAAGTGTTTGTGGTTTAGGTCCTAGAGCTCAAATTGAAGCTTGAGGATCTCCCGCTCCATCTTTTGTGACCCATCTATTAGACATATTTTCCCTCACGTATCTCCTAAGTCCCCAACCATGTTAAAATTCCCAATGAAGATCACTCAATTGGGGATCACCACATAAGACCATCATCAATTGATCCTAGCTTTAGTGTTGTGGGAGATGTAAATAGAAATGATGGAGAAAGAACACGGGCCGGAAAATGTATCTAGGACCCCGCATTTTCCCCCATCAAAGAGGAATTTCTTAAGAGGAGAGAGATACACAACATTTAAGATAATTGCAACACCCCTACTCAATTTTGTGTGCAAGGCCTATCACGAAGGCTCTGGCAAATTATCAAAATGAAAATTAGACTTCAGAAACATATCAGTTGGAAGCCAGCTCTGCAGGGAGAAGCGAGTGGTCGCTCCGCAACTCTCTAGGACACCTTTAGAGGGGAGGTCCTATGGAAGATTTGGTGGGAAAGATGTGCTCGAAATGTTGATGACCTCCGCATAGAGTGGTCGATCGAAAATTCACTGTTCCTCCTTGGCAAAAGGATCACTAATTGTAAGAAATATCCCCATTTTTAGGCATCATCAAGTACTCCTTTTGATCAACAACACTCTGAAACCCATGTGGGCCCTGCATGAGGGTGATGAGAGGGTGATTAACCTCCTTTGTAATGTCATTTAAACTCTGTAAAAGCTACCCCTGCTCTGTGGGATTCGGGGGATCCCATGGGCACTAGTCCCCTTCTCTTGTACTTTTCTTTTAATTAATTCAAGTCCGGGAGAGTAGGCTAAGGCTGAACTTCCTTTATTAAAAAAGAAAGAGTGTGTGTTTCAGGCTAATCCACATATGTAAGGGGAAACTTGCTTAAGCTTGTTTACTAGGTCTCCCCAATAAATCTTGAATTCTTGCAAGCAAATAAAGTCTCTTCTTCTTGTAACCTAGAACTGGGCACTTTCTTGACCTCAACTTTTGGATTTGAAGCCATTTTCTCAATTCTCAAACAGTTTCTCGTATCTCGTCTATTATTTTTTTTTTTAATATAAAGGAAGTTCGGCAATAGCCTACTCTCCCGGACTTGAATTAAATTAAGAAACAAAGGTACAATAGAAGGGTGCTCTCAACTTCGGCGATCCCCCCAGGGAGTGGTCGATTGAGAAATCACTATTCCTCCTGGGCAAAAGGATTGTTAACTGCAAGAAGTCCCCCCCCTTCAGACACCATCAAGTTCTCCTGCTGATCAACAACAAGCTCAAACCCAAGTGGGCCCCGCATGTGGGCGATGAGAGGGTGATTAACCTTCTCTGTAATGCAACCTAGGATTCAATCATGCTTCCCCTGCTTTGTGGGATTTGGGGGGTCCCGTGGGCACTAGTCCCCTTCTATCGTCTATTATTTTAGTTTAGTTCATATGTCTGTCTCATCATGAATGTATCTGCAATGCTCGAACCAAGGGTTGAGCAGTTTTCCTCTTTACTTGTAGAGTAACTGTATTAAAAAATTTCCCACTTTGAGTCTTTCGAGTCCTCGACATGACTCAATCCCCCAAGATATTCAAGGTTCTTGATTTGCTCCAACTACCTATAGCTTTTCTCAATCGCCTTGGTCTCTTTGATCCATGTTTTTAGTGCTTGATAAACTTGCTTATTCTCTTCTTGTGATAAAATACTCTTCATTTCTATTACTCTATGAGCTAACCTTTTTGAAGGGGTACAATGCTCATTGGAGATCGGATCTTCTGAGGGAGGTGTTGCATGATAGAGGGGGAAGCATCTTGCCTCTTGGGAAGGGGATAATCTACAGAAACCTTCTCTCTGAGGAAGTCTTTTAAATTATAAGAATTCTTTCTAAATGAAAATCGATGATCCTATGACCTTAAGTTCAATAGTGAAATCCCACCTTGACTTAGTTCTTGTAGATGCATTGCTCTTTTAACAACGTTTCTGGAGAAAGATGAACGTTGATTGATTTAAGAAGTTCTTTACTTAGGTCAGCTTGTGTTGGTGCATTTGTCATTAACTTAAAGTTGAAAAATTCTCAACCACACTATGGATTAAGGTCCGATTGAAGGCCCTTCAAAGAGGCATGGATATGATATATATACAGATATGAACCTTCTACACATGGGTGCAAATGGTGTTATTCATAGGCACAAACAATGTATCTTTATACTTCTTTGATGAATGAACGCATATGCAGATTGTGGAATCATGTCTCATAAAACTCTTTTTTTAGTATTGGTATTCTCTTTCATGTGTCATCTACAACAGATGTAAAGCACATCCATGGCATAACATCTGTAATCCCGTGTTGAGGGGAGAGAAGTTTCTCCTTAACAAGGGTGATCCTACTAGCGAGTGTTTAAATAAGACTATGTTAGGAGTACTTTGCTTAAGTGTGAGTTGCATTCGGAAAACAAGTATCCAAAGTATAAAGAAGATGCTCAACCAATGTAGATTTGCAGTCATTTTGTTGTGCTGACATTGTCCTAAGTTGCACAACAACCTGTTACAATTTCGGATGGGGAAACTGCTCTACCTATTACAAGTGACATGTGTGAGCATTCTAATCAAAAGGAACTACCTAGCACAATTGTAAACCCACTGGAACCAACAATAATATCACCAAAGTACACCATAACTCCACCAAAGAGAATCATAATAGCATTCGAGGCCATTGTAACCCCACAGGAGAGAACCGTAGTATTATTAGAACCTATGGTGACTAGGCAGACTGCCCAATTTCTACACAATTTGGAGATTTTGTAAGAAAATGCAACATAATTCCTAATGATCATTGTATAACCACACCATTCGTATCTAATGTAGGGATTTTCGCTAATTTGAAGTAGGTTTGGGGCTTTGATTTTGATCCCTTTCTTTATAAACTATCATTCTTATACTAATTCAAGAACCTTTGGATTAATACCATTTGCTAAGAATCCCGAATTATATTGAATTATTGAAGATTAACCTTTCCTACCTAATATTCTTAAGCAAGGTGTTAAGAGAGAACCGATGAATGTAGTAAAAGTTCTAGAACTCCTTTTGAACCTAGGATTGGTTATATTTCCTAAATGCGTTTTGAAAATGATTTTCTTTGATGAAAGTTGATTCCCATGGGGTGACCTATACAAAGTTTGGAGTATTTTTAGGCGATGATCCCCATGCCAATGTATGATAGTTTGAGATACATTATGATGTTTTAGAGATTTCTGATAATGCCTCTAGAATTTCACATTATGGGGCTAGAGTCTTCTAGGAGAATTTAATTAGTGAAGTTACCGAATCGTTGACCAAATATGAACTTCATTGTTTTACCACTTATCAAAGAGTAAAAGAAACCTTTCTTTATCGGTTTTAGAAAATGAAGATTATCACCCGATTTTTTCATTTTCTACAGAAAAATAAATACAAACCACAACAGATTGTCCGTGACCAGATGACTGCATTTATAGCACACCTACGATAAATGCTAGAGGATAATGCATTACCTAAAACATGTCACAATCCAATGGTTTATTAATGGGCTATTAAAATTATGACAAACCATGATTATTTGATGCCTTGGGGATATGACATTAGATACTATAATCCACATAGCGTTCCAGTTAGAAAATTAATTGGAAAGTTTTATTGAGGATTTGGAGTGGATAGAACCAAAGAAACCAATTACTTACGACCTTTTGAAACAATTTTCTGTACTACATGTCACAATTCAAGGAATCAACTTTATTGCCACCATTTGCAATAGTACACATCACTCTACAAAAACATGCATCTAGAATGCTCAAACGTACTAAGATCACACGATTGTAAACATTGGTTTTCAAGAAGTAAATGAACCATCCTCATCCACGTCCTCAACCTTACATCAATTAGCAGAATCAACAATATGATCCTATTTTCAATACCAAAAGTTTTGATATAATCATTAGAACCATAAGACAAAAAACATCACTATTCATTGTCATTTTTGTGGAAATTATGTTCAGATTCAACAGAATTATAAAGTTGTGCAAGATTTTCACAAAAGAAAGATAAGAAAGGACCCATCACTAATATGGTATTAATTATGCAAGATGACTTATAGACCGCTACAGTACACACTTGATAGAGAAAATATTGTAGCCACCACTCTAATATTTGAACTCGGGTTTAAAGAGTAGCAATGTGTGGTAGCTTAAGCGACCACTTTGGCAATGGAAGGTCCCCTAGTTTTTGCATCATCATCACCACCACGAGTCACAAATTTCTACCCAAGTGTTTGTTTTACTTTGGACTTGCCCTCTCTAATCCTCATAGCATAAAGGACCAACAATCTCAAACACTATACGAGGAGCATGCTAAGAGCATTGCCCCTTCTTTCTCAATGGACTTCAAGATTTATGCTCAAAAGACCAGCAAGATCAGAGAACTCAAAATTTTTTTGATATTTCTCCTTTTACATGTGGATTTGGCTTAATTAAGCGTTTTCAATGTTTCTTGTGCTTAAAGTGTGCTATCTTATATGAAACAAAACGGTGGAATAATTTTCAACTTTCAATATCCATACCCTTGTGAAAACAGAAACATTATTCTGCTTCATTTACACAATCCTTAAGAAACAATTCATAATTTTATTAATGGATCTTGGAAGATAGAATTAGACTGATAGAAGCATGAAACATTCAAAGAACTATTGATCACAAGGATAAATCCATGAAAAAACATACAAATTCCTCTTGAAATCAATATTAAATCTTCATGATGAGAATGAGTAAAGGAAAGAGCTTTTGAGTTCTCATTAACTTCAAAAATTTGATATTACAAAATAAGTAATCAAAATTGACTTTAATACCTTCTTAAGTGTTGGTGCAAATATCCAAGCCTTCACATTTGTCTTAGCTTGGAGTATTATGTGTGGAAGCATGTGATTGACCCATATGAATCATGGTTTTTACTTGAGAGAATCTTGCAAGCCCATATATATCGTGGATTTATGAGAGATAAGAGCTAATTTTTTTCTTTTTTTGGTAGAACCATTCCTCATTTAGAGGAAGCACTTTTAGGTGGAACCTTGTTTGAATTTTAAATTCAAAATTGACGAAAATCTTTATAAAATGACTTGAAAAACTCACAGCCTTCAGGGGCCTCCTTTTAGAGCTCATTTACTATTTTGTTGTAGAGGTTGGGTAGCACACTCTATAGGTCACTCATCCCACTATCATTGGGCATCATCATAATGCCAATGATCTTGTAAAATCATGTTCCATAATAGATATACATCATTGATCATCTCAATCTACTTCTCTGCTATGAATACTCAGAATAGTGAACTTTGCATGACCATATCTTAGTGATCTCTCAACCATATTGGATGTTCTATAGCTGGTTGGATCAAGCTCAAACTCTATTTTATATTATCCAAATTTGAAAGCTTTTACTTCAGCTAATTTGGAGAAATCTGCATCGAAGTGCTCTCAAGTCATTCTCTACTTAGTCCCTAAAAAGTCAGGTGTAAGCATTCAATTGCTAAATTCATTTCTTCGTGTATGGTTTATCATTTTAGATGATTCCACTTGTAATGATTATCTATCTAAGCTAATTGGATTCCCCCGAAAAGGAATTTTATCAACTGCTACTATACTGTGAGCATTGAGCAAAAGATCTAGCAAGTGTCAAGACAAAAATAGCAAGTTCTTGATCACTAGCTATTTGTGAAGTTATCTATTTTGATTCAATTGTTTGATGGATCAAATCCAAAGCACATATATACTTTCTTGGTGTTATTTGCAAGCTAACAGCGCCTACTATCAAATTCTAAAGTAAAATAGGGCAGGTACAAAGCAGGTTTTGGCAGTACCACCTCCCTTTCTTGAGGTAAAAAAATAGGTAGACTAGTTACACTTGAGCTTGAGGACACTAGAAACATGGCACTTTATAATTACAAAGATCAAACATTGTCTGAGTTACAGATTTAGCATAAAAGATTAGGATGCATTGGTGAGAGACCCTTGATTCAGCAGATATGTACATATCAATGTGTGCTTGGGATACCTAATGTATCCAAGCAACATATGATCTATAATTGTGGTGCTTGTCAGTTTGGTAAATCACACAAGTTACCCTTTACAAAGAAAGGCTATATGCATGAGGACTACTTGGAACTTGTCCACATAGATGTATGGGGACCAAGCAAGGAGCCTTCAATTTTAGTCTCTCAAGGTACTATGTGCCATTCATTGATGATTTCAGTAGGTTTACTATCTTGTATTTCATAAAGCACAAAGATGAATACCATTTGCTAAGAATCCCGAATTATATTCAATTATTGAAGATTAACCTTTCATACCTAATATTCTTAAGAAAGGTGTTAAAAGAGTACCGATGAATGTAGTAAAAGTTCCAAAAACTTCTTTTGAGCCTAGGACTGGTTATATTTCCTAAATGACTTTTGATAATGATTTTCTTTGACGACAATTGATTCCCATGGGGTGAGCTATACAAAGTTTGGGGTATTTTTAGGCGATGATCCCCATGCCAATGTATGATGGTTTGAGATACATTATGATGTTTTAGAGATTTCTGATAATGCCTCTAGAATTTCACATTATGGGGCTAGAGTCTTCTAGGAGAATTTAATTAGTGAAGTTACCGAATCGTTGACCAAATATGAACTTCATTGTTTTACCACTTATCAAATAGTAAAAGAAACCTTTCGTTATCGGTTTTGGAAAATGAAGATTATCACCCGATTTTTTCATTTTCTACAGAAAAATAAATACAAACCACAACAGATTGTCCGTGACCAGATGACTGCATTTATAGCACACCTACGATAAATCCTAGAGGATAATGCATAACCTAAAACATGTCACAATCCAATGGTTTATTGATGCGCTATTAAAATTATGACAAATCATGATTATTTGATGCCTTGGGGATATGACATTACATACTATAATCAACATAGCGTTCCAGTTAGAAAATCAATTGGAAAGTTTTATTTAGGATCTGGAGTGGATAGAACCAAAGAAACCAATTACTTACGACCTTTTGAAACAATTTTCTGTACTACATGTCACAATTCAAGGAATATTACACTCGATTGTGCCTTGGATCACCTTGATTACCACCATTTGCAATAGTACACATCATTCTACAAAAACATGCATCTAGAATGTTCAAACGTACTAAGATCACACGATTGTAAACATTGGTTTTCAAGAAGTAAATGAGCCATCCTCTAGTTATGTCTCTCCTCATCCACGTCCTCAACCTTACACCAATTAGCATAATCAACAATATGATCCTAATTTCAATACCAAAAGTTTAGATATAATCACTACAACCATAATAGAAAAAACATCACTATTCATTGTCATTTTTATGGAAAATATGTTCAGATTCAACAGAATTATAAAGATGTGCAAGATTATGAGAAAAAAAAGATAAGAAAGGACCCATCACTAATACGGTATTAACTATGCAAGGTGACTTATAGACCGCTACAATACACACTTGATAGAGAAAATATTGCAGCCACCACTCTAATATTTGAACTCGGTTTTAAAGAGTAACAATGTGTGATAGCTTAAGTGACCACTTTGGCAAAGGAAGGTCCCCTAGTTTTTGCATCATCATCACCACGAGTCACAAATTTCTACCCAAGTGTTTGTTTTACTTTGGACTTGCCCTCTCGAATCATCATGTCATAAAGGACCAACAATCTCAAACATTGTCCGAGGAGCATGCTAAGATCATTGCCCCTTCTTTCTCAATGGGCTTCAAGATTTATGCTCAAAAGACCAGCAAGATCAGAGAACCCAAAAAGTTTTTTATATTTGTTCTTTTACATGTAGATATGGATTTAATTAAGCTTTTTCAGTGTCTCTTGGGCTTAAAGTGTGCTATCTTTTATGAAACAAAACGGTGGAATAATTTTCAACTTTCAATATCCATACCCTTGTGTAAACAGAAACATTATTCTAATTGATTTACACAATCCTTAAGAAACAATTCATAATTTGATTAATGGAGCTTGGAAGATAGAATTAGACTGATAATAGCATGAAACATTCAAAGAACTATTAGTCACAAGGATAAATCCATGAAACAACTCAAAAAATCCTCTTGAAATCAACATTAAATCTTCATGATGAGAATGAGTAAAGGAAAGAGCTCTCGAGTTCTCATTAACTTCAAAAATCTGAGATTACAAAATAAGTAATCAAAATTGACTTTTATACCTTTTTAAGTGTGGGTGCAAATATCCAAGCCTTCACATTTGGCTTAGCATGGAGGATTATGTGTGGAAGAATGTGATTAACCCATATGAATCATGGCTTGTAGCAATTATTAGTCATTTACCACTTGTTAAAGGTTTTTACTTGAGAGAATCTTGCAAGCCCATATATCTTGTGGACTTATGAGAGATAAGAGCTACAAATTTTGTTTGGTAGAACCATTCCTCATTTAGAGGAAGCACTTTTAGGTGGAAACTTGTTTGAATTTGAAATTCAAAATTGAAGAAAATCCTTATAAAAGGACTTGAAAAACTCATGGCCTTCAAGGGCCTCTTCTTAGAGCTAATTTACTGATCAGTTGTAGAGGTTGAGTAGCATACACTATAGGTCACTCATCCCACTATCATTGGGCATTATCATAATGCCAATGATCTTGTAAAATCATGTTCCATATTAGATATACATCATTGATCATCTCTATCTACTTCTCTGCTATGACTACTCAGAATAGTCAACTTTGCATAACCATATCGCACTCATCTCTCAACCATATTGCATGTTTTATAGCTTCTTGGAATGAGCTCGAACTCTTTTTTATACTGTCCAAATTGCAAAGCTTTTGCTTCAGCCAATTTGGAGAAATTTGTGTTGAAGTGCTCTCTAGTCATTCTCTGCTCAGTCCCTAAAAAGTGAGGGGTAAGCATCCAATTGCTAAATCAATTTCTCCATGTATGGTTTATCATTTTAGATGACTCCACTTGTAATCATTATCTATGTAAGCGAATTGGATTCCCCCAAAAAGGAATTTTATCAATCTCTATTGTACTGTGAGCATTGAGCAAAAGACCCAGCAGGTGTCAAGATAGAAATAGGAAGTTTTTTATCACTAGCTATTCGTGAAGCTATCTGTTTTTATTCAATTGTTTGAGGGATCAACTCCAAAGCACATGTTGCTCTAGTACAATGGTGAGAACCACGTTAAGAAGCTCCACCTCCTTAATGTCAATCCGCGGAAGAGATAGGAGTGATATGAAGATCGTGAATGTGAGATGTAGTGAGAGTGAATGTGAGAAGCATACAGATGCACACACGCATACACACACACAACGAAGAGGCAAGCAAGACACAATGGAAGGTAGGAAATCAACTCTATTACTCAAGAACACTCTTACAAGCTCAAAATAGCTCTAAGCTCTTCTCTACTCAAACAAGCTAGCACTAAGTAACCTCAAAAATGAGCTCTCTAGCTCTTTTTATAGATTCTAAACTAGTTTTGACCGGTTTCACATCTAGTGTCCGGCATAGTTAAAAAATAGGTTCTATGTGCTATTTGAAAGGGTAAACGGTATCTAAAAATAACCAAAATTGGTATGTTCATTCTACCTAAGCTCCTCAAGCTCAAGGACTCCTCGGCTTGCACAAAATGGAGCTACAAATTTTAAAAAGGGTTTTTCTATGTTACATATGGTACAAAAGTGATCAAAATCACTCTTGGATGTTTTGAAAAGTGTTTATAAAACATAAGTGTTTGAAAAAATGATTCGATTGACTCCCTAGTACTTTGTCGTGCTCTATCTTCACATGCTTTCGTGTCTTCTATGCCTCTGACTACTGCCAACACCCCCCTCCCTCTCGCTTCTGTCGTCCATGACAGAACCTGGTTGTGAGGTCTGTCGGATATAATTTTGGAGTAGTTCCTGAGGGAGGGTGTGTTTTGATATGCGAATTCCTCGGGCCAGATCTGCCTCGAGTTTCTCTCAATCAATCGGTTGCGGTTCATCAGATGGTGGGAGTCAATAGTGCATAGAATATATCATTTTTTCACAGGCGAATAATTGAAAGAGGTGTGTAAGCCTGCTGATGAACACCTCTGAATGGTATTCCCAGAAATAGGTTGTGAACATTTCTTCAAAGGTCTGCTTATAGCACGCCGGTAAGTATTTAATTCGACAGTGCCAGGCGTAACACACCTAGAGCGATGGTGTTATAGTCATGTCATAAGCTAAGTCGAGATTTCCATGCTCGAAACCCAGAGTATTTACATGTGGTGCCTTGACACGATGGAAGACTTTTTTACAGTCATGTGCACTACTACATCGTCCATATGTTTTAAGCGAGGGAGCTAGTGAGGAATCGTGGCCATCATGTATCCAACTATTGGTGGTCCTGTGGATGGAGTGAAGTGCAGGTAATTGAGCCAATCCTGGCATTGCTTGTTGTTCTGTACTTTAATAGCAAATGCCTTCTAAGAGGGGTGACGTGGCACTGGTCCCCAACGTGGGTTCTACTTTAAGTGTAGTGGTGCCTTAACCCAAGTACTCATCATCTCTAGATATGCTTGTAATAAATCTTTACGCCAATCTAGTTGATAGATTTCTCCTCATTCCGCATCTAGTGGCAAATCTTTAGGCTCAAATTGGGTCGTGTGAGAGGGTTTTTTGCATCTTTCTTTTTCTATGGCCAGTTGATATTCTGCCATTAACATAAAATAAGGCTTGTATTGTAGCTCATGCCCAGATATGTATTTGTGAAGGGCCAAATGAGCAAAGTATGGGGACTGTAAAATGCGTTCTTCAATCATTGCCATTGCATGTAACTGAGCTTCTACACATGCTGAGTGGGTTCTTCCAAGTTCTTCAATCATCTTCGTCCATGCGGGAGTTGGAAGTTCGAAAGTTGTCTGGCCTTCAGCCGTGACACGTCCGCCTGGGATGGGTTGGGGCTCATATGCTTCTTCAAAAGTTTCTTCCACCGGAATAGTTACTGTTTCTTCCTCTGCTGGTAGTTCCGGTGGGGAGTCTGGTCTGGGGGGTGCTTCATATATCGCTATCCGTGATTGAAGAGTTGATACCTAAGCCTGTAGTGCATTGAGTTCCTCCAGGATTTCAAGAGATGGGTCCGTAGGAGCTAGTAGTCCTTGTGCTATTGGTGCTCTTAGCTGGAGTAGTTTATGATCTTCTTTCAGCTTCTGATATTCCTCGTTCATGCTGTCGTACTCATCTAACAATCTGACATGATCCTATAGCAACATTTTCATAGATTCTGAGGGTACGGCCTTGAAACAGCTGGGGCTTAATGGTTGGTCTAGCTGATCTAGAGCAGCTTCTAAATTCTCTCTCTTCTGTTCTTGTAAACGTTGGTTCTCTTCTTTCGTTGCTGCCAAGTGTCGTTTGAGTAAGCCCATGTTCCTGGTGAGCGTCACATTGTGAATCGTCTGGGCCCTCAACAAGTTATCGATATCTGTGATTGCCTCTTTGGTTTTTTCTTCACTTTCTAGTTCCAGTTTATGATAAGCCTCTCGTAGCTCTTGGTAACGGGTGTTTAGTGAGGCATTCTCGATGATCAGTGAATTGAGCTGCGATTGTAAATCATTGGTTGTCTTTTGTAGCGTCTGATAATTAGTTCCAAGAGATGTGAGCTCATCTCTTACTTGAGTCATGCATGTGAACATCTGGCGAAATGCAGTGTCTATAGTGGGTGATAATATTAATGATGTGGTGAATGCAGATGTTGTGTTTACGGGTGTTGATGCAATGGGAAGGGGGGAATAGGGGTGGGAATGTGGATGCCATGGTAACAGTGGAGAAATATTCGGTACCTAAATATGATGGTGCAATAGAAGAGGTGAGTGTTGGTGCAGTGGGTGGTGAGATGTCCATGTCATTGGATGTGGTGTCAAGTGCCGTGATTGTGAATAATGGAGTGATGGTGGGTGCGTGTGTGGGTGTAAATACGGGATTTACAAAAGTTGAAGAGTAATTTACAGAGGGGTTCTCTTGGACTGCTTGGTGGAAAGGGGAAAGAGGAATTGCGGTGGGTCGGGGAGGTGAGACTGGGGAAAAAGTTAATGGGGGTGGGAATGGAAAAAGGTTTCTTGGAGGTGTGGGGAAGGATGGATGGAGAAATGGACTCGAGAGAAAGGTGGATGTCCGAGGATAAAAACCACGTTGGGTAGGTGCAGGAAGTGTGGGAGGAATGGAAGTAAGGAAGGCTTCTGCTAAAGATGTGGATGGTCGAGGAGAGATCGGATGTATAGGGGATATTGGAGAGATGGGAGGTGAAATAGGAGCGGTTGGGGTGGCGGGTACTTCGGTTACAGTGGTGGTATGTACAATAGTAGTGTGGGGCGGGGAGTCGATGACAATGGTGTCTTCTGCCAATGAGCCTTCAGGGATGAGACGCATTTCCCTCACCTGTTCTGAATATTGGGCACTTGTCGGTACATGAATGTATTCACGAGGTTTTGATAATAGTCATACTCGTCGGGTGAAATTGCGGTAATGGTTTCCTCTACAAATATCTTAATGCTTCGTTAGATCCCACTGATTTGACAAGTTCCCTGAAGCCTTTGATGTACACTTCTTTGAAACTGTGTGAGACAAGTTCTTGTTCTATGAGTGATTGGCTCTCTTCTTCAGATAACTTCTTACGCGCCCAAACTTTTTCCATGGTGCGGTATAACATTTTGATTGCCAAGGTGTATGCCATTAGGGCGAAAAACGGCCGAAAAGGGGCTGTTTGCTAATGAGAGATTAAGGAAATTGACAAATAGAGTCTTTCCACGTGTACAAGAATATAACATTGTTGTCTCCTTTAACCATATGAAGAAATTCTTTTTTTAAGAGAATATGATCTAAAAGTGCCACGAAAGTGATGAAGATTCTTGTATCCAGTGTACAATTTCTTGGTTTGATGCAAAAAAGGATATTTTTGCACACCACACAATGCATATTTTTAAAGTTCCAAGAAGGAAATGATTTTTTAAGATACGAAATATTTTTGGGTTCACGAAATTCCATGGTCATTCGGCGACAGGGTTTACATCAAATCAAAAGTTTCCACGTGTACAAAGCCTCTTTATCTATAAATGTTGGCAAAGTTTGTGAACGTCGGTTTCCCGCTTTGAGCATTCTTCTTCTTCTCGATTCTAATGGCTTCTTCTTCTTGTCGTCCTTCCAATCGTGTAACCTCATGTGAGGTTTACAATAGAAGAGAGGATTCTTTATGGAAACCTCTTTCTGTGAAGTTAAATGAATGAATAACTATGCTTCCTAGCTATAGAGGTGCCCATAAAGTCAAGCATGCCAAAAGAGATGACACAAGAAACCATTGCAGAGGACGTATTCTTAGTTTCAAATTGAAGAGATGCGGTTGGATTGCAAGAGTACAACATGTGTACAACGCTAAGGATCTTTTTCTTGAAAATCATATTCCCTTTGTACTGTAAGTGAAGTTTTACAATGATCATCTATCATTTCAGTTGTTTTTGTATAACAACATATATGTTTTTGTATTGCAGATATTTTTCCTTCCAATATTTTAGAGTAGCAACCTCTTGAATGTTTAACACGAACATTCAGAGTTCTTCGTAAGGAATATGCAGAGCTTATGTATACAGACAAATCCGCTCAAGTTTTCAATAGCACAGAGTTATGTGTTCATTTTGCATATTATCAGGTGCCATTAGGGAGGAGCTCTTATGGAAATCTTACACATTTGCCTGGTCCTTGCATCTCTTCATTAGATTGGGATTCTCCTGATCATTCAAAAAAAGGTGGAAAAGAAAGCTTGGACTTTGGATAGCCTTGGACTCAGAGGAGAGCTCTCCAAAAGTACTGATTCATCCAGATTTTCAATCTAGAAAGATAATTGTCACTGCAAATTGAAAACTCAAAAATGTAAGGGAGCTCTAGAATACCTTGATGAGGCATCATCACAATTCAAATTCTCAATTGATGATGCAATAGTTAACATTAGATTAGAGAAAACATTATCTTGCATAACTTGCCTGCCACCCAGGGTGATCAAGTTGCAACCCTTTAGATTCTAACAAGTCTCCTTCTTTAAGAAGCTTTTTTTCAAACTTCCATTGATTTTTCTTTGCAGAATGGTGACTAAGAATGTGACTGATTACATCACTTCAATTATGTCTTTTTATGGACTGTATTCATATTGGCATCTTTTTGTTTAATTTCAAGATTCTGAGGAGGTTTCAATGGTGCAATGATTATACAGGAACTTGCAGATGACAAAATGGAAAAGATTGGATGACACAACCGATACAAGCGATACGGGCCATCCGAAATTATCCGATTGCCCATATCACTTGCATCGGTTGTGTCATAAAAACTTCTCTATCCTCCTCACATTTAACTTTTCTACAGGATGGTGACTAAGAATGTGACTGATTACATCACTTCAATTATGTCTTTTTATGGACTAGATTCATATTGGCATTTTTTTTTAATTTCAAGATTGATGAGGTTTCTATTGTGCAATGATTATAAAGGAACTTGCATGAGTAAATTCTAGGTGATTCAAGAATATAAACCAAGAAATTCTTACATAATATATCTCCCCTTTTAGAACCTTTTTCCATACTTCCATTGATTTTCCTTTGCAAGATGGTAACTAAGAATGTGACACATTACATCACTTCAATTATGGTTTTTTATGGACTATATTCTGATTGGCAAATTTTTTGTTTAATTTCAACATTTTAATGAGGTCTCAATGGTGCAATGATTATACAGGAACTTGAATATGAAAAAATGGATGGTATGAAAAAATGGAAAAGATTGGATGACACGACCGATACAAGCGATATGAGCCATCTGAAATTCTCCGATTGCTCCTATCGCTTGCATCGATCGTGTCATAGAAACTTCTCTATCCTCTTCACATTTAACTTTTCAACAAGAATAAAGCAAAAAACACACAAAATAGACATTTTGATGATAGGAACAATTCAATTTTGCTTGAACCATGCAATGAAGTCACTTTTGTTTAGTTCTCAAGAGGATCAATTCAACATTACATTACTTAAGGCATATAAATATATTACAATGTATCTATGTACATTTCATGAGTAATAAGCTTTGAAAAGAAATATATTTAATCCTTCTTGAGCCTTTTGAATGAACTTGGCTCTAGCAAATGTCCTCTATATCTGAGGTACTCTTTTCTCCTGTAGCCAACAATACTTTGAACATATGACACCCCTACAGCCATTGCATAGCTTGAGTAACAAAGGAAGTAGCCTGCCCTTGAAGCATTGAATCTTGGGGCATATCCAAAAATTCTTAATGCACCTATTCTTTCAAGTAGAAAAACTTTGTATGCATTAAAGGGTATTGAAGTAAAACTCATGTATCTTGAAAGAGTCCTCAAGGAGAATAGTGAAAAATCTGCCTCTTCACTATACTGCTTATGAATAACACAAAATAATTTTGGATTCAGTTTTGGAAGATAGTGGATCACTGAATGAATATCCATTTTTTTCTTTCCTTTCTTCTCTATGGTTTTCCTTGTTCCCTTCCCCCTCCCAATGTAGTTGTCTTCATCCAATATAGATATATGTGGAAAAAATTGAAAATCTAGGTTAGAAAAAGTCCAAGGACTTTTAAAGTCATAGAAATAACTGGAAACAGAAGTAGAAACAAAGCATGAGATACGACCGATCCAAGCGATTAGGGTCATCAGAGAATATCCGATGGGCATAATCTCTTGCATCAGTCATGTTCAATTTATCATCCTTAACTTTATTGAAACATATAATTAATGTTGAAAATAATATTTATAAACACATTTAGTTATTCTATATGGAGCATTCCTTCATATAGCTATAAATATGATACTTGATTGGACACAACCAATTCAAGCGACTAGGCCCATCAAGGAAGCTTGGATGGTCCTAATCGCTTGAATTGGTCGTCTCCAAAGGAGGTCATCTTGAAGCTTAGATTGCATGTGAACTTTTGTATCTTATTATTGGTTAAGAATTTGGAGAAAATAATGCTACCATTGCGTCCGCAACGTGTCAAAACCCTAAGATTGATTGTCTATTTGCATGATTTCGATACCCAGAGGTCTTGATAAGCCTTTTTGTATTGATTTTCAAACACGACCGATGCAAGCGATTAGGCCCATCCAACATTTCCAGATGAGCTTAATCGCTTGCATTGGTCATGTCTTAGATTCATGCACAAATAGGCTCATCAAGACCTTTCCATATTAGAATCATACAAATAGACAGTCAATCTTAGGGTTTTGGCATGTTCCTGCGGATGCAATGGTAGCATTAGGTTCTTGATTCCGAGCCAATAGTAAGATAGGGAAGTTCATGACCAATGCAAGCGAAATAAGCTAGTCAAAGGTGGGTCAAATGTGTGTAATCGCTTGTATCAGTCGTATCGGGTATGTAGCACAAGTATGCATGGGTGATCAAGAGAGGAATTCTATGAAGGTTGAAAATGTGATATGGTGAACGGGACTCGTATTTATAGTCGAGAAGGATCGGGTAACAATCACATGACATGGACCAATAAGTGAGTGCCACGTGGCAAAAGAACGTTGGGAATCACAACGGCTAGATGACGTGGCCCACTCAAATGATGCCACATGGCATTGTAACATTGGGATTCACAACGGCTAGATGACATGGACCAATCACACATTGCCACGTGTCACCAATGATCAAATCATCCCAGAGACCTATTTAAGCTCCTCTATTCACTTTTTTCATTTTTTTTCGAACTCCTTGCTACCATCAACTTGCCATTGTCTTCGCGTTTTTACATGCTTTTCAAAACTTTCCATAGACCACATTTTGTGTGAGGGTTTAGGGTCATCATGATCAATTATTTTACAACACGACCGATACAAGCGATTAAGGACATTCGAGGATTTCCGGATGACCCTAATCGCTTGTATCGGTCATGTTTCTTGAGTGCTTTGTGAAAGCTTTTAATTAGTTTTTTTGCTTTTAAAATTTGTTCCAAGCTTTTAATCTCTTTTTTGTGCAAGTTAGCTTATTTCACTTGCATCGGTCATGAACTTCCCTATCTTACTATTGGCTCATAATTTCAAGAAACTAATGATACCATTGCATCCAAAACGTGCCAAAACCCTAAGATTGACTGTCTATTTGCATGATTCTGATTGAGAGATCTTGATGAGCCTATTTGTGGATGAATCTAGGACACGACCAATGCAAGGGATTATGCTCATTTGAAAATGTTGGATGGGCCTAATCGCTTGCATCGGTCGTGTCTGAAAATCAATACAAAAAGGCTTATCAAGACCTCCGGGTATCAAAATCATGCAAATAGACAGTCAATCTTAGAGTTTTGGCACGTTCTGGACGCAATGGTTGCATTATTTTCTTCAAATTCGTAACCAATAATAATATACAAAAGTTCACATGCAATCTAAGCTTCAAGATGACCTCCTTTGGACATGACCAATTCAAGAAATTAAGACCAATGCAAGCGATTAGACCCATCCGATATTCTTTGATGACCCTAATCGCTTGGATTGGTCGTGTCTCATGCTTTGTTTCTGCTTGTGTTTCCAGTTATTTCTATTAAATATATTTCGTTTCAAAGCTTATTACTCATGAAATGTACATAGATACACATATTTATTGCCCAAAGGGATACAAGACATTGCAAATATGAAGGATGTAATCTTTTTTTGTGTAATTGATCCATGTACTAATATTAATCCTTATTGATCCATGATCTGTTTTTCTCTAGTAAAAGTCCTATTTATCTCATGATAATAATCTTTTTTTTTTAGGTTATGGCTAGGACAAAGAAGACATCAAGGAATTCTCTCCAATCACAACATGGAAACTCCAAAGTGTAAGCCTCACCATACGTTTTGTTGTGTTCTATTTTAAAACCTTGCCATCCATTCTAAATTTAAGTTTACCTTGCAGTGCTGCTAAGCTTCTCAAAATGCATATTGATCAAAACATTCCAAGAATTCCTTCATTGAAAGAAGAAAAAAGGTTTGGATACATTCAAATACATGTGCCATTACAGAAATACAACACCTCATGTGACTGGAGAGTGATTGCAAATGCAGTAAGGTTCTTGGAAAGCAGGTTTTACAACCCTAAGTTAAACTTGTCAGACTATCCATATGCTTGGGTCATCTTGATCAAGGAGAGAGCAATAAATGCCATTATGGAACATGCAATATGCCCTTATGATCCAAACTCACCTTCACCACCACACCACATAAAAAGAAGTCTAAAGAAAAGAAGAAAGGGTTTCCTATTCACTCCCCATTGAAGCATGGACCAAAGAATAAGAGTAGAGGTGAGGGATCCAAAAAGGACAAAAAAGAAGGGTGAAACATTATATTTTTGGAATGTAAGATTGTAATCTAATGTGTAACCAACATATGTTGGAAGATTTATTGATGTACAAATTGTATGTAATTATGCCAGTCTTCATCTGGAAGATGGTCATTGTAACTATATTTATATGCCTTGAGTAATGTAATGTTGAATTGATCCTCTTGAGAACTAAGTAAAAGTGACTTCATTGCATGGTTCCAGAAAAATTGAATTGTCTATCATCAAAATTTCTATTTTGGGTGCTTTTTGCTTTATTCATGTTGAAAAGTTAAATGTGAAGAGGATAGAGAAGTTTTTATGACACGACCGATGCAAGTGATACGGGTAATCGGAGAATTTCGGATGGCTCATATCGCTTGTATCGGTCATGTCATCCAATCTTTTCCATTTTTTCATACCATCCATTTTGTCATATGCAAGTTCCTGTATAGTCATTGCACCATTGAAACCTCATCAAAATGTTGAAATTTAAAAAAAAATGCCAATATGAATATAGTCCATAAAAAGCCATAATTGAAGTGATGTTATGAGTCACATTCTTAGTTACAATCTTGCAAAAGCAAAATCAATGGAAGTATGGAAAAAGATTCTAAAATGGGAGATATATTATGTAAGAATTTCTTGGTTTATATTCTTGAATCACCTAGAGTTTACTCATGCAAGTTCCTTTATAATCATTGCACAATAGAAACCTCATTAGAATCTTGAAATTAAACAAAAAAATGCCAAGATGAATGTAGTCCATAAAAAGACATAATTGAAGTGATGTAATCAGTCACATTCTTAGTCACCATCCTACAGAAAAGTTAAATGTGAAGAGGATAGAGAAGTTTTTATGACACGACTGATGCAAGCGATACGGGCAATCAGATAATTTCCGATGGTCCATATCGCTTGTATCGGTCGTGTCATCCAATCTTTTCCATTTTGTCATACCATCCATTTTGTCATATGCAAGTTCCTGTATAATCATTGCACCATTGAAACCTCCTCACAATCTTGAAATTAAACAAAAAAATGCCAACATGAATATAGTCCATAAAAAGACATAATTGAAATGATGTAATGAGTCACATTCTTAGTCACCATGTTGCAAAGAAAAATCAATGGAAGTTTGAAAAAAAATCTTCTTAAAGAAGGAGACTTGTTACAATCTAAAGGGTTGGAACTTGATCACCCTGGGTGGTAGGCAAGTTATGCAAGATAATGTTTTCTCTGATCCAATGTTAACTATTGCATCATCAATTGAGAATATGAACTATGATGATGCCTCATTAAGGTATTCTAGGAGCTCCCTTACATTTCTAAATTTCCAATTTGCTGTGACAATTATTTTCCTAGATTGAAAATCTGGATGAATCACTACTTCTGGATAGCTCTCCTCTGAGTCCAAGATATCCAAAGTCCAAGCTCTTTTGTACATTACCTGTATTTTGTAGAAGCTTTGGATCTTTTCTTAGATGAACATCACCACCAAGAAATCCCATTTCTGAAAGTAGAGATTCACATTTTTTAATGAAAAGGTGAACGATAGCCTTGTGAACGTAGACTTGCGTGCACTTGATTGCAGTGCTACCCTTGTAGATGACATTGGTCACTTCCTACATGGTGCCGTAGTGCTCCTGCACATACATAGATAGATGGGCACTACTTCAACGGATGCCGCTATCATCATCACGGGAGTGGACGAAGCAGAGAAAGTGTGATTACCTGATTGATGGAGTCCTAGCCCGTGAGAGTTCCGGTGTTATGAAACAGAACAGTCGCTTGTGCAACTCTCCACATAACGGCTCCGAAAAAAAGTGGTAGGAGCAGTGTACGCAACTCAGTCGCCATCCTGAAGTATGGTTGCTTGCCAAAATGTAGCTTCCAGTGCCTGCGATATTTCTTCTACATAAGAAGGGATGCCCATGTTTCTCCTAATAGTCTACTTAGATCATGAAGATTATGAAAAGGGGTATACCTTCCAGTTTGTGGATCAATTGGATAAACAAATCCATCTGCCCATATGTCGATATGTTTTTTGCCTTCTTTCTGCAATCCATCCACTTTAGAATGTTGAAAAGCCCTTCGGCATACCTTTCTTGTCGTTGCATACTCATGACTAACTGCAATGTTGATATGGAACTTATCACAATGATTTTGGCTAGTTGAAAGGTGAGTGAGAGTGTTTGGGTTGAGGTTCTCCATGGTCTACTACGAAGAGTGACGCGAAAGTGTCTAAAATGACATGAAAGAGAGAAACAAGCCTGCTATCGAAAGTAGAGTAAAAAAAGTGCAAAACGGCATAAGCACACATTATATAGGTCCGTGAACAAGAGGAAAATTCAAATTTTCATGAAGGCCCGATGAGCACAAACTTTGAGGCATAAGATATCACACATACTTTTTCATGATTATCACACGAGTTTCTCTCTCTTCAAAATTTGCACAAGATACGTTTTAAATGTGCTTACACGGATTTTTTTAAAATGAGTTGACAGCTTTAATCTAGATTAAGCACAACTAATTGAAATCCTTACACGGTCCTTTTTTGGCTGTTTTTCGCCCTAATGTCACTGCTTCAAAGGTCTCATCTTCATGTGTGCTGGTGTCACCTTGGGTGTCGGTGTGTTGTCCTTGTCCATCTGTCTGCACATTCTCTTGGGAGTCATGAGTGCCCTTGCAGGCTTCATCATCGCCCTTATCATCATCTATTTCTGTTCTTTCTTCTTCTGAGCTAGATACTACTTGTCCTTGTTGTTGATCCGGGGGAGTGGTTGGGTAGCTTGGTCGTTCATATTCCTGAGAGAGAATCTGAACTTCGGAAAACTGAAATTCATTTAAGAAGGCATCGAGCATTTCGAAGTCAAATGTTGTATCTATGGGTTCCGCTTCCAGTTGGGTATCGGAAAAGAAAATGCTTCCGCACCAATAGTGGTGGGAACTTCTGCTGCAGTGGTGGGAGGACCTAGGACTGTGGCTGCTTGAGGAGCGACTCTGCTAGTAGTGTTGTCCATTATAACGGGTCTTGATAATTGTATGTGAATGGGTTCTACCGTTGGAGTGGCTTCTGTCGGAGACTGTTCTGGAGAGGATTGCGGTGATGGTGATTCTAGGACTTGCAGGCATGGAATGGTTCCTCTCATGCGCTTTCCTGCGGGTCCTTTGCTAGCCTTCCTAGCTTTCTTTGTTGTCCCTTTGAATGCTTTCAACTCCTCGCTTGTCATTGCACGCTCAATTGGTAAGTCGTAGGCCAAACACATATAAATAATTCTTGCAAGAGCGCAGCATCCATGGATTACCTTTTTCCTCTCCCAACAGTGGGCCAAGTATAGCTGATCAATGATGTAGCTTGCTAGATCGACCGTCTGAGGCCCAATACACGCTAAATATAAACAAAAGCAGATGCGTTTGTGGGGCATAGTGAATCGGTCCTGAGCGGGGAAAACGAAGTGCTGCATACATATTTTGTAATGGTTTAGAGAGCTCATGTGTGATCACTAAAATATCTTCCCACTTAATGACATCTCCACGTTTCATTGTCTCTTGAATCAGTCTCTCTCGCTCTTTTGGAGTGTGTGTTCCATGTATCTTGATTGCAGCTCTAATCAAATCTTTGGAAAGATAAAACTCCTTAATCGGTGGGTCATTTACTAATGATGGCAAAATGAATGTGACTGGTAGATCCTTATTCTCCCAAGTTGTCAAAGTGGTGATTAAGTAATAGCATCTGTAGAAGTCTGGTTTAGGCAATGGATCACTGAAATATTCTATGAAGCCTGCTCTAGCCCAAACATGCATCAAGTCTTTTGTGTTCAATAGTGCTTCAAAATCTCTTGAGAAAAACTGGTACTTGCCCCACCTATGGGTATCAAAAGTCAAATTGGCTTCAAAAAGGAAATCTGCATCCACTAGTGGGCCTGCTAAACCTTGGAACCAATGAGAGTTGCGATGAATTTTTTCAGTATATCCCCTAGGAGGATCGTCAATTGGCATAGGTCCTGGAAATCCCTGAAATTCTGGTGCTTGAGCCGTAGGATGTGGTTGAGCTAGTAATTGGCCAATATTTTCCATGGGTACGCTGGGGCCAACTTCAGATGGTCCTTTTGCCTGCATGATGAATGATGCGAGTGTGTAGCAGATTTGCTACAAAAGATTAACACATTAGTATGGAAATTAATCATGATCCCATTAAAGTGAGACTACAACCTCTTTTCATAACCGATGTGTAACCCGTGTAGCCGAGTGTCGTGAGGTGATGTATCGAATGATTGTTGCAAAACTTATGCAGGTCTCTAGACACCTACATGCTTCAGATAATTCATACATTTCTTGATGAGATGTTATTACAAGTGATGTTGGGTTATAGTGTGTGGATTTGTACAAGATCCAGTTGTGAATGAGTTATTACAAGGGTAATTTTTAGTCGGGGTGGGAGTAATGTTAGAGAAGGGGGTCGGAGTAGATGTGTGAATACGTTTCGGTATCCACTTCCTAAGAGTTTCTGAGCGGGTGATATGTTTCTACTGAGGGACAAAAAGTGATATCGGATGTGGTGATGTTGAAGGGTGAAGAGATTTCTGAGGGGTATATATTACATGGCTTGAGGGTTGAGCTATAATACACTGTTTGGGTACCCAAATCTACGTGGGTGTGGGTGGATTCATAAGGTACTTCTTGGCGATCCAAATCTGCCGAATGTTCGTACTCGTAGAAGAAGGTCGAAAAGGCTTTGGATATTGCTTCTGATTCTGCCGTAACTTATTCTTGTCATTGTTCGCATTGTTGGACTCTGTCGATGGTTTTTGTCCTTTTGGCACCCATATTTGTCTTGTGCCGCTTGCTTTGTGATACTCATACTGCTTTCCTCCTTGTATCGTTTGGGATGTTTGTCGGTCTGGGTTCCTCTGTTGTGATTGACTCCTTTGTGGTTGAGGTTGAGAGGTCTGATGGACACTCTGCTTTGGGAAAGAAGGGAGGTCCAACACTTGCAAAACCTGCCCATTAGGAAGTGCTCCGTTTTGTACTATTAATCTAGGCCAGTCCGCAAGAAATGTGGATGGATGGGCACTACAGCTGATAGTGTCCATTTGGCTGCTGAGGAAGTCCACCTGACTCGGAATTGTCCCCATTTGTCCACTCTTGGAAGACCGAGGGAAAATCTCCTGACTATCTTTTATCTGGCAATGATCCATCGCCAAGCTCTCATGGGTTGACTTTGGAGGAAGCGTGCTTAGCCGAGGGATTTGGCCAAATATCTTTCGGTCCTCCGTCACAAGCGTTTCATAGGGTCTAGGGTGACATACCTCAGGCGGGGTGTTCTTATGGAAATCAAGCGGTATCACTCGCTGCTGATCTAAGGTTCCAATTTCTAAGGAGCCTTGTCTAAGCTTAAGGTCCACTGAGTGATTGTATAGCCAATCTTGGCCAACGATTAGGGGTTCTATCAAGTCCTCATCATGGCACACTAGTAGCTTCGCTGTCATGGTCACATCGTGGATGAGGATAGGAAGATCCACCTCGCCCATGCAAGGGGTTTCCATGCCTCCTAGCCCTATGAGGTATGCCTCAATTGGCCGCATTTCTATTCTTGAGTCCTTATAGTGGGACCATCTAATCGCACTAGTCGCAGCACCTGAGTCAATTAAAGTCTTGAGCTCTTGGCAAGGGTTGTCGTGCTCTAGCCTGGCTGTAATGAATGGTCTCCTATCCATTATGCTAGGATGAGTACTTGACTTTGCTTGACACATGGCCATGGGGTATCCGGGTGTTGTTTCTAGCTGCTTACAATGTTCTCTCCCTAGTCCTTGTCTTCTCAATTTCATGCGCCTAATGCGTTCTATAGCTTCTGCCTGAGCTTCAGCTCATATTCTATTTTCTTCCTCCTTACGCTTCTTTGCCAACATGAGTCGTCTAAGCATATCCTCAGTAAGAGGTTCCTCATATAACTTGACTCGACAGCCACTTATGTAATTAGGCACTATGTCTCGCTAATTGTACCGCTCCACTTGTTGAGAGTTTGTTAATGATCATAGGTCCATAACCTCGCTTTTCTAACTTCCCTGCGTGTTGTTTCAGCGTATATACTAGGACTAAATCTCCTTCTTTTAGGCCTTTATCTTTCACATGCACATCATAATATGCTTTATGTCGCTTCTTTGCTGCGTATATTCCTGCTGCTGCTTTCAGCCTGGTTTCTCCTAATCGTTCCAAGTCCATTATTCTGGCTGATAATTCATGTCCGGTCCACTGATGTTCTTGTGCAACCTTAAGGGTTGTTATCAAAAATTCCAAAGGAAGCACAACATTCTGACCAAAAACCATCTGAAAGGGAGTTGCATTGAGTACGGTCTTGTACGCCACTCGATATGCCCAAACAGCGTGGTGTAACTGTTTGTCCCAATCTGAACATTTGTTGTTCACGAGTTTCGTCAGTACGTTACAAAGGATCTTGTTAGTGCTTTTAGCCTGACCATTGGCCTGAGGATGATATGGTGCGGATTTCTTGTGAATCACCATAAAATCCTGTAACAAATATTCAATGACTTGGTTTAGAAAGTGAGTTCCTCGATCGCTCACTAACTCTATAGGCAATCCATATCTTGTAAAAACATTTTCAAATAAGAATCTTGCAGCCGTGTGTGCATCATTCTTTTTTGTGGCTTTTGCCTCTACCCATTTGGTAAGATTATCTATCGCAACAATAATGTATTCGGCATGTGTACCTTTTGCAGGGGGGTTAATGGGTCCTACAAAGTCTATACCCCACTTAGAGAATGCACGTCCTCCCATCATGGGTTTCAATGGCATTTCATCTCTGCGAGTAGAAAATTGAGTTCTCTGGTACACATCACATCTCTTAACATAGGTATGTGCATCCATGTGAAGAGTGGGCCACCATAATCCTGCAAAGAGGATGGCTTTGATTATCCTATCGGGTCCAAAATGACCTCTTGCAACACCTTGGTGAGTAGTCTCTAGTACGCTCAAATATTGGCTTTCATGAACACATTGTCTTAAATATCCATCTCGTCCTCGTTTGTATAGATTGTCACAATAAGTGAATAGTCTTGAGCTTCCTGCTTTAGACTTTGTTGTTGTGCTAAGGTCATTCCTTGAGGGAATGTCTTCGTCCTCAAGTATATCACTAAAGGTTCACTCCATTCTCGTGTGAGAGACACGTGATATAGTGTAGCATGTTTTACCGGTGGTCTTTCACAACAAACATGGAATTCTTAACACCATTTGTAGACATTTGCTTCCATAGAAGGCCAATATACTCCTAATCTATGCAGATTCTGCAATGTACGATGTTTCGAGGATGTTGCTTTAGTGCACCTACATGTGCTAATTGCAACCAATTCGCATGTTCTGATTCATCTACACAATAAGCAAGAATCTTTTGATTATCCTGTTTATATATACTTCCTGCTATTATTAGATATCTTTGAGACTTTGTAATCTCTCCTTCTTTGATCCTTCTCCTAGGATTATTGGGTCCATATGTGAGAATAGGAACTATAGGCTTAGCCCATTCTGGTGCTATCTCAAGCTTAAACAAATATGCATCTGGTAATTCATCTGCTACTCCTTGAAAAGCTTCTCCTGAGGTTAGTCTCGAGAGGTGGTCAGCTCTGATATGTGTCTTTCCCTTCTTGACTACTACTTCAAAATCATACTCCATGAGTAATAGAAACCAATGTATTAATCGTCCTCTATTACATAGCTTATTGACTAAGTACATTAATGCTTGATGATCTGTAAAGAATTTGAACTTATTTGCCAACAAATAATGCCTAAATTTCTTTACTGCGTAGATCATTCCTAATCCTTCTCGTTCCGTAGTAGTGTAACTTCTTTCTGCGGCGTTCAACTGTCTGCTTGCGTATGCTATGGGGAGATCTACATTTCCTTCATTCGTGGGTTGTGCTAACACACATCCTACGGCATAGTTGGATGCATCCACATGTACATGGAATGGCTTGCTCCAATCCATGGTTGTAGATATAGGTGTTGAGCACAAGCGTCGTTTAAGTTCATTGAATGAATTCTCACACTCATATGTATTCAAACTTGGTCAAAAGCGAGTGCAGAGCCTTGGCTATGATTGCATACATGTGTATGAATCGTCTGTAATAACCCCAATGTCCCATAAATGCTTGTATCTCTTTTACTTTATTTGGCCTAGGTAGATCTGTAATTACTTTTACTTTTTCTTCATCTGTCGAAATTCCATTCTTTGACACAATGTGTCCTAGAATTTTGCCTGATATTCTTGACATTTGTCAAATACTTTCCTTAACTCTGGGATATGTGTCTGCCTGATATTCAAATGAGCACATATATCATCGACATAAACTTCCAAACTCTTGCATAAGAATTCCTTAAAAATGTGGCACATGAGTCGCTGGAAAGTGGCGGGTGCATTTGTTAAGCCAAATGGCATCACACGAAATGCAAATATGCCCCATTCTGTGGCAAAAGCCATCTTATGTTGATTTTCTAGAGCAATGGCTACCTGATTATAGCTTGAGAATCCATCAACAAAGCTGTAAACTTCCTTGCCTGCAACTCTTTCCAATAAATGTTCCGTGATAGGAAGGGGATAACTATCTATAATCGTGGTTGCATCAACTTTTTTAAGGTTCATACACAAACACAATTTTCCATTCTTCTTGGGCACAACCACAATGGGCGATACCCATTCAGTATGCTCAATTTCATAAATAAATCCTACCTCTATCAAACGATCTATTTCTTCTTTAATCTTTGCAGCGTAGTTATCATTGTACGTGTACGGTTTCTGTTTCATAGGTTTTGCATCTGGAGTCAGAGGGATTCTATGGGAGCATATATCCGGGTCTACTCCTTTCAAATCTTTGTAACTCCAAGCAAACACATCTCTATATTCCCGCAATAGGGCAACTAATTCTTCTTCTTCTTCAGTCGTCAAATCATGCCCTATGTAGGTACATTTCTCTTCTTCTCCTTCTATGGCCACTATGGTTTTTTTGGTTTTCTCTCGGTTATCATATACTTCTCCATCATTGGCTATTCTGTTGGGCATCCGTACCATGATTCGTATATCTTCTATTTCATATATCTTGAAGTTCTCAGGAACTTCAAACAAAGGTTCTTCTTCTTCTTACATGGTTTCTTTCTTCTTTCTTTTCTTACCTTCACTTTTGGTGGTGACTTGTGTGGTCATCCTCACATCATAATTTCTTTGTGTCCCTGAGGGTGAGTTTCTACTTCGTAGAAGTATTCTTCGTCTGATGCAAAGGTTGGGTCCATAATAATTGACTCTAGATCAAAGTCACTTGAGTCCTCGAATGCATCAGTGCTAGGTTCACATTCTTCAATAATCGAATCACACATGATTGGCTCTATCGTGAAAACTGAGATGTCATAGCCATCCTCGTCGCAGTGGGGTGTCCATTGTTCTTCATTGATGGCTACATCCATGGTTGCTTGGATTTCTGCCCAACCATGGGGCTAAAATTCTTTGTCTGGAAATACTATAGGTACGTACGCTGGGTCTTGAAGGGTTCATGGATGTCGTTTTGAACCTAAGGTCCTGGCTTCTAACTGTTCTTCCTCTTGTTTTGCTACTTTACACATCCATAAATGAGTGTCCTCATGCAACCATGAGGGGTCTGACTCTAATGAATGTACCAGTTCCATTTCTACCTGTGTCTTATGGATGGTATTCCATTCTATTGGGGGTACGTCTCGATGTGAATAGTCTTTAAGATTGACTTTAGCATTCACTCCTAAATGTTGCAAGTACAAAGAATTAGTTCCCCAATCTTGTACAATTTGCAACTAACGCATGAATAGTCGTCCTAAAATCATCTCGTAAGCATGATTTTTTTGCAAAATCACAAATGGCGAAAGTATGCTCAAACTCTACACCACAAGTGGTGAGAGATATGCCTTCTAGTAAGCCTAATGGTTTTTCTATATGTCCATCAGCCATTTGTAGCTTCATCCTGGTAGGTCTTAATGTTGGCTTACCCCAACGTTTCCATAAAGAGGTGGTAGCAATGGCTACTCTAGCTCCTAAATCTAAGATGTCTTTGGTGGTGTAGCCTTGATGGCTTATTGGAAGATAAGTGTTACCTTACTCTCCTTCGCTTACATCTCCGATCCTTTCTATGGGTATCTCTGTTACCTTCTTGTGTGATCTTATCTGTGAGGGAGTAGTAGCAAGCTCAAGGAATTGATTTGCCATGTGTTTCCATAGTTTTGGTTTTACCTTCAACAGCTCCTCTAGAGTGAGGCGACATTGTACCTTAGTGTTCTTGATCACTTCCGTGTTTCTAGGGATCATTGATTCTTCATTCCTCACTATTATCGTGGGTGCTCTCATAATAATAGACTTGGCTTCCCAAGGTCCTGTGAACTGAGGTAATTCTTGCAAAGAATTGGAATCAAAACCTATGTGTTCACTCAGTTGTTCTTCCTCTACATCATCGTAAGTAGAGGGGATGTCTCAGGGAAATTGTTCCTGCAAGTTGTCTATTTCTTGAATAGGAGGATGGGTTCCTTGTTCTTTTCTCCACTTCTCTTCTTGGATTTCTCTGAGAAATTCATGTGAATACCTATGTATGGAAGACAAGTTTTCTTCACCCTCTGTGTTGGGTACTTGAGACAGGGATGGTGCATTTCTTTCCTGTGTCTCTGAGACAATAGGATTCCTATGCTGATTCTTTTTCTCCCTGCTATCGATCAAGTATTATAGCCTCTCCATAAGTCCTTGAAAATGTAATTGCGGTTTTGCCATGTTATTCCAACGACTCAGATTGCTCCTCTCTAGCATCTTCAAAACTGTCTAGCTCGATAGAAGATCTAGCAAAAAAAAGTGGCCTAGAAACTAGGAGTTTCTAGTAAATAGATGCCTAGGTTAACAAACAACAAGCGTTGTTACACTTGTGGTGGTGATCATATGGAAAATGTGTGTCCCAATGCAACACAACCACATGCCAACCCTAGTGGCCAATATTGTACAATTGAGAGAAGGTACACGAATCACATGGCTCAGGACTGCCCATACAACAAACAAGCAGTGAGACAAAACTACCCGCAAGCATACCCAGAGCGAGGTAGGTATCAAGGTCAATATAATACTCAGCCTCATTACTATAGGCCTCCTCAAAACTATACTTATTATGCTCAATAGAGAACTCAACCTCTTTTGGTTAAACAACCACCCCCACCAGCTAATGTCATAACAGTTAAATATGTTGCTGCAGAAGAGAACCTGAGTAGGGCCTTAGTGCCTTCTTCATGTTTGATCAAAGAAAGTGACCCAAACTCAAACAGTTTTGACTCTACTCATGTAGATAGTCCACCTGCGTATTACACGGAGTCACCAGAACATGTAGAGACACATCATTACGATAGTCCACCATTGGAACCTAGTTGGGAGCCCGACTATGCTAACTTGATGTCACATCCTTCGATAGCAGGACAGTCTCAATACTATAACATACAAGGCTTTTGCGCAGACTGTGGTAAAGAGCATATCATCAAAGATTGTCCTAAGAACCCTACTAATGCTTCAAAAGTGACACCAATCAACGTGATAGGTATTGTAAACAACACAGATGGATCAAACCCTACATACGTGCCTATCCAAGCTATAACAAGAGCTCAGGCGCTCTTACAAAACCAACAACTTAATCATGAGAAAGTAGTTGGAATTAGTGAAGTTGGAGAATCTAGCAGTAAGAAGACAAAATCTTGAAAAGATTCTAGAGAAAGAATTAAGAGAAAATGGAGTAAGAGGATCACAGAATTGGAGGGAAGTCTCAAGGAATCTAGAGCCAAAATCCTAGAATTGACTTTAGAGGAATTGAATCAAGAGAACTTAGCTCAAAAATGAGGATTAGTTTTAGCGGAACCCATAACGGAAAACTTAGACATGATGTTTCATGCGTATCAAGCTAGATTAAAAGAAGGACCTCAAATAGCTGAAATGAGTAAGAACTACCTCGAGCAGACTTAGAAATTGAGAGGACTAAACTTTGCATGAAGATGGTAGAATTAGCACAAGCAATGTTTGGACCCTCTAGATATCTGCCTTTGAGAGTTCCAATTCGTCTCCTAGGTTGTCCTCAATGTCTATACATTCTCACACATTGCTCTAGTGTTCTGGGTTCCTTCAAGTATACATAGGAGTGTAGTTTAGAGCTCAACAAGCCATCTAAAAACAATGACACTTGCTTGGCCTGCGAGGGTAGCTCTTGCATTGGACATCTTTCCACATATTGTCTAAACCTATGTCCTGCTAGTCTAACTGTTTCTTGAGGGGTCTGTTTGAAACTATGAATTAACGAAGACGTATCATGCCCGATCCCACTTTTAGATAATTCTGTGATGAATGACTCTAAAAAGTGATGGATGTCTCTAAATTGCCTTTGTTGCAATGGTTGGAACCAAGTTAAAGCTGTATTCTTTAACGTTAGTCCAAATGCATTATATTGCGTGAACATGTCCTCTACTTGCTCTGCCCGTAGCACTTGCTTGAACTCTGCAACATGATCCTAGGGATCTCCTGTCCCATGGAAGTAGTTTTTCATTGACTTCACTAATTGAGTGGGTCTCAGTATTCTTGCATGTTCACGTGGTCTAGGTAGAGGAAAATCGTCTCTACCACCTGGTATTCTAGGTTCTCTTTGTCTATCCACTCTATCGAGGTCCATGGTGGTTCTCTCTCTCCCTATGGGATGATTGAAACTTACTTCAGGTCTCTCTTTGTTTTTCTCTCTTTGATTACCATGGGCTGAGGATGTTCCTGCCCCTTGTTGGCTCGTGTTTACGTTTGTTCGAGATGGAGGGAATACCAACTCACCTCTCCATGTGTAGGTATTTCTTGCATGATCTGGTACCACGAATACTCTTTCTGAAGTTTCATCCAAGTATACCACCTTTCCAAGTGTATCCGGGTCCTTGAATTCACAAATCGTGATGGAGCCTACCTCACTAGGTTGTTCTATCCTGTACCTCCAAAATGCTTCATCTGTCTCTTTATTTACAAACAACTCTATGCTTCTATTGTCTTGAGGGATCCACTTTGGGATTAGTACTCGTGTTAGTACAGATTTCCGTCTAGGTGTCCTAGGTTCTTCTAATGGTTCTTTTCCTTGGGTTCTCGCTTCCGTCTCAAACTGAATTATGCCGAACTCACTCGTATTATTTGGCTGGGTACTTAAGATGTACATCGTTGCTTCCTTGTCTATGTACACATCTCGCTCGAATTTCACCACTGGATGGTCCAATCCAATGGGTTCATCAGGGTTGTGCATTTGCACCACTTGTCTTCACAAACCGTCCTCATAGATGCGAGCACCTAAGCGGTTGGTTCAGACAAATTCTAATTGAGTTCTATAGGGTCCTTCAGGTTTTTCCAAGTATACTATGTTTGACCCTCCTTCTGGTCTTTCCATGCTAAAAGCCATTTCTGATTCACTTGTATCTGAGCTCAACTCGTAAGGATAGCTATTATTCAATTGTTGTGCCCACAAACGTGCAGTAGTTCCTATACTTGCTTTTGATGATCTAAGGCTTCGTCGGTCTGACTTACCTATGTGTTTGCTTGATCTAAGGTTCATGAATTTACTTCCTCTGACCGTTAATGTTCCTTGTTTTTAATTGCTTGGTTCTTTAATTTCTTGAAGTTCTTGTCTTGTCTTACTGTATACATCAAGAATCGACTTTCTATGGTACTTTTGAGTTCTCGTTCCGTCAGACTTAAGTTCTTTCCTTTAGTTTTTCGTATCACACACCTTTACTTTAGTCTTGGACTTGGAAAATTTAATCTCTTGAACTTGAGGTGTTCCTAGCATCGTTAAATCCACAATGCTAACGTTTAGCTTAAGCTAGTAATTGAGTGAGAGGGTTGAGTATTCTTCCAACCTCATGTCAATTGTTTTGAGTGCTCTGATGCCCAAGAAGCTGCGCTTCCCAAGCCCTGCGTTCTTCACTGCCTTGCCTTGGTTGCCCTTGATTGTCCTTGCTAGACTTGTAAAATTCACTATTAGACCAATTCTCAAAGGGGTGATCCAACACTTGAATATATACACCCTTAAAGGTCCTTTCCCTTTTGCCCAAAATTTCAATGCCTCCTGGCTTTCTAGTCCCAACTATGTCAACCTCAAATTAGCTTATCTAAAACTCAATGTATTCTTTATGAAAAAAATAGTTGAGCTCACGTAGTACTCGTAAAGAGCTTTCTAAGGAGCTATAAAGCTCAAAAAAGGACTTCGGATGAAAAAGATATGACCGTTCAGGCCTTCGGGGATAAAAATTGACAAACAAGTTTTTCTCCAAATATGATCTAAGGGGTCTCCTATGAGTATAATCACCCAAAAATTTTCAAAAAATAGCCCCAAATTTGCCCAAAAAATTAAACCCTAAAAACTGTGTTTGGGCTGGACAATCGCGATGGTCTGCAACAATCGTGATGGTCTAGGACCGTCGCAAAGGTCCAGGTGAACCATCACAATGGCGTGGCACAATTGTGATGGTCGGAAAGCGTGAACTCTCGCGATGGCGTGAAGTGAACAATCGTGATGGTCTAAATGTGAGCAATCGCGATGGCGCGAATGAACAATCCCGATGGTCTAATCGACGAGCAATCGTGATGGCGTTGGTCAATGGTCAATGGGACAATTGCAATGGCATGAGCGCGTTGTGATGGTCACAAGGCACGATGGCTTGAGCCAATCGCGATGGTTCAAATGTCGAGTCGTCGTGATGGTCTAAGGGTATCGTCGCCATGGTCTAGCTTGCCACGTGGCACCATCGGCGCGATGGCATGAACCAATCACGATGGCATGGGGTCGACGGGATCGTCACGATGGTCAGGGACTATCGTGATGGTTCAACTGAACCGTCACGATGGCATGAGACCGTCGTGATCGTCCGGCCGAGCCGTCGCGATGGCGTGAGCCAATCGCGATGGTGTGACACAATCGCGATGGCGTGAGCCAAACGCGATGGTCCACCAAAATGCAAATTTGAGATGCAACAATGGATTCCTATATGCGCAAGGATGCTCTACAGTGTGGTGAACTCGCTTACCTCAAATTCTGAACTTGGCAGACCATCGCGATGGTCTGACACAGTTGGCATTTTGTGAGAGAAAGTGAAATTTTACCTTTTGCAAGTAGCTTTCGTGATGCACAGGAGCACTATACCTGCCAAAGAACTCAAGAACACAATAGCACATGCAAGCACAAAATCTCTCTCTCTCTCTCTCTCTCTCTCTATCGCTCACATGCACAAATGAGGGGAAATGAGGAGAATGGGTGGATATGGTGAATTTTTTGATTTTTTCGAAGTGGAAGAAGATGATGCGGTGATGAAGATGGAGTGTGGGGAAGGTGAAAAACACTAAAAACTAACTAAAAACAACAACAAAAACTGAAAAAATTTTTACCTTACAATGCCACTTCTTGCTATACTCTTACCATCACACATTTGTCCTAGACTCGATCCCCGGCAACGGCGTCGAATTTGGTGTTGCTCTAGTGCAATGGTGAGAACCACGTTAAGAAGCTCCACCTCCTTAATGTCAATCCGCGGAAGAAATAGGAGTGATATGAAGATCGTGAATGTGAGATGTAGCGAGAGTGAAGGTGAGAAGCATAGAGATGCACACACGCATACACACACACAACGAAGAGACAAACAAGACACAATGGAAGGTAGGTAATCAACTCTATTACTCAAGAACACTCTTACAAGCTCAAAATAGCTCTAAGCTCCTCTCTACTCAAACAAGCTAACGCTAAGTAACCTCAAAAATGAGCTCTCTAGCTCCTTTTATAGATTCTAAACTAGTTTTGACTGGTTTCACATCTAGTGTCTAGCATAGTTAAAAAATAGGTTCTATGTGCTATTTTAAAGGGTAAACGGTATCTGAAAATAACCAAAATTGGTATGCTCATTCTACCCAAGATCCTCAAGCTTGAGGACTCCTCGGCTTGCACAAAATGGAGCTATAAATTACAAAAAGGGTTTTTCTATGTTACATATGGTACAAAATTGATGAAAATCACTATTGGAGGTTTTGAAAAGTGTTTATAAAACATAAGTGTTTGAAAACATTATTCGACTGACTCCCTGCTACTTCGTCGTGCTCTGTCTTCACATGCTTCCGTGTATTCTATGCCTTTGACTACTGCCAACAACACATATATACTTCCGTGGTGTTATTTTCAAGCTAAAAGGGCCTACTATCAAACTCTGAAGTAAAATAGGGCACGTACAAAGCAGGTTTTGGTAGTACGACCTCACTTTCTTGAGGTACCCATCCATCTCTTCCATTAGTGGTATCAGAGAAAGTTGAGGTAAAATGGGAGATGGTTTCCCTTCTTTTATTGATAAATTGGATAGGAATAACTATCCATCATGGTCCTTGAGGATGAAGACCTATCTACAAGGAAGGAGTCTCTATGGATACATATCAAGAGATGAGGAGATGCCCATATTCATAAGCAAAGGACAACCTACAAGAGAGGAGCTTGAAAGACTCAACTCATGGTGTGCCAAAGATGCTATACCAAGGTCATATCTACTTGAGCTATTTCTGACCTTTTTCCTCACATTAGGAATTGTAAAACTTCCCAAGAGACTTGGGATACATTGTCTTCATATAGAGATAAGGGAAAGTCTAAAGATAAAGGAAAGAGCAAGAAAGTAGAAGATGAAGGTACTACTTCTCAAGCTAAGTATGCAAGGAGAGGTAGGAATTCAAGAGGAAGGGGCAAAGGAGGTAAGGAAGGTAGGGGGAGACCTTTCAACTCTTCCCCATGCAATATATGTGGACTTTCTAATCACACAACAGATGAGTGTTATAGGAACTTCAATAATCAAAGAGGAAGAGGATTTCAAAGAGGTGGCTACTCACAATCAAGAGAAATATTCAACCATAATCAAGGCTACAACCATGGCTACAACAACAAGTACAACAACAATTATCAAGGAGGATACAAATTCAGAAAAGACTTGAACAATTATACAGAGGATCAAGAAAACTCTCTTTTCATTATGAACATGACTTCAAAGCAAGGTATGAATGATGAGCACCTCTTCTAGATTGACTCACGGTTTTCAAACCATGTAGTAGGCAATGTAGCTCTTCTTTTTGATCTTGAGTAACCCAAGGGAAAGCACCAAGTACAAACAAGTGATGACACCAAGCATTCAGTGGTCAAGGTAGGAAATCTCAAAACTTCTGATGGGAATAAAAATCCGTTGATCAAGGTTCTTTATGTGCCTAGTATCACCAAGAATCTGATGAGTGTTGGACAGATAGTGGAAAAGGTTTTTCAGGTTAGGTTCAACAAGTATGGAGCTTTTGTGGACCCCCAACATGGATTCAAGAGAATTGCCAAGGGAGAAAAAATAGGTAGACTAGTTACATTTGAGCTATAGAGATCAATGTGTGCTTGGCATACCTAATGTATCCAAGCAACATATGATCTATAATTGTGGTGCTTGTCAGTTTGGTAAATCACACAGGTTACCCTTTACAAAGAAAGGCTATATGCATGAGGAATCCTTGGAAGTTGTCCACACACATGTGTGGGGACCAAGCAAGGAGCCTTCAATTTCAGGTTGAAGGTACTATGTGTCATTCATTGATGGTTTCAATAGGTGGAACTATTTTGTATTTCATGAAGCACAAAGATGAAGTGTTTAGTTGTTTCAAAAAATATCTTGCACTTGTGGAAAATCAAAGAGGAAGAAGCCTAAAAAGGATAAGGTCAGATGGAGGAGGTGAGTACCTCTCCAATGCATTCGATGCATTTTTGCAAGATAGAGGTATCAAAGGGGACATTACTACCAGGTATACCCCTAAAAAAGATGGGGTAGTAGAGAGGAAAAACAGATTGATTGTGGAAGCAGCTAGATCAATGCTTAATGAAAAGAAATTGCCTAATTATTTGTGAGCACAGAGTGTCCCTAGTACTGCCACTTATCTTATCAACAGGTTTCCATCAAAATCACTTGATGGGATGACCCCATATGAAGCATGGCATTGTAGAAGGCCATCACCTTATCATTGTAGAATATTTGGATGTGTTTCTTATGTGCATGTTCCATCTCAAATGCGAGGTAAACTATACCCTAAGGCTGAGAAGTGCATCTTCATAGGGTATGATTTAAATAAAAAAGGATATAGGTTTTATAATCCATCCAACAAAGGCTTTATTTTCATTAGAGATGGTGTGTTTGATTACAATGATTCTTGGTTTGAAAGTGAATACAGCCTGAAGGTCAAATTTCCATATAATTTGGAAGAGGAATTTCCAAGTCTTACCAAGGAGGAGCCAAGCACAATTGAAGAGATCAAATCAGATGATGAGGACATCATCAACTTGGAGGAGTTCAAAGCATGGAAATCAAAGGGCAATGCCAAGATGAAGAGGTTGGAAGACATGCTTGAATCATCCAAGAAAGCTTTGAGGAGATCACAAAGAGAGAGTAAGAAGCCAATCTGATATGGGTATGATACTTCATTAGTTACTAAGCATTCCATTTATCTTGCTAAGGATTCATCACTTGAAGAACCTTCTTCTTATGAAGAGGCATGTACCAAAGCAGAATGGAAGAAAGCTATGGATGAAGAAATCAAAGCACTCCTAGAGAATGATACTTGGGAGCTAGTACCCAAGAAGGCATCAATGAAGGTAATTGACTCTAGATGGATTTAAAAAATCAAGACTAACTCAGATGGATCAATAAACAGGTATAAAGCTAGACTTGTGACTAAGGGTTTTGCACAAACCCAAGGAGTTGATTATGAAGAGACATTTTTACCTAGTGTGGCTAAAATGCCAACCATCAGAGTATTGGTAAGTGTGATTGCATCTCGAAATTGGAATATGTATCAATTGGATGTGAAAATTGTTTTTCTCAATGGTTGGATTTCAGAGGAGGTTTACATGGCTCAACCTCCTGGTTATGAAGATTCAAGAAAGGTAAACTATGTGTGCAAATTGAATAAAGAACTTTATGGTTTGAAGCAGGCACCTAGGGCATGGAACAATAGGTTAACAACTGTAGCCCAATGATGAGTAGCACCTCCTTTAATGTCAATCCGGGAAGACGTGAGGATGGTATGAAGACCTCGAGCAAGTGGCTGCACAAGTGTGTGAGTGAGAAGCACACTAGCATGCACACACATACACACACACACGCATACTAGGTAAGACAAAGAGTGAGAATCAATGGAGCTTTTAGATTACTTTCAAAATGCTCTTACAAGTTCGTTTCAATTACAATCTAACCCCAAAAATGAGCTCTCTAGCTCTTTTTATAGTTTTTGACTAGGTTTTGGCCCTGTCCAGACCTAGTGTCCGGCCTAGTTAAAAAATAGGTTCCAGGGCCAATTTGAGAGCTCAAACGGAGTCTAAAAAATACGAAAATTGATATGTAGGTACTTCTAAGGCTCCTCAAGCTCAAGGACTCCTTGGCTTGCACAAAATGGAGCTACAAAAATATGAAATGGTATTTACAATGATTGTTAGTGATAAGAATCACTGTTAAAAGATGTAGATTTGGGAAAAATTGAAGGGCCTATCTGCCAGATTTGCGTCGACTACTTTGTCTACTTACTCCTTCACTTTGTTCTGACTCTCTCCGCTGGCTTCTTTGTCTAGTCAGTCCTTGGGTGCCCATACTGCTCTCAACACCCCCCCCTCTCTCGCGTCTGTCGTCCCTGACAGACCCTTGTTGCTGGGAGTGTTGGATGTAATATTCCACAACCTGAGTGGCTAGCTGATGTTCTTGTATGCGTAGTCCTCTGGCCAAATCTGTCATCATGCGATCCCAATCGATTGGTCCTGGAATGTCCGGATGTGGCAGACGTAACTGATCTGCATGGATCGCTTGTTCTACTGCGAATAGATGTAGCAAATGTGTGGGTCTGGGAATGAAAATTTTGGAATTGTATTCCCAGAATCCCGTAGAGAACATTTCCTCAAATGTCTGCTTGAAGCATGCGGGCAAGTACTTTATTCGTGCATGCCAAGCAAAGATGATAGCGACCGAGGGGGTTTGGCTCATGTCGTAGACTAAATCCTTGTTGCCTTGAGAGAAGCCAGGGGCAGAGATGTATGGAGCTTGGACATTCCGAAAGGTTTTGAAGACAATGGTCATGAGCTCGAATATCTTCATACACATTTTCGCTGCTATGTCGGGTACATTATTTAGGTGTACGGACCAGTGCCGAATTGTTGATATCATGGAAGCTACGGTTGGGGTCCCTCGAGGTGGAGCAAAATATGGGTAGTTAACCCAAGCCGAGCACTCTTTATTGTTGCGTACCTTGATTGCAAATGCTTGCCAGGATCTGCGACGTACCACTGGACAATAGCATGGATTATACTTGATATATAGTGGCATGGTTGCCCAGGTACTCATCATCTCTGGGTAATCGGTGAGTAAACGTGCACGCCAATTAGGTTGGAAGATCGAGCCAGCACGTGCATCTGTCGGTAAATCCCCTATCTCAAATTGAGTGGCGAACGTGGGCTCCTTCCCTGTATGTCTTTTGACTTCTGCATTATAATCATGTAGTAAGACAAAATAAGGCATGTATTGCGATTCTGATGTTGTGATTAACCGTTGATGGGATAAATTTTGAAAGTAGGAAGACCGAAGGACCGTTTCTTCCATATTTGTGAGAGATTGCATTTGCACGGCCACACGATCATCATGTGTCTTACCCACTTTCTCGACCCTTTTTACCCAATCTGGAACTTGAATTTCTAACGTGTCTTGTCCTTCTTCCGTAGTTCGACCACCAGGCGTCGGCATAGGCTCGTATGGCTCTTCATAGCTGTCATCGACGGGGATTTCCACTACTGTTTCAGGTTCTGGTTCTTCAATGGGCGAGGGTGGCCGTTCATATGGTAATAGGCGTGCTTGGAGTTCTGCCACCTGTTTCCGGAGGGTCTCCATTTCTTCTGTAGATTGTTGCAAGATTACCGGCTCCTGTTGAGCAGTGGGTACACTGGCTATCTGTTTCTTTAGATCGGCACATTCAGTCTCTAGTTTTTCATATGACTCCAAGAAATTTGCATGCTCCTCAAGTAAGATGCGAATGTCTTCTGATGGAACTGCTCTATATCTGGTAGGGCTAATGGCTGCTCCTACGGTTCCTTCCATAGCCGCTTCAAAGTTGTCTTGGTTTTGTTGTTGAAGTCGTTTGTTCTCTTCTAGTGCTGCGGCCATATGCTTCCTTAAGAGCCCAATGTTGCGTCTGAGTGTAGCGTTAGATATCATTTGCGCTTGAAGCACTGATTCTAGTTCCTTGACTGCTTGGTCATCTACAGTTGATGTCTTTGATTCCAATTCGGAGTGAGCCTGCTGGAGTGTGGTATGCTCGGTTAGGAGCGTCTGGTAGTCAGCTTCAAGAGTGGTGATTCTAGCTTGGAGACGTTGAGATTCTGCCTGGAGGGCAGCAGTGCGTTCTTCCAATTGATGGTAGTCTTGTTGTAGCTGATGTGCACACTGAAGTAATGTGTTGAACGTGCTATTTACATTATGAGATGCAAGGGTAACAGTTTGAAATGCAGGGGAGGTGGGATTGGGTAGGGAGGTAGTGAATGTTGTGTGTGCCCATGATGTGAGTGGTGAGGTGGGGGGTAGTGGAGGGGGAGAGGGTGGAATTGTGGGGAGAGGTGCTGTGGTGGGTGAAATGTCCATTGGGTCAGATAGAGTGGTGTGCATAGGGGCTACCATGTAGGTGGGTATGGTAGGTGAGGTGAGTGTGGTGTTCGTGTAAATTGATGTCGTTGCGGACATCGGAAAGATGTGCCTCGGAAACATTGGAGAGCGGATGATCTGCTCCACAAGGGACGGGTATTGGGGTGGCGCGGTCAGGTTGAAAGAGGTGTAGGGGCCAGATGGGAAGTGAGGGTCATGGAATGGAGGTACCCGTATTGGGGGATAGGTCGGGAAACACAGGGTGCCTTCTGTGGGTGCTGGGTTTCCAACTACACTTGTAATTATGGGATGGCCAGTCATGGGTTCAGAGGATAGACGGGACGAAGTGTACAAGGGATTGGTGACGAAGGAGAAGAGGGTGTCTTGTGAGGTGGGTTCTCGAAATGAGAATGATTTGAATGAGGATGGGTTATAAGTGAAGGTAGAGGTGATGACTGTCGTTTCTTCCAAGGTGGGAGGTGGTGGTGGGGGTGGAGAAGGTGGTGATGGAGGATGTTGGGGTGAGATGGGTGATGTCTGAACGAAGGTTTCGGCGGAGAGGTCAGTGGTGGTTGTGGGGGTGGCTGTGGTCTCAATGGGTACTTCTGGTTCTGTGACGGTTATCCTGATAGTCTTACCTGCTCGTGGTAATGTGTCCACTCTGCGTTTGTCATACCTTACGGACTGGCGGACTGCGGTGTGGACAGCCTCCGGAACTCCTAAAGAGTCTGAAACTAATTTGAGGGTGTCAATGAAGTGTTGGTCCACCCCTTCATCTGATAGCATTTCTTGCATCAAAGCTTGACCTGATACCAGAGAGAGTTGATGCCTTTCTTGTACTGCTTTGAGAGTGTCGTATAGCCTTCGTAGTTGAGCTGTATATGCAGGTGCACCTACAAGTTCTGGCACTTCTTGTTGCTCCTCTTGGTGCTCTTGATCATACTCCTCCTCTTCATCCTCCTGTTCTTCATCTCCGTCATCTTCTGCATCCACTTCAACAGGTGTGACAGGTGCTTGGGAGGTTGTGGCCTGCGATTGTACATTCTCCGCTTGTTGTGCCTCTTCCGCCTCCAGCTCTACATCTTGTAATAGTTGTTCGAAGTCTTCATTAGTGAGTTCTTCCAAAGGTGCACCACTAGGAAATTTGAGATCCGTTGGGATGGGAGGGGATATCAAGGTGGAACCATCGGTGCTGCGTCTTGGAAGTCGGAGTGTGAATGGTCGGACTCTTCGGGGTGGCGGGGTGACGTCTTGTGTTAGGGTTGCTCCACGTGGTTGAGCACATGGGACTTGGACCGTGCCTCTCATCTTCTTAGAAGGGGGTCCAGTGGATGTCCTGCCTCGAAACTGCTCTACCCGATTCCACATCAGGGCTCGTTGTATTGGAATGTCATAAGCCAAACACCTATAAATGATTCGTGTCAAAGCACAACAACAATATAAAACCTGTTTCCGCGGCCAGCGTTTGTGAGCTAAGTGTATCTGATCAATTATCTAGTGGGGTAGGTTGATGGTGAGGCTCTGTGTCTCTGCCAGATACAGGCTAAACCAAATCTTTTTGTGCGGCATGGTGAATCTATCCTGCGCCGGAAAAGCAAAGTGTTGCATGCACATGCGAAGGTGTATTGCAATATTGGGCGTCATGGATACCATGTCCTTGAGCTTGGTGAGACTTCGATTCTTCATGTAATCCGGTACTAGGGTTTCCTTTTCTGTAGGAATATGCATTCCGCGCATATCTAGAGCTTCTCTCACCAAATTGTTTGATAGCCTAAACCTCTTGAGCTCATTCCCCTTTGTCAGAGATGGAATCACAAATGAGCTTGCACCTTTTGGGTTCTGATTTGGAGTCAAGGTGTTGATGAGATAGTAGCATCGCATGAAGCCAGGTTTTGGGAGTCGGGCACTGAAATAGGCACTCAATCCTGCTTTTTCCCATATCGGGCGTAGACCTTCCGCATTTTGTAACTTCTCAAATTCTCTTGTAAAGAAATGGTATCTGCCTTGCTTTCCATTGTAGTCCAACTCTGATTCCCATAGGTACGTTCCTTCTCCCAAGGGTCCTGCCACCTCGGTAAACCAATGTGAAGTCTTTCCCACGGGCATGGTGTGGCCACGCGGAGGGTCCGCAATAGGTATGATTTTGACGGCCTGCAATTCTTCTGGTCTTTCAATTGTCTCAGGCAAAACGGGTAAACTGTCCAAGTCCACCACTTGCGGGTTTGTTTCTGTGTGAGAGCTAGTTCCTGCTGCCTCCGCCATATTGAAAATGTTGCAGCTGATTCTGTGAGAATATATGAATAAACGTTAACATTGCAATGGACACAAAAATGACATGGTGTCCCTTGTTACAACATTAACTTAAAGTTCTGGAGTGGTTAGGGGTTAATAAGTGCTCGGTGCTGGTGTGTGTAGTTAGGAGTTAGGTAGACCTAAGAGCTAAGCGAAATGATGTGATGTGAGAGTGAAGCGGTTAGTAGGTGGTCATGGATTTACAATCGAGGTCCGGGGGTGTGTTACAAGTCTTGGGCTGCCAAATGCAGTGGATGGGTTTTATTCGTGGTTCCGTATAGACTCTTGAGAGCTTTATAGGTATGTCAACTTGAACATGAGACTTTTTAGGGACCCATTTACAAATGATTCTATTCGTGCTCATGTGCCTTGGTGTTGAAAATGAGTGGATGTGGGCTGTGCGAGTGAATGGATCATGCGGTGTAGGGTGTGTTCTTGGTGTAGCTATTTGAGCCCGCAAGCAAGCCTTAGGCACCCAAATTTGTCTTGATTGTGGGCTAGCCTTCATCGACTTTTTGGGCACCCAAATAGATTTCACGTTAGCGGAAAAATTTCCGAATGACCTCTTATTAGTGACGTGTTGTTGGTTACTAATAAGAGGCTTTGCCCGTGCGGTTGGCGTGGGTGCAACTGGGTGTTCGCCTTTTCGCACCCACACTTGGTTCCCTTGTTGAGACATTCTGCTGTGCAGGTTCTTTTGATGTCCGGCATAGGTAGTACTCTGCCGCTTCTGTCTTTGCTCCACCTTTGGTTGTTGCCTCCTTCTGGCCTTTGGAAGTTCCTTTGCATCCCTGACTCCTTTTTTGCGAATAGCATTCCTCTGCAACACATAGTTTTGGACAAGAACAGCATGGTCAACTTCATGTGCACCCCTGGAGGGACCAGGAGTCTGTGCCCTTTCTAGTTCCTTGAGTGCTCCATTATCCAACTCTACCGTAATTCGACTATGATTGACCCATACCTGAAGAAGTCCACTTCTTAGGTTTAAGTTGACTGCTTGGTCATAGATCCAGTCTTGACCCAAGACAAGAGGTTCAGTGAGATCCTCATCTTGACACACTAGTACTTTAACTGTTATTGCCTCATCATGAATGTAGAGGGGAAGTTCCACCTCGCCCATACAAGGGGTTTCCACGCCTCCCAATCCTATGAGATATGCCTCCACAGGATTGACAGTTAACTGTAACTCTTGACAGTAAGACATTCTAACAGCACTAGTGGCTGCACCTGAGTCAATCAAGGCTCTTACAGTCCTTGCACTTTTTCCTTGTCCTATATCTAGGGTTACGAAAGGACGTCGATCAGTTATCCTAGGTGAGCTGGTTCCTGCGACTTCACACATTGCCATATGATATCCTTGATCTGCATAGTCATTTGTCCTAGGCTGTTCTCTACCTTGCCTTCGTAATTTCATCCGTCTGATGCGTTCTAAAGCTTCTACTTGAGCTTCTTCTCTAATTCGCTTCTCTTCCTCTTTGCGTTTCTTAGCAGTGTTGAGTCGGCTGAGCATTTCTTCCGTGAGGGGTTCCTGATACAACTTGACTCTGCATCCGCTAATATAGTTAGGGAGAACATCACCCTCTAATGTGGCCAATTGTACTGCTCCACTCGTGGAGATCCTATTGATTACCATAGGTCTGTAGCCTCTCTTTTCTAGCTTCCTCGCGTGTTGTTTCAGTGTATAGACTAGGACTAGATCTCCTGCTTTCAAGCCTTTATCCTTCACATGGGCATCGAAATATGCTTTCTGTCTCTTCTTGGCTGCATATATTCCTGCGGCGGCTCTCAGTCTTGTTTCTCCTAATCGTTCAAGGTCAAAGATCCTAGAGGAGAGCTCATGACCTGTCCATTCGTGCTCTTGTGCTACTCTCAATGTAGGGATCAAGAAGTCCAAGGGTAGCACAGCGTTTTGGCCGAATACCATCTGAAAGGGGGTGGCTTGGAGTACCGTTTTGTAGGCAACTCGGTATGCCCAAACAGCATGGTGTAGCTGTTTGTCCCAATCAGAGCATTTAGTGTTCACTAATTTTGTCAGTACATTGCATAAGATTTTATTAGTGCTCTCAGCTTGCCCATTAGCTTGAGGGTGATAAGGGGCAGACTTCTTGTGTATTACCAAGAATTCTTGGAGTAGATTTTCAATCACTTCGTTCAAGAAATGAGTGCCTCTATCACTTACAAGCTCTATAGGTAGCCCGTATCTCGTGAATACATTCTCAAACAAGAATTTGGCAGTTGTTTGAGCATCGTTCTTTGTCGTAGCCTTTACCTCTACCCACTTGGTGAGATAATCTGTCGCAACAATGATGTATTCCGCATGAGAACCCTTAGCTGGGGGATTAATAGGACCTACGAAGTCTATTCCCCACTTAGAGAATGCACGTCCACCCATCATAGGTTTCAGTGGCATCTCATCTTTGCGTATGGGATACTGAGTCCTCTGACAGACATCACACCGTTTCACATAGGTATGTGCATCCATGTAAAGGGTAGGCCACCAAAAGCCCGCAAATAGTATCACCTTGATCACCCGATCTGGTCCAAAGTGTCCTCCGGCTACACCTTGGTGAGCAGTTTCCAAGATCTTCAGATATTCACTTTCGTGGCCACATAGTCTCAGGTAACCATCTTTACCGCGTTTGTATAGATTACCACCAATGAGTGAGTAATCCAAGGCTTCTTGTTCTAAACTCCTTTTTCCTAGCCAGAGTCATGTCTGGAGGGAATGTGTTTGTCCTCAGGAAGGATACTAGAGGTTCGCTCCAATCTGGCACTATGGATACTTGATAAAGAGTAGCGTGTTCCACAGGTGGTTTAGTGCAACAGATTGGGCATTCCTTGCACAACTTTTGGACATCCGCTTCCATAGTTGGCCAATGCACTCCGAATCTCTTTAGAGTCTGTAAAGTTCGTTGCTTTGAATGGTGTTGCTTTAACGCACCTACATGTGCTAATTGCAACCATTTAGCGTACTCATCCTCTTCTACGCAACAAGCCAAGATCCCTTGATCTGTGTGCTTGTACATGCTTCCTGCCATGATGTGGTACTTTTGGGCTTTTACAATCTCTCTATTCCGTGTGTTTACCACTGGATGGTTAGGCCCGTATGTCAATACTGGTACCAATGGCTTAGCCCACTGCGGTACAACTTCCAAATTAAACAAGTAAGCATCAGGAAGGTCATCTGACACTCCTTGTGGGGCTTCTCCCGATGTGAGCCTAGAGAGGTGATCTGCTCTCAAATGAGTCCTCCCTTTTCTTACCACAACCTCAAAGTCATATTCCATGAGCAAGAGAAACCATCTTACTAATCTTCGTGTATTGCATGGCTTGTTTACAAGATATAACAATGCCTGATGATCAGTAAAAAATTTAAACTTATTTGCAAGCAAATAGTGTCTAAATTTCTTAACTGCATATACCATGCCTAATCCTTCTCGCTCTGTAGTGGTGTAATTCCGTTCAGCCGCATTCAATTGTCTACTGGCATAGGCAATTGGAAGATCCATATTACCTTCACCAGTAGGTTGTGCAAGCACACATCCAATGGCATAATTGGATGCATCCACATGAACATGGAATGGCTTATTCCAATCTGGTGTGGTCAAGATTGGTGCTGAACACAATCTTCGTTTAAGCTCCTGGAAGGAATTCTCACATTCATCCGTCCACTCAAAGTTTGTCAGAAGTCCGTACATGGGCTTTGCAATGACAGCATACATGTGTATAAATCGTCGATAATAACCACAATGCCCCATGAAAGCTTGTACTTCCTTGACATTCTTTGGCCTAGGTAGCTCTGCTATGGCTCTCACTTTTTCTTCGTCGGTAGATATGCCATTCTTTGACACTATGTGTCCTAGAATCTTGCCTTGCCTGACCATAAAAACGCACTTTTCTGGGTTCAGGCAGACTTGGTATTCTCTACATTTGTCAAAGATTTGTCTGAGTTCAGGAATATGGGTTTGTCTAACATTGGAATGAGCACAAAGATCATCAACATAGACTTCTAAACTCTTCCTCAGGAACTCCTTAAACACATGGCACATCAGCCTCTGGAAGGTAGCTGGTGCATTGGTAAGCCCAAATGGCATTACTCTAAAAGCAAAAATGCCCCATTCTGTGGCAAAGGCTGTCTTATGCTGATCCTCTGGAGCTATGGCTACTTGATTGTAGCCCGAAAATCCATCAAGGAAGCTGTACTCTTCCTTGCCTGCCACTCTTTCTAAGAGATGTTCTGTGATGGGAAGCGGATAGTTATCTCGAATCGTGGCGGCATTAACCTTTTTCAAGTTAATGCACACACGCAGCTTGCCATTCTTCTTGGGCACCACCACGATGGGGGATACCCATTCGGTGTGCTCAATTTCATAGATAAATCCGGCTTCGACCAGTCTATCTATCTCTTCCTTGATCTTAGCAGCGTAATTATCGTTATATGTATAAGGCTTTTGCTTAGAGGGTTTGGCATCTGAGGTCATGGGGATGGTGTGCGAGCATATGTCCGGGTCAACCCCTTTCAAATCCTTGTAACTCCAAGCGAATACATCTCTGTATTCTCTTAGCAAGGCAATCAATTCATGCTCTTCTTCTTCTGTCAGGTCATGGCCTATATACGTGCATCTCTCCTCTCCTTCTTCTATGGCCACTACTATTTTCTTGGTGGTTTCTTTGTTATCATAGGCCTCTCCTGATTGTGCCTCTCGTTTAGGCATTCTTATCATGACTCTCCTGTCATTTATCTCGTACTTCTTAAAATTTTCTGGGACCTCAAACAAAGATTCTTCCTCCTCTGGTAAGACTTCTTTCTTTTTTCGTTTCTTTCCTTCTTCCTTCGGGGTCATATGTGTTGCTAATCTTACATCATTTGTAACCTCTCCATGCTTCTGAGGTTGAAATTCCACTTCATGGAAATATTCTTCATCTGATGCAAATGGTGGGTCCATAATGATTGACTCTAGATCGGAGTCACTTGCATCCTCAAATGCATCAGGGCTAGGTTCGCATTCTTCTAGAACTGCCTCTCCCATGATTGGCTCTATGGAGAAGACTGAAATATCATAGCCATCCTCATCACAGTGAGGTGTCCATTGTTCTTCGTTGATGGCTACGTCCATTGTTGCTAAGATTTCTGCCCAACCGTGAGGTTCAAATTCTTCGTCTGGAAAAACTACAGGTGCATAGGCTGGGTCTTGGATTGATCTATGGGTTTCTTTCGCACCTACCTCTCTGGCTTTCTCTCTCTTCTCTTCTTCTACTGCTACCTTGCACATCCATAAGTGAGTGTCTTCATGCATCCATGAGGATCCAGATTCTATGGAATGCACAGATTCCGTATCATCTTTGGCTCTATGGATGGGATTCCACTGGATAGGAGGGACATCTCTATGAGAATAGTCCTTGAGATTGACTTTGGTTGTAACGCCCAAGTGTTGCAAATACAAGGAGTTGGTTCCCCAATCCTGTACCACTTGCAACTGTCGCATAAATGGTCTTCCTAAAATCATCTCATAAGCATGATTTTTGCTGAAGTCACATATAGCAAAGCTATGCTCAAACTCAACACCACAAGTGGTGAGAGTTATTCCTTCTAGCAATCCTAAGGGTCTTTCAATATGACCATCGGCCATCTGCAATTTCATTCTTGTTGGCCTGAGTGCTGGCTTGCCCCAACGCTTCCATAGGGAAGTAGTGGCAATTGCAACTCCTGCACCTGAGTCCAAAATTGCCTTGGTGGTGTAGTCCTGGTAGGTAATGGGAAGATAGGTATTCCCTTCTTCACCTTCACACATATCTCCTATCTTGTCCAAGGGAATTTCTGGCACTGTCCTATGGGATCCTACTCGGGAACGAGGTTTTGCAACTTCAGTTACTCGACTGGCTACAGATTTTCGCGCTTCTGGTCTATCCTTAGGCAGTTCTTTCAAAGTGGGATCGCGCTGCACCTTGGTGTTCTTTACTACCTCCGTGTTCCTTGATATGACTGAGTCATCGTTCCTTACCATGACTGTGGGTGCTCTCATACATGTGGACTTTGCTTCCCATGGGCCTGTGAAGTGGGGTAGCTCTTGTATGGAATTAGACTCCAAGTCCAATCTCTCGTGAGATTGAGCACTCTCATGTTCCCCGTAAATAGATGGGATGTCTTGTGGGAATTGATCGTGTGCATCATCCACAAGTTCAAAAGGAGGGGCGACTTCACTTTCGTTATCCCATTTGTCTTCTTGAATCTCTCGTAGGAAGTCTGGTGCAAACCGATTCATAGAGGAAGAAGTGTCTGGCTCCGTAGAATTAGGCGCATATGCAACCTGGGAAGGAGGGCTTATTCTATCGTTGGCTCTCTCCTCGTTCCCATAGATGGCTGGAGCACAAGCTTCTTGGGGAGGATTACTTATTCTATTACTTTTCCGAACAGGCTCATACGCTCTCTGAGAAGGAATGTGGGTCACCTGTGGAGGTACATAAGCTTTCGGGGGAGGCCCATCTGCCTTTTGGGGAGGAAGATAGGCTTCTTGAGGAGGCACATGGGCTTCCTGAAGAGGCTGGCTTATTCGTTCTCTTGCTCTTTCCTTTCTTTGAGGGGCAGGTTCCTTCTCTGATTGTGCAATTAGCATCTCTATTCTTTCTAGCAGTCCATCAAAGTGTAACTGCGTCTTGGCTGAACTAGAAATGTTAAATAGGCGACTGGCTTCAAACATGGTCTGAGCCAATTCCACCATTTTGGCACAAATTTTGGTTCGTTCAAGCTCTAGCTCGGCTCTAGGGTAGCATTTTTCATGATCGGTTATGGTTGGCCCTTCTTGGATTCTCGCCTGATATGCTTTCAGCATCATATTTAGGTCTTCAGGAGTGGGGTCAGCTAGGACTGATCCTACTATAGGGGGTGGTGGGATTTGATGAGGCGGTGGGGAAGGTGGTGAGTTGGATGGAGATGGGAGTGGTGGAGGCGGGGTAATGTGAGAGGGAGTTGGAGCTGTGAGTTCAGTTATCCTCGCTTTGGTTTCTCTTATGCTTTCCTCAAGCTCACTCATCTTTTTAGCCCATTGTCTTTTCATTCTTTCTCGACTATCTTTCCACGCTCTAGTCCTTTTCTTTGTCACGCTCTCGGTTTCACTAGCCTCTGGGCCCTTTTCCTGGCTTGCCTCTTGGTTTTGCTGCAATGCCTGAGCTCGAGTAACCACCTGCACTGGTGCAGTGGAAGTGACACTTCCTGAGGCATCCACAACCAACCCAATCACATTGATAGGAGTGATTTTTGGCATATTATTGGGGTTCTTTGGGCAATCTCATAAGAGATGCTCTTTTCCACAATCTTGGCAAAAGCCTTGGATCGTCACGGACTGATTTTGTGTAGGTGGAGGTAAGGGACAATCACGAATGAAGTGATCCCCCTGACATCGGTAGCATGGTCCTCTAGGAAAGGGTGGTCGTACCTGCCTAGGTTGAGGCCTAGGGTTGGGGTTTGCATACATGACGTTCGTGTAATCCGACTCCCAACTAGGTTCACTTGGTTCTTCACTATAGTAGGACTCACCATGTTCTGGAGACTGCATGTAGTAAGCCTGGGGACTATCGACATGTGTAGAATCAGGGTCACTTTCTGAGATCAATGGGGTTACTGGTACTATGGCCCTATTCAGGTTTTCTTCTGCCACAGCATACTTTACTGGAATCACGTTAGCGGGGTTTGGAGGCTGTTGAGCTAGCACCGGTTGGGGTCTCTGTTGGGCCTGATATGGTTGCTGATATGTTTGTTGGGGTCTAGCATATTGTGGTGGTGGATTTTGGTTCTGGTATCGGCCTTGTTGGTAGGGCTGCGGATAGGGTTGCCTAACTGCCTGCTTGTTGTATGGGCAATCTTGTGCGGTGTGATTGGTGTATCTCCGTTCTATGGTGCAGTACTGGCTACTAGGGTTTACTTGGGGTTGAGCCATAATGGGGCAGACATTCGCCATATGGTCACCACCGCATGTATAGCATCTTTTCACAGGGGCAAACCTTGGGATTTGTTTGCTAGTTACACCTAATTTCTGAGCTACTTTTTCGGCAAGTTCCTCAATTGATGTGGACTGCGTGGAAGAGTGACTAGATGCACTATCTGAATCTTTGTAGATTTTGGAAAGCTCTAGTTCTTCCCCTAAGTTATCTTCAATGTCAATGCACATGCGTACACACTCTTCTATAGTCCTAGGGTCCTTCAGATACACGTAGGATCTCAATTTCGTACTCAGCAATCCATCAAGGAATAAGGCTACTTGTTTAGCAGATGTGGGTAGTTCCGAAATAGGGCACCTTTCAAGATATTGTCTAAATCTTCTTCCGGCCAATCTGACAGTTTCTTGGGGGGTCTGTTTGAAGCTGTGAATCAATGAGGAGGTATTGTGTCTTATGCCGCTCTTAGAGAACTCTACAATGAATGCCTCTAGGAGTTGGTCTATGCTCCTGAACTGACGCTCATCTAATGGCTGAAACCATGTAAGTGCTGTGTTCCTAAGGGTTAGACCGAAGGCATTGTACTGCGTGAACAGATCTTCCACTTGTTCAGCTCTCAAGACTTGCTTGAACTCCGCCACATGATCATAGGGATCTCCTGTGCCGTCAAAGTAATTCTTCATGGACTTAACTAGCTGGGTGGGTCTCAAAGTTCTTGTGTGCTCTCTAGGCCTCGGTAGAGGGAATCCATCTACATTTCTTTGGTTCCTGTGGGCTCTATGCATCTCAGGTTCTACCCTATTCGTCTCTGTTCTCGTTCTTTCTCTGCCCACTGGGTTGGCAAAACTTACTTCTGGTCTATCTCTACTTCTGTCTCTTTGCGTACCATGAGCTTGGGAAGTTCCAGCCCCAGGGTGACCATAGGATACATTTGATCTTGGTTGAGGGAAAATAAATTCATCCTTCCAAGTGTAAGCATGCCTATCATTTTCTGTCACCACAAAGATCCGTTCTGAAGCATGATCTAAGTAGGTCACTCTGCCTGGGCTATCCGGATCCTTAAACTCATAGATCATGATATTTCCTATGTCTGTTGGCTGATTAGACTTATACCTCCAAAAGGCTTCATCAGTTTCTCGATTGAGGAGCAACTCTATGCTCTTGTTGTCTTGGGGGACCCATTCAGGCGTGATAATCCTAGTGAGAACTGATTTACCTCGAGGGGTTCTAGGTTCCGCACCCATGTTCCCTTGTTCCAGGTCACCTAAGTCCACTTCTGAGATTACATTCCCAAAGTCATCTGTCCTATCAGGGTGACTAGTGACTACATATATAGTTCCTTCTTTGTCCAGGTATGCACCATTTTCAAACTTGACAGCTGGGTGTTCTAGTCCAATGGATTGATCAGGGTTTTTAATCTGGACCACAGATCTTCCTAAGCCGTCCTCATAGATGCTAGCACCTAATCGGTTGGTCCTAAGGTACTCCAGCTGCGTTTTGTAAGGGCCTTCTACCCTGTACAGGTAAGGCACACCTGAACTTCCCGTAGGTCTGTCTATGCCTTGAGACATCTCTGACTCACTGGTCTCAGAGCTAGGGTAGTTCGAGTGGTGGCTCAACTGCTGGGCCCAGGACCTAGTAGTGTGGTTGACACTAGCCTCTGAAGATCTAAGGCTTTGTCTTTCCCTTGCTAAATGTCGTCCTGATCTAAGATTCATATGCCTATCTAAGTAGCCCAATTCTTTGCCCAGAGTACAACCTCGTTGCCGCTCAATTGGTATCAGTCACTTGATTCTTTTTAGTTATTTTATCGCGTTTGAGTTCTTGTCTGATATCACGTCGTCAAGAATGTTTGAATGTTGTTTCGCACTTGCAATTGATCGTTCCACGTTAGGTTCTTTTCCTTTATGTTATCGACAGTACAGAGATTAAATTTTTAGCTTGAACTTGAGTTTTTAGGTAGTCTTCAACTTGATAACTGCCTATCGTCGCTCTGACTTACTCCTACCTCTCGTCGTTCTTAGCCTAAGCTATGAATTGACAGAGGGGGTTAAAAGTGTCCAACCTTTTGTTTCCTGCTCGGTTGCCCTTGAGTGCCCAGGAAATGTGTTCCCAAGCTCACACTTACACTTGCTTAGAACGCCTCTCGATGCTCTGTAAGAGTTTCAAAGTTAGCTTTGAAATTTACATTCCAAAGACAGAACCAATTATTTTCATTCATGTAGCACAAACACAAACTTGCATAGTGATTTTCAAGAAAACAATCCTAAGGACCCCTGACTTTGATCCCCCTGGGTATGGTCAACTTCAAAATACCCTATCTAAAAATCAATGCATTATCTTTATAAAAAACAGTTGAGGGCGTGTAGTATATGCTACGAGCTTTCCAACAAGCCCTAGAGCTCAAAAAATGGATCTCGTATGAAAAAGTTGTGACCGTTCAGGGTTCTAGGGTTACGACAGGGTTCAAACAGGATCACTGTGCAACAGGTTTTCCCCAAGTTGTTTTCCTAAGGCTTCCCCATGTGCTCAAGAGCATAATATTTGTGCCCAAAATTAGCCCAACTTTTCAATTAACAAACCCTAAAAAATTTGGCTAAAATTGGCTGTCAATCGCGATGGATAGGGCTGTCAATCGCGATGGACACTCAGTCAATCGTGATGGACACCCAATTCAATCAATCGCGATGGACACTCAGTCAATCGCGATGGACAGAGGGTTCAGTCAATCGCGATGGACACCCCAATTCAATCAATCGCGATGGACACTCAGTCAATCGCGATGGACAGAGGGTTCAGTCAATCGCGATGGACACCCCAATTCAATCAATCGCGATGGACACTCAGTGAATCGCGATGGACAGAGGGTTCAGTCAACCGCGATGGACACCCCAATTCAATCAATCGCGATGGACACTCAGTCAATCGCGATGGACAGAGGGTTCAGTCGGTCGCGATGGACAGGGGTTCAGTCAATCGCGATGGACAGGCAGTCGGTCGCGATGGACTGGCAGTCAATCGCGATGGACAGAGCTGTCAATCGCGATGGACAGGGCTGTCAATCGCGATGGACTGAAATTTTGCAAGATTTTCAAAAATTTTGGTGGAAAGGTGGTGTGCAGGGTCTCTAGTCCACTGTGGTGCACTCAGATTTACCAACAAGTGAAAATTTCTGTCAATCGCGATGGACAGAAGGCGGCGACTGCGAGACAGTTTCGTCGAGTTCCGTACCTGCGCATGAAGCTGAGGATGGTGATGTGACCTGTACCTGCAAGATAGCACAAGAAACATGCAAAAACAGCACATGCAATTTTGCTCTCTCGCTCTCTCTCACAAGTGAAATGAGGGAAATGAGGTGGAGATGGGGATATAGTCAAAAAACTGAAATTTTCGCGATGATGAAAATGGAGGTGGAAGATGGTGAAGATGATGATGGTGATGATGGTGGTGAAGTAAGAAAGAGGGAAAATAGGAAAAGTAGAAAATTTACTTACAACTCCAACGCGTCAACTCTACGTCTTACCATCACACGCTTGTCCTCAAAGCTCGATCCCCGGCAACGGCGCCAAAATTTGGTGTAGCCCAATGATGAGTAGCACCTCCTTTAATGTCAATCCGGGAAGACGTGAGGATGGTATGAAGACCTCGAGCAAGTGGCTGCACAAGTGTGTGAGTGAGAAGCACACTAGCATGCACACACATACACACACACACACGCATACTAGGTAAGACAAAGAGTGAGAATCAATGGAGCTTTTAGATTACTTTCAAAATGCTCTTACAAGTTCGTTTCAATTACAATCTAACCCCAAAAATGAGCTCTCTAGCTCTTTTTAAAGTTTTTGACTAGGTTTTGGCCCTGTCCAGACCTAGTGTCCGGCCTAGTTAAAAATTAGGTTCCAGGGCCAATTTGAGAGCTCAAACGGAGTCTAAAAAATACGAAAATTGATATGTAGGTACTTCTAAGGCTCCTCAAGCTCAAGGACTCCTTGGCTTGCACAAAATGGAGCTACAAAAATATGAAATGGTATTTACAATGATTGTTAGTGATAAGAATCACTTTTAAAAGATGTAGATTTGGGAAAAATTGAAGGGCCTATCTGCCAAATTTGCGTCGACTACTTTGTCTACTTACTCCTTCACTTTGTTCTGACTCTCTCCGCTGGCTTCTTTGTCTAGTCAGTCCTTGGGTGCCCATACTGCTCTCAACACCAACCTACCTTCAAGATCAAGGATTCATGACGAGCAAGGCAGATTCTTCTTTGTTTGTCAAGAGAAGCAACTCAAAAATGATATATTTATGTGTGTATGTTGATGACATCATTCTTACTGGTACTGATGCCAATGGAATCAAACAAATCAAGAACGAAATGAATATGCAGGAGTTCAAAATCAGTGACCTAGGGTTTCTGAAGTTTTTTCTTGGACTTGAGTTAGTCTACACTAACTCTAGAATTTATATCACGCAAAGGAAATATGTGCAAGACATGTTGAAGAAGTTCCACTTGGAGAATGCAAACGTAGCTAGCACCCCTATGGAAGTAAATCATAAATTGAGTGCTCATGAAGGTGAGTTGCTTGAAGACATTGCAGGATATCAAAGAATATTTGGAAGTCTAAGCTATGCAACCTTAACAAGGATTGACATAGCTTCTGGAGTAAGTGTACAGAGTCAATTCATGCATAAACCTAGAGCACCTCACTTGGAAGCTGCTAAAAGGATTTTGAAGTATCTCAAGGGTACTTAAAATCAAGGTCTTTACTTCCCATACACTTCAGATTTCGACATTAAGCTACAGATTGGGCAGGTTGTAAGGATGACATAAGGAGTACTTCTGGATATCTTTCTTTTGCAGGTGATAAGCCCATTTCATGGTCTTCCAAGAAGCAACCAACTCTTGCTCTATCATCAACAGAGGTTGAATACAAGGGATTAGCAAATGTTACAAGAAGATATTTCCCTTAGATTTCTCTGCAAACTTGGGACTTCATACTCACTCACCTATGATTTTTTGTGACAACACAAGTTCTTTGCATCTTGCAGCCAATCCCATTTATCATGCAAGAACAAAGCATATAGAAGAACACTATCATTATGTTAGAGAGAAGCTATTGAGCAAGGAGATTCAATTGGCATATGTATCTACAAACATACAATGTGCAGACTTGTTAACCAAAGCACTTGATGGTACTAAACTTTGCAGGTTTAAAGCTATGATTGGATTGCAGGACATTCAAGAAGATTGATAAAGCTATACAAGCAAAGATGTTTGGCTTGAGGGGGAGCTATTGGTGCAAATATCCAAGCCTTCACATTTGGCTTAGCTTGGAGGATTATTTGTGGAAGCATGTGATTGACCCATATGAATCATGGCTTGTAACAGTTAGTCATTTACCACTTGTAAAAGGTTTTTACTTGAGAGAATCTTGCAAGCCCATATATCTCGTGGAGTTAAGGGAGATAAGTGCTACCAATATTATTTGGTAGAACCACTCCTCATTTAGAGGAAGCACTTTTAGGTGGAACCTTGTTTGAATTTCAAATTCAAAATTGAAGAAAATCATTATAAAAGGATTTGAAAAGCTCGCGGCCTTCAAGGGCCTCTTCTCAGAGCTCATTTACTTATCAGCTGTAGAGGTTGAGTAGCATACACTATAGCTCACTCATCCCACTATCATTGAGCACCATCCTAATGCCAATGATCTTGTAAAATCATGTTCCATAATAGATATACATCATTGATCATCTCTATCTACTTCTTTGCTATGACACTCAAAACAGGGAACTTTGCATGACCATATCTCAGTGATCTCTCACCCATTTTGCAGATTCTATAGCTTGTTGGAACCAAATCCAAGTCTATTTTATGCTATTCAAATGTCAAAGCTTTTTCTTCAGCCAATTGGGAGACGTCTACGTCGAAGTGCACGTTGGTCATTATCTGCTTATTCCCTAAAAGGTTGAGGGTAAGCTTGCCGGTGCATTTGGAATTAAATTGTGGTTGCAAATTACTCATCTACATCAAGGATTGGTCCAATTGAAGACCTTCAAAGGGGCAAGGATATGAGGGAGCCACACTCACTAGTAATATAATAATTGTTAGGCCCTCATCAAAAACAGAAAAGGGGAAGCTTATTTCTTAAACATGTAACCACAAGGAAGAAAAAAACAATAAAGGTAGCTTGATCCTCATAGCCATTATTGAAACTAGGGAGCATATGGAATATGCTAACGAGTTAACAACCAACTCTCAATGCGATCAAATTAAAATGCTCAAGTAGTCAAGGATGCCCATTCGCTCCCCTTCTCTTTGCCATTACCACGGAAGGGCTTAGCCGTTTGGTGGAACAACAGGTGGAAGCTCGTAATATCAAAGGCCTCTTGTTGTCCCATAACCAAGACCAGATCACCATGAGACTTTTTGCCAATGATATGAACATGTTTGTTCACAATGACTAAAGGAGTCTAGAGACATTCTGGAAGTTCTTGGATACCTTTTACACAGCCTTTGGATCCAAAATCGACCACTCAAAGACCGCTTTCAAAGCTATTGTTGGGATCCAACTTGACCTTCTCTTTGTACATGGCTACCAAAACATTCCCCGTGGCCATGTCTTCCAGCTTCTTGGGATTCCCTTGGGCTTTGGTATCTCGATGGAGCAGCGGTGGAACTAAGCCATGGCCAGACTTGAAAGCAAGATAAAATATTGGAGAGGTATGTAAATCAATCTCGTGGGTCACACAATGGTTATTAACACGTTCCTCATTTCATCGTCCATCAACTTCCTCTCTTGTTGGAGACCAAAAGAGCAAGAGCTCTCCAAACTGGTAAGTATATGCAGAAACTTCCTCTGGACGGGAGACCACAATAGGAGGGGGATGCCCAAAATCAAATGGTCCATCTACACTAGCCAAAAGGATAGTGAGGGCCTTCGTATTCCAGATGTGGAGTGCATGGCTACAAAACTAGCAACAAAATGGATGATTAAGGCGTGGTGCAATGGGGACACTTCTTGGGCCAAATTGATCTTCAAAAACAAGAATGCATTGACTTTGGTGGGATTCTTGAGTCAGAAGAATCTTGACATTCTCACCCTTTTGCTTTCCCCCAATCTCAGTCTTCCCGAAAGGCTCGAATCTTGTGTGCTCCCTATGGAAGAGTTGGAACAAAGTAAAAAGCTTTATAAGAATCAGTGAAGATTGGAAGTGGGCAGCCGGTATCAAACAGAATGACTCTATTTGGTTTCTGATCCATGGCATCAGGAATGTGGAATCTTGGAACATTCAAAGTGCCAAGAGGCTCTAGAACAAGGGCTTAAGAATATGGAAACATCTCTGGAAACAAGACACCAACCAAGGGGTCAACTTCGAGGATATTGACCCTAGCATCAACATTTCCTACGATGAATGTATAATTTTACAGAGTACACATCTTGCCTAGGACCGCTCTAAAGTCCGTCTTCTCCTGGGACACGACTTGCCATGCTCATTGGGTCTTAGATGGCATACTGGTAATTCCCTAACAAAAATCCCGAATATCAAAGGAAACATCAATTATCAAGTCAACCTCAACAAGAAGTGGTGCCTGTTAGGGACATGGTTGTGGTGGGAAATGAAGTTCATTGCTATCTGGTACCCTCTCATAGAAAACAAAAAGTTTGTTCTCTTATGGCAAATTCTTCACCAAGGAGTTTGGACAAACCAAAAGGCTAACAGAATTTGTGGGGAACCTCCTTGCTGCAAGCATTGTTGCCGGTCCATTGAAGATATTGGTCACATCTTCTTTTCTTGTCCTAACTCAATTAGGCTCTAGCAGACTCTTTAAAAGAAAATTAGACTTCGAAAGCATATCAGCTGGAAACAAGCTCTAATGGGAGAAGTGATCGACTGCTCAGTGACCCTCTGGAATGCCATCAGAGGAGAGGTCCTCTAGAAGATCTAGCAAGGAAGACGTGCTTATAACTTTGGTGACTTCCCCAAAGAGTGGTCGATCGAGAAATCCTCGTTCCTCCTTGGTAAAAGAATCACCAAGTGTAAGGAATCTCCCCCCCCCCCCTCCCCCATTACACATCATAAAGTGCTCCTTCTGATCAACAACAAGCTTAAACCCAAGTCTGCCCCCCATGAGGGTGATGAGAGGGTGATTAACCTTCTTTGTAATGCCACCTAAACTTTGTAAGACCTAGCCCCGCTCTGTGGGACTTGGGGGTCCCATGGGCACTAGTCCCCTTCACTTGTACTTTTCTTTTCTTTTTAATTAATACAAGTCCGGGAGAGTAGGCTAAGTCCTAACTTTCTTTATTTAAAAAAAAATCAAATGAGATACATAATGTAGAAGATCTGACAATCATATTGGATGTTGCGCCTCACATACCAAAGCTTGCAAATGTTTGGAAATTCCTCGTCATAGATGTAATTATGAAGATTTGGTTATGCGAAAAGGTTATGTGGAGAATTCAGTGTACATGAAGTGGAAGATTTGTTTGCTAAACATGCAGTTCAGTTATCTTTCACGAATAAATATAATTCTAAGGCTAATAGAAAGAGAATGGAGACATCCTCCCATAAACGAATCCCTAGAAATTAATATAATGGAAAGATCAAATATTTTCTTAGACTCTTTTAATCTTTAGATACTTATAAAAACATCACAAAATTGAGTTAATTCTTTTACCTTGACTTTGAAATGGTTTCTTTGATCTTCGATAATCGGGATCAATTTTAGTCTGCACTCTTTGATCTCAAGAAATTAAGCTCTAAATGATGAAGAAACGGAACTCCAAGACAAAAGTATTAAATCAAATACAATTCAAAGGCATCATTGTCGAGGCCATCTTGAGAAGGTTATGATTGAATTGGGATTACCTCTTGGAAATTATCCAAGTAGCCTTTTCATGATCGTTTTATGAAAATATCCATCTACGGATATTAAAACCTAGGGTTAAAATCCAAGCATTTAATAGAATTAAAGTTTGTATTACATGCATTAACTCATTCTTAAATCAAACTAAAAGTTACAAGAAAATTTGGAAGATATTCTACTTGAAACTTCATTAATGCAAATCCCTTAGACTCTCCAAAACCCTTAATTTTTCAATTTTCTTTTAAGAAATCGGTTTGAGGCCTAATCATGTCATATTTGCTTGCATTAACTCATTCTTAAATCAAACTAAAAGTTACAAGAAAATTTGTAAGATATTCTACTTGAAACTTCATTAATGCAAATCCCTTAGACTCTCCAAAACCCTTACTTTTTCAATTTTCTTTTAAGAAATTGGTTTGAGGCCTAATCATGTCATATTTGCTTCGATTAATTTCAAAGTACAAGTGAAGACAGGCATAATACTCATGGGAACTCACATATCACAAAAAGAAAAATTTAAATGCCTAGCACAACCAGGATTTTAGAGGTCAAAGGCCCACTAGGGTAGATTTGGGAAGGGATGGCCCTAACGACCAACAAAAGTTTCACATACCCAAAGGCAGACTTTCACATACCAAAGGCCTACTTTTCCATGCTACCCAAGAGTTTGGGAGACGTACACAACACAATTTGGGAGGATTGACCCTCCACCCCCACCCTAGAGTGAACTAGCTTATCCATGTCAATGAGCTTGGACAAAACCCTTAATCAAGATAGAAAAGACACCATGAAGATCAAGGAGAAAACATGATGAAACAAAAATAAAATGAAAAAAAAAGATTAATCCATATAAAAGGACCTATTAAATTCTATCAAACATAAACCGAATTATAAAATAACCTCAAAAACTTGCGGGAAATCAAGAATCTCAAGTGACGTAACAAGAAACAAAATAAAGACAATGACTTTCACTCCAAAAGGTAATGGAGGGAATGATGAAACAAACCAAAAGAACCTAAATTTGTTTAAACGAAGATGATTGGTACAATTCAAATTAGCCTGGATTAGGTATAACACGTATAAGAATTAGGATAAAGGTCTTGTAAGAAAGTAGTTACACAAGAGAACACAGAAGCATTAGTAGAGAAGATAACAAATATAGTAGAATTTCAAAGACTTGCTACTACTAGCAAGTAAAACAATAATGGCATTATCCACCTCTATCCTCTCAAGGTCAAGCTTAAACGGTGATCTATACAACTCTAGATAGGGAGATACAAGATAAAGCTATACTCGCTGAATTGTATATCTCGGTTAGTGTAAAAGTCATAGATATATAGGCTAATGGAGAGATCTGGCACAGATTGCTAGACATGGGTGCTAGAACATGGGCAGCCATCACTAATGTAATCCCCATATGTAGCTTAGGTTGGCTCGATTGACCTAACAAATATCAATGATATCTAAGTTAGACAAGGAAAAATTCATCAAATATTCCCTTTACCCTCATGTCGGGACACTACTCTTGGACCTACAGTAGGGGGACCCTTTGCCCCATACGACCCCAAGGTATAGGGACCACTAGCCCCCTTCAACCCCCTGATTGGGGCTACTCCCCACAGCCCCCAACCCCACAATTCGGGACCATTGTAGCTCCCTTTCCTTAGAATACCTTGGATGGTCCAATTTGACCTTCATGCAACATGCAAGTTGGGATTACCATAAATTGGGTAATGCATGCTTGGTTTCTCCTCATAATGGGGGCCTTACAAAATGTGCATTAGTACATACAATCATAAGGGGTAGACATTGGTCATATTCTAACACCCCCTCAATGTTTATTGAATCATTAATCAATAAGGTATGGATCCAAAGATGCCTATTGAGCTACTCTTTTCCAATTTTTTTAGTGAATATATCAACACAATTTACATTAGTTGGAAAATATACTAGCTCTACAATGTCATCTTCAATTAGCTCAATTACATAATGCTATGGTACTTCTTTATGCTTAGTGCGATCATGAAATACTAGGTTCTTTGCAATGGCCAGACAACTCTGATTAGAGAGGCAAAGCAAGTTGCTTTGTACTCTTCTTCAATGGAGGATAGTGAGAGACTTGGTTGTTTCCTACCTACCCAAGAAAATATTTTTAAACCAAGCAAGAAATAGCATCCAAAAACTAATTTTCTAGAATCACAATCTCAAGCCCAATCCAAATAACCTTGAAGTATTTCACATGTGGAATAAAGAATACCAAAATCCAAGGTTCGTACGATGTACGTTAGAATTCACATGCTTACCTCTCAATGGTTCTCTTTTGGTTTGCTAGAGAATTTTCTCAACACACCAACCACATAATAGATATTTGGTCTAGTGTTTCACAAAAAGCTAAGACTCCCAACAAGCTTTTTGTACGTCTTCGCATCTACTTATGGTGTATCATCCTCTATTGAAAGTTTAAGATTTACCTCCAGAGGTGTGCTAGTGGCTCTAAATTCCATCATTCCAAAAGCTTTAAGGATTTTATATAGCATATTTCTATTGCAATATGAAAATTCCATCATCCTTTTTACATACTTCAATGCCAAGGGAATAATGGAGTAGCTAGAGATATTTCATCTCAAACTCATTGCTCAAGCTAGCACGTGTTTGTTTGATGAAATCTGCATGATCTCCTATAATGATCAAATCATCTACATACAAACGGTGTTGGTTATCTTTTCTCATAACATACAACTTTGCATCATAAGTACTTCTTTGAAGTTTGAAAACAAAATCAATTCATTGGTACGAAGCTCTTTGAGCTTGTTTAAGGCCATATAATGCCTCCTTAAGTCTACAAACATTGTGTTCTGAATGAGTTACCTCAAAACTTGGTGGTTAAGATATATATACCTCCTCCTTGAGGTATCCATAAGTTACAAGGTAGAGGTATGCAGACTCAATTGGATATCTCACATAGTGCAGAAGTCATTTATATATAGTCTAGTGGAGAGATGTGGCCCTCCATGGACAACTAGACATGAGTGACCAATTCCCAGGTAATCCCCATCATGTTTATGGTTGGCTCAAGCGACATAACAAATATGAATGATTTTTTTATTTTGATAGGGAGTATTCCATTGAACATTCCCTTTATTGTCACATCAAGGGCACTACCCCTAGAATCCACATGAGGGGAACCGCCCGCCCCTTAAGACACAAAGATATATATAGCTTTTCCATGTGATCCTTTAATTAATAGAGAAGGATCTACCTTGCTCACCACAAATCCTTTATCGTGCAAGTAGGCTACTAGTCTATGATTCCAAGCTCTTGGAGCTTTTCTTAGCCCATATAAAGATCTTCTTAATCCCCAACCATGTTCAAAACATTGTGTCTTCAAAACCAAGGGTTGAGCCATGTATACCTCTTCTAAGATTGAACCATTGAGAAAGGAATTCTTCACATCCATTTAATGTATCTTCCCGTTTTTTATAGCTGCAATACTCATGAGTAATTTGATTATATGCATCTTTGCTATAAGAGAAAAGGTTTCATCATAATAAATGGCTTGGCTGTGAGCATATCCATTGGCCACTAATCTAGCCTTGTAATTGTTAATGGTTTCATTATAATTGCTTGTTTACTTTATAGATCCATTTGGATCCAATGACCTTCATGCTTTGTGTCTTGGGAACTAGGTCCAAAGTGTTGTTTTCTAGCAAAGATTCAATCTCTTTTTTCATGGAAAGCTTCCAATTTGGTTTCTTCTTAGCTTGCTCATATGAGGGTCTTCAGATTTCAACTCCTTAGCTATAGAAATAGAGAGCTTAATTACCAATTAGGTGTCATATCCCTACCTTTATGGCTTCTTCTTCCCCTATGTAGATCCTTTGATAATTTGTTGTGATCATTTGGTTATATCTCTTAACCCTTGAAACTTTGCTTTACCTTTGGATTTCCAAGAACTGATCTCCTTTCTAGCTGTCTTTTGATCATCCTCGAAATCACTTGACTCTTCAAATGTATGTGCAGCTTCAATTGAAAGTTTTTAAAACTCATACTCCAAGGCATAGGGAAATGGATTTTCTTTCAGTTATCTCCAAAATAAGGCTTATTTTGATCAAATACTACATCTACACTTACTATGAATCCCTTCGTAAGAGGCCTAGAACCCTTTTGATTTAGGTCATAACCTATGAATACACATTTCTTTTCCCTAGGATCAAGTTTACGTCTAACTTTTAATTGTATATATGCACATGCAATGCACCCAAATATTCTGTAATGGTCCAAGCTCGATCTTCTTCCATTCCAACCTTCATGGGGAGCATTCCTTCCAATGACTTTGAGGGTAACCTATTGATGAGATAGGTTTCAATAGATACTACCTCTGACCATAGATAATTAGGAAACTTATGTTTCATTATGGATTGACTAAGGCTCTTCCACAATGGTCCTATTTCTTTTATTTGCTACCCCATTCAGCCCAAGTGTCTATCTAGTAATTATGTCTATTTTTATTCCCTTTCTTTCAATTAAGAATCAACATCATAGGGAAAGTAATCTCTCCCTCCGTTGGACCTTAAGCTCTTCAAGGTTTTACCTATTTGACTCTCTACTAGTGCTAGATACTTTTTGAAACAAGTAAACACTTTATCTTCATGCGACATAAAATAAAATATGTTCCTTCTACTACAATCATAAATGAAAGACACATAATACATTGAATGTGAGATAGAGGGTTCCTTGCTTGGTCCCCAAACATCTGTGTGGACAACCATCAAGATGTCTCCATGTATGCATCCCTTGTTTGCGACTAGTTTCCTATGAGATTTGCCAAATTGGGATGCATTGCATTTGTTAATCATATGTCAATTTGAAATATAAAGCTTTCCAAGTACACTCTGATCTCTACTAATTTTTTTCAAGGCCCTCTTGCCAATGTGAGCAAAGCTTTTATGCCAAACCTCTAACTCTAATAGAGTTTGGGTCCCATAGTTGAACAATGCTATGTTCCTTATGCCATGGAGTTCAAAAGTGAACAACCTACCTGACATTTCTCCTTCGTCTATCTTTTTGAATCCTTGGTATGGATCTTCTACATAAGCTCTATATTTTGTTAATCTCACCTACAAATGTTTTTACACAATCTATCCTACACTTAGAAAATTCTTAGTGATAATAGGTGCATTAAGAACTCTCCTCAACAAAGTCATATTACCATTAGATGTCTTCACATTTCCAATCAATGTCTTCACATTTACAATCTTCTATAGAAGATGCCTTGTGTCGTCTCCTATTTGTACCTCATGTTTGTTCTTGTGGTCTTCCAAATCTAAGAGTAGTGCTACATTCCTTGCTACATGATTTGAACATTGTGCATCAATATAGAATACATGCACATTTGATTTACCTCCTTTCATTGTTAGATAACAACATCAAATGCATCTCCGACATCATGAGGACTCAACCATAAATTTGTTTCCATGGGTGAGGCAACAGATTTTCAACGTTCAAGGCCAAAATGCTACATAATGTGTCAATACATTGTTTTGACACAAAGCTATTCCATCATCAACATGCATAAATTAAATGTCCAGATAATGATGCAAATGTTGCAATTGTGATATCTCTAAAGATGCATGAAAATCAGCCTTAAATTCAACAATATGCTTCTGATTAGGACCACTGATCAGCATTCCATCAACATATACAATAATGATTAGAAGTACAAAATCTGCATGCTTATCATATAAGGTGCTCGTAGTTGGACTATTCTCAAAACCATGTGCTAGCAAGTACGCATCCATATTCTCATACCACGCACATGGTGCCTGGTTCAAACCATATAATTCCTTTTTCAACCTACACACTTTGTTTTCATGCCCTTTTTGCATAAAACTATGAGGCAAAAACATATAATTCTTCATGTAGATTTCCACTAAAAATTTGATTTTTAATTTCCAAGTGATATACGTTTTAACCATGATGACATGCAAGTCCAAAAATGCTAAGAATGGTGGTCATTCTGCATGTGGGAGAAAAGGTATCATAAAAATTGATGCCTCCGTCTTGAGCATGGCTGTTGACAAAGATCCTAGCTTTGTATCTATCAATTGTACCATCGGCTTCTATTTCAATTGTTATACCAATTTAGTGTCAATGGCCTTTTTTCTTGGAGGAAAATGACATAAAGACAAAATAATATATACTAAAAAATGTGGAATGAGTAGAGCATGTTTAAAGGTGTTCAAGGATTTATTGATTAGATCATAAAGCCTCAGGTTTTGTCCTTTGGTGAGTGCATAAATTTTAACGGGGACTTCTTGAGCACTCATGGGATCTTTCAAAAAGTGGAGAGTGTCTTGAGGAATTTTCATTGGATCTGAATCATGAGATGGTGGATATGCAATACTGCCTGTAAGAAGTGAGAGGATTAGATATCCCAGGCATCTGCTTGAAACGTATGACAAAAAATTCCTATTCTTGGAAAAGGGCTTAAATACTGTCATTATTAGATAGTGATCTAATATAACAATTTCAATGCATTGGGAGCGAGAAGGGAGGCCAATGTTATTGATCAAGCATTGGGAAATTTATCCTCTATCAAGTCTAGCCCCCCTCACCAATGGGGTCCACAATTTCCCTAATAAAGTCATAAAGGAAGAAGGGGAGATCACGGATCTCCACCTAGAGATGATACTTCAAAGGCTTTAATTTGTTCGCAATCAAGCCTAGAGTCCACTTAAATAAGCACAAGGTCAGCCAAGCTCAGAGCTATAAGGGAACTCATACTCAAGAAGTGTAAATCCCTCATAGCTAACACATGTTTTAATACTTTTGGTAGAGATGTGTGTGACTACAACTAAGATTAGTGTGACTTTTTGTTCCTTCCTTTTAAGGTTTTCTCCCCCATTTTGTACATACCTCCATAACCTTGATGGGCTACTAATTTTCTCACATTTCAAACTTAGTGATACATTGTGTGTTGTGCCCCAAACTCCAAGATAAATATATGTATGTGCTTTCTTCTGTGTATATTCAATTTCATGGATGGACAAATAGTTGTGCGCATGCAATTTCATAAACTATGTAGTTATTTTTTTAGGTATGTGATTGCATTTGTCTTTGTATTTTATAGTGCGTTTGATAGGAAAGATAAATGTAGATATAAAAAAATTCAAAAGAACAACAAATGTTGGACATGCAAATCGATATATTTTGGTCACAAATCACAATCTAAAAGTGACAAGTTAATATTGAAGTTTTTATAACATATAATACATTGTTATTTTTAGAGATGGATCTTTAACTTAAAAAGAAGATAAGAACAAGAAATTTATGAAAAGATACAAGGATGTCCAATATTGCTTTCATTCCCATCATCAAGAATCTACTTGCTCTTTACCATGTTGTTCACTATAAAAAACACCTTGTAGTGTTTTAAATGGGGGTAACTCTGAGAACTCTAGATTCTTCTATCGAGGTTGTCTATGGATTTTCCTAAGGAAAATTCTCCAAGGGTTTCCTTGAAGCTAATCGCACACCTTTACTTCTACATTTTCTCAAAAGATTTCCTACTTATTTTTATGATATTTAGCAATTCCCTATCCAACTAAAAACATAGGTTGACCTTTGAAGTTACATTCAAATAGATACTATTATGAAGTTGTACTTATTTCTTCCAAATGTTGTAAATACTTCGAGAGCTCTTTTAAGAAATTCAAGTAGAAAAAAAGGGTTTTCAAATGAGAAAAATATCATCTTGAATGGATGGTTATACATAGAATGGAAATGTCTGCAAACAACCTACTTGGCCTTCACTCTCACACACTTGTGTAGAGACAAACTTTCAGTCCGGACAAATCAACTTAGCGAATATGCAAACATGGATCTAGAGATGCAACCCACGTTTACAACACTTTTCTAGCTATCCAACAGAGTAAAACCATACAAAGTGGGTTCATATAATAGGCGAATCATTGAATACATCTCAGAGAAATAAAAACTAGTCACTACATACATAGGCACTGAGATATCCAACCCAAACTTGGGATGAAAGCAAATAAGGGGCTTGCTTAAGCTAGGGGCTTTCGTGTTGGACTCCACCAGTGTCAAGAAACTTCAACACACAAAAGGAAAATATGGGATCACACTAAAAGGCATCATCCAAGTCTAATATATACAAAGCAAGTAGGCTCCTATAATCGAGGAACCACTTTTCCAAAAATTGCTCCTGCAATCATTCATTGGCACTATCATTATACTTTATGTTTATTAGTACATACACTTTGATTATAATTCATTTTCTATTCTCTGTCATGTATCACTCAGAGCAGTGAATTTCTCTGATCCATTTCTCAGCACGTACTTTATCATTTGTAGTGATTCAAGTCGTTATGGATTCATTAGACTGTATATTTTGTTGCTACAAAGTTTAATTTCAATTGGCTCAATCATTATCGAGTTATGTGCAAAACATTGCCCTCTCATCTCCATATTATTAACTCCCGAAAATATCGGGGTAGACATTTGATTTGCTAAGCATCATTCTCAATGCATAGTTGATCATTTTGAACTTGAAAAAGCTATCTACCCAACTTAATTAGAAATTACCAAAAGGACTTTGTCCAATTGTTACCAAAAATGGAGTGCTGTTCATTTTCCTAAGCAGGTGTGATGACCAAAATAATGAGTTTTTGGTTCAAAGTGAAAATCCAACTTATCTATTTTGATCCAATGATTTGAGGATCATCTTCCAAAGTAGTTGGGTGATTATTTATGCTTTCTAGAAAGCGCAAGAGGTCTACTTTGTACTCCTCAACTCAGTTTTGGCTGGTGTGAAGCAGCAATTTGCACCACAATCTCATCTCTGGAAGGCATCCACCATCTACTCCAACATGTGGTATTAGAGCAACATCAAGGTAAAATGAAAGATGGATTTCCATCATTCATTGAACAAATTGGACAGGGTAAATTATCCAACTTTGTCTCTAAGGATGAAGGCTTACCTTCAAGGAAGAAGCTTGTATGGATACATATCTAGAGATGAAGAAATGCCAACTTTTAGAAGCAAAAACCAACCTACAAGAGAGGAGCAAGAGAGACTAGCTACATGGTGTGCAAAGAATGCTCTAGCTAGGTCTTACATACTCAATTCAGTCTTTTATTTTTTGTTACCTCATATTAGGAGTTGTAAGACTTCCCAAGAGACTTGGGAAGTACTATCTTCATACTTGTCATCAAATACAAGGGCCAGAAAAGAACCAACTTTGGATGGAGTTCACAACCTTGAAGAAGCAACCAAAGCAAAGTGTAGCTGACTATGTCACCAAAATGAAGGCTCTAGTTGATCAAAATGGGAGTATTGCAAAAGAAATAGAAGAGGAATAGATAGTAAGGCAGATCATAAATGGCGTCAAGGCTGATGAGAAATGGGAGTCCTTTCCTACAGCAATGAACCTATATATGGACATGTAGATACCTAACCTCAATACATTGATGGGGCAACTCTTCAGACAAAGGGGATATTTTTTGAAACCCCTCCTTAACAATACCTTATGTATAGATATGTACCCCTATAGTATTTGTATTTTTCAAACCTTCAAGGAAACCATAAATATATGTTTTTGAAGGAAATAAAAATCCAAGAATAAGGTGGGCCCCACCCTAGTAAACTAGCTACCCTTACCTGGAGTGAATGGTAGAATCAAATCCCAAGTTAAATATGGAGTGGGACAAGTAGTTTTATAAAATTCAAATACTTAAGCTTGACCCACTCTCCCTTTTGAAAGAGTCCAAAAAACTTTTCAAAGACTCAAGCCTCACCAAAGACTTTTGAGTCCTACAGAAAGATTCTTGACAAATATGACACATGTGATTGACTTTTTGGGCCCAAAATCAAGCATAAAATATTCCAAACGCCCAAACTCGGATATGAGGCTCATTCCCACAAAATGGAGGTGCTATTTATTGTATTTTTATGATTTTTCATGAAAAAAACAAAGATATGATCATATGGGATAAGGTGCATACCTTAGAATGGCCAAAAATCTTCTAGGATTTTGCCAATGTTGTATTTTCTACCACAAAAGCGTCACATCTAGAAGATTCTCTCAAATAATATCATCTCCAAATAGCTTCCCAAAAAGCCTATAAAAGGACCCCCTTGGGTGCCCTCAAGACAAGAAGAGTTGTATGCAGGTACACGCTCTGGGTGTAGTGAGCACTCCAAACCTAGGAGAAGGATTCTACTCTATGTCATTGTATTGAGAGAGCTATACAAGCTCCTAGTTTGTAAGTCCCCCGTGCCTTTGTAATATTTTCTATTTCAATCAAGTTCATTTCTCCAATTCCTTCCATTTCCATTACCTAGAACCTTTGCTTATTCTAGCCAATACACCCTCTCTTCTTCTCTCATTTCCTACTTCTTCCATCTTCCTTCCCTCTTCTCCATCATTCCCCAAACCCATTGAAGATTGTGATACCACTTGGCTCCTCTTTTCATTGAGAATCTCATTCTTGTGAATGATTTGTGTTTTGTGTGTTGGTACTAAGAGGGCGGTGCAGATCACCCCTACCTTAAGAGTACCTTTGTGTTGATTGTGTTGATTGTGTTGATTGTGTTTAAGTGTACTAAGAGGACAGTGTGGATCATCCCCACCCTAAGAGTGCCATTGTATTTATGTGACAAGGCGGCGCAGACCACCCTTGCCTTGGCAGTGCTGTGTGTTTTTCATGTGAGTGATTTTGTAGGAGCTTGGTGTCCCTCATCTTCAATTCCATTCTCTGTTTATGAGTTGAGCATCGAGGAAGTGTTAGAGGCCATTTCCTTAATTCCCCTCTCATAACTTGGTGCCCCCACTGAGGAACTCATTCATGAATTTCCAAAACCCCAACAACCGAGATCGTCCAATTTGTCCCAACCAACTTTATCAACCAAGACCCCTTCTTTCTATCCATATTACATATAGTAGAAAGATACTCTTCCAACAATGCATAGTCTATCATTTTTGGGGCAAAAAGTTTGGCAGAAATCCTTGAATCTCAAGAGCCCTTATCTTTCCAGTTCTAGAATATACCCTTAGTTTCGACGTCTGGATCTTCATTCTTTTGTAAGAAAGCCAATTTCAAGTTCAACCATGGTATCAATCTTCCGACACTTCTATGGAAGACCCAATGAAGATGTTGCAGATTTTTTAGACAACTTCGAGATGGCATACCTTGTCTCAGGAAGGGATCAAGAAGCTATCAAGCTAAAGGCTTTTCCATTGGTCCTAAAGGAGGAAGCAAGAATATGGTACAACAACCTATCCAACGAAGCAACAGGAAGCTGGGAAGCAGTGCGTGAAGTGTTCATAGCACGATATGGAAAGAAGGATACACCAGAAGGATTGTGGCAACAATTGCTCTCACTAAGGCAAGTCACACTTGAAGACTTTTCAAATTATGAGTCTAAGTTTCTGTGTGTGGCGAGTAATTGGGAGAGTAGCCTAGGGGCAAATGAAGTAGCTCCACAATTCTTGAAAAGAGATAGATTCATCTCAGGAATCTTCCCTTCTTTAAAACAAAATGTGGAGTCATAATTTCCAGGTACTTTTGAAGAAGCATTAGATATAGCAAGAGTTAAGTGTAGAAAATTAAAGTTTCAGTCTTCAAAAGTTGAAAAAGCAAAACATATGGATGTTGTTCCTCTAGTACCACCTACACAGGTAGAGAAAGGAGAAGATCCACAACAAGATATTTTGCAGAAGCTCACACAACAGCTGGAACAACTAACACTCAACTTGGTGAGGAGCCAACAAGACAGACCACAAAGGGAACAAAATCGAGGACAACGACGACAAGCACAAGAGTTTATATGCTACAACTACAACAAACGTGGTCATGGTATGTACAATTGCCCTCACCCTCGTAGGAATCCAGGTGATATGTATCCTCTCAGGAGGCCACCACAATATGCAGAGGAACAACAACAACAGCAAGCAAATATTCCACCTATCCCAATGGCTCAAGGTGACCAAAGGCAAGTGAATGCTTTGGAGTTGACGGAGGAACAAGAGACCATGGATATGATGCCAATCAAGAGGACAAGGGTGCAAGACAGAGACCGATCTCAAGACAAAGATTCATGCATGGGTACACAAACAAAGAAAGGCAGAGTTGTAGAAGGTGAAGCTAGTAAAAGAAAGAGAAGGTCGAGGAGAAAGATCACGATGGAAGACTTTCCTCTAGGTAAGGGCATTGAAACTGATGACCTAATTGAGGATATATCCACACAGAAACCAAATATCACTTGGCCACAATTACTCCAATTATCTTCAAAAACTAGGAGGGAATGGTCCAAGCTAGTAAGCACTAGGAGGGCTAAAAACAAGGAACTTAACCTTATAAGATCCAATGCATGTGATGATGTGGTACCCACAGTGGATGCTTATGTGAAAGGAAGAAGAGTTTCGAATGTGTACATGGATGGCGGAGCACAGATGCGTGTGATGACAGAAAAAACAATGCATAGGTTAGGCTTGGATGTGACAGGACCATCTGCGTATCAAGCTAAAATGGCAAATAATAGTGTTGTTAAATGTGTTAGTGTAATGGAAAATTTAAGAATCACAGTGTGTGATATAGAGGTTGCTTTGGATATGTATGTCATTGCAACCAAGGGGGAGGGCTATCCTATCATATTAGGACGTCCATGGTTAATTGCAGTGAAAGCAGATAAAAAATGGGGTTCTGGCCTTCTAGTTCTCAAACCAAATGATAGAACAAAGTCAGTTACCTATTATTTGAAGGACCAAAAGAAGGAAGATCATAGGTATGAAACAACTGTGCATGAAGAGAATTCTTGCTATGATAGTGATTCTAGTAGTGAGGAATCGACAACCGAAAATGATTCATCAACATTCGAAGCCATGGGCGTGATCTTTCAAGGAAAAGAAGATGGAGGCAAAGAGGATGATCTACAACAACCACAAAGTGAGGACTCCATGCCTGAAGTGGATCTCCAAAAGATGCTAGCGAAAGATCTCACCTCAGACAAAAGGACCACGTACATCAACATGCTCAAAAGGTATCCCAAATTTTTCATTAAAGATTATAATGAGATACAAGGTGTAGCTGTTATTCAACATCATATCAAAATCAAGCCAGAAGCAAAGCCAGTGGCGCAAAAGCTCAGAAGGATCGGAACACTCCAACAAGAGGCTCTGCTAAATAAGGTAAATAGACTCATAAAGGCTGGTTTCATTTACCCTGTATCAAATTTAGAATGGGTGTCTCTAGTAGTAGTTACCCCAAAGAAGAATGGTAAATGGAGGGTGTGTGTAGACTATAAACCCTTAAATGCAGCAACAAAGAGAGATCATTTTCCACTACCCTTCCAAGATGAGATTCTAAATGAAGTGGTAGGTCATGAAAGGTACACTGAATGTGATGGATACTCAGGATACTTTCAAATCCAGATAGCTGAGGAGGACCAAAGGAAGACCATATTAATTACGCCATGGGGATGCTTTGCTTATCGGGTAATGCATTTTGGCCTAACAAATGCACCTGTAACATTTCAAAGGTTTATGAACTATGTTTTTCAACCATTCTGTGGATCATCAATAAGGGTGTACATGGATGACTTCTACATATATAGCAGTAGAGGCATGCATTGTCAAAAAGTTGAAGAAGGTTTAAAAAGATGTATGAACTTGGGGGTAAATTAAATCTTGATAAATGTCATATTGCTGAGAAGGAAGTAGTTCTCCTTGGACATCTCATATCACAAAAGGGGATTCAGGTTGATCCATCCAAAGTGGAAGCCTTATTGGCTCTACCTCCTCCAACAATAACAAAGTAGACCCTCACTTTTGTTCAAAAGGTACGCTACATGTCACGGTTCATCCACCTTCTAACTGAAATCATATCTCCATTACAGAAGCTTGCACAAGATAGTGTCTTTGCATGGGAGGATATCCATAATGAATGTTTTGAAGAAATCAAAAGAGTACTCAGCAATCTACCCACATTGATGCCACCAAATATGGGAGAGACTTTCTATGTGTGTCCAAGTGCAGGTGAAGAAGCAATCGGAGTGGTCGTACTCCAAAAGGATACAAAGATATCTCACATGCGTCCTGTTTATTTTGCTAGCAAGGTAATGACAGAAAATAAAAAGAGATACACAGATGCAGAGAAACTCATGTATGCACTTATGTTTGGAATAAGGAAGTTTCGATCTTACATTCTTGCGAGGCCTTTCATTATTCTTACAAAAGATCATGCATTTCCATATGTGGTACAACATATGAGCATCTCATCTAGAATAGCTAAATGGGTTCTTGAACTTCAAGAATACAACTATACTTTTGTAGTAGAGGAAAGCACAAGAGACAATCTTGCAGATATACTCACCTACATGAAGTAGGAGAGGAAAATATCACATGAGAGGGAGAGGGGAGCAACCTTGCATGAAGAAGATATTGAAGATGCACATACTGTATTTTTTGATGGTGCATATAAGAAGCAGGTTGACAAAGCAACAGGAGGATTTCTGATATATGACCAAAACAAACAGCTCATCTTCAAGAAAGGTATAGCTCTTCCTAATGCACCTTCAAATAATGAAGTAGAATATGCATCACTATGCGAGACCTTGCATGAATGTGCTCAACATGATATCAAAAGGTTGATCATCCAAGGAGAATCAATGTTGATAATTAAGCAATTACAAAATGTTTGGTGTTGCAAAAGCCCAAATTTATTCGAATGGTTGAAAAAGGTAAGAGTGTTATTGAAACAATTTGATAACACTCAAATATGTCATGTACCAAGGACCGAAAATAAGGAAGTAGATAAATTAGCAAATGAGCAATTTGATGGTTTCATAGCATCCATGAAGCTGGGAGACAATAGATTTGTAGGTCAAGAAGGATTAGAAGATATCATCGAGTTTCTTGAAACTGGAGAAGCACCCAAGCACATAAACAAGGTACAAAGGCATAGACTAGCAAAGAAGGCTCTACAGTACCAACTCATAGGAGATCATCTCTATGAGAAAGGTAAGGATCTTATCCTTAGAAGGGTCCCCATATCAGATGAAATTAAGAGCATTCTGGAATCATGTCATGATCATGCATGTGGAGGACAGTTCTCACATGAAAAAACAATAAGGATAGTACTTCAAGCAGGATATACATGGCCTACACTTCATAAAGATGTTCAATATTGGTGTAAAACATGTAATAACTGTCAGATTACAGGGAATAAGAGGCTTATGTATGAACCAAGGACACCAGTCATATCTTATGGGCCATTCGAGAAATGGGGAATCGATGCAATTGGACCCCTACCAAGGACAAGCTTAGGGAAGGAGTACATCATTGTGGTAGTGGACTACATGACTAGATGGGCAAAAGCAGCTAGCACAAAAAGGACAACCCCACAAGATATTGGGAAGTTCATTTATGATTTCATATGTTGTAGATTTGGCATACCTTTAGAGATAGTGTCTGATCATGGTCCAGGTTTTAGATCAGATGTTTTGAATGATCTATTGATTAGATTAAACATAAGGCACAGATACTCCACACCCTATTATCCTCAATGTAATGGTCTTGTTGAAAAGACCAATGGAATTCTTTGAAAAATCATCAGTAAGCAGGTAAAGAAGCATCCTAAGGAATGGGACCAACACCTCACTGTAGTATTATGGGCATATCGCACATCCTACAAGGCATCCTTAGGATTCACTCCTTTTCATTTAGTGTATGGACAAGAAGCCTTATTACCAATAGAAGTGGAAATCCCAAGTCTCTGTGTACTGTTAAAAGAAAGTGCAAAAAGTGAAGAAGATGTCATCCAAAAGAGGCTTATAGATCTACAACACTTGAGTATGAAAAGGGAGCTTGCAGTGGAACATTACATCAATCAAGCAGAGAAAAGAAGGGAGAAATTTAACAAACAACTAAAGGATAAAGGGTTAGCAGAAGGAACTCTTGTTTTAAGGTATGAGAATCGTTTTGATAACATGCATGATACAAAGTTCCAACCACGATGGGAAGGACCGTTTCTGATCAAGACAAAGTTCAAAAATGGAATCTATCAACTCAGGGATATGTTAGGAAAGCTGCACAAGATGAACGTCAATGGATGGAGGTTAAAGAAATACTGGCAGAGGATAGAAGAAAGCAATGAACAACAAGAACAATCAAGGGAGAATGATATATCAGTAGTTCTACAAGAAGATGACCCGCCTTGGAACATCAACAAACTCTTTGAAGGCTAGAGACATGAATGCCTCTAGCTAAGGGGAGGGCTAAGTATGAGGCAATATTTTTCGAAACCCCTCCTTAACAATACGTTATGTATAGATATGTACCCCTATAGTATTTGTATTTTTCAAACCTTCAAGGAAACCATAAATATATGTGTTTGAAGGAAATAAAAATCAAGAATAAGGTGGGCCCCACCCTAGTAAACTAGCTACCCTTACCTGCAGTGAATGGTAGAATCAAATCCCAAGTTAAATATGGAGTGGGACAAGTAGCTTTATAAAATTCAAATACTTAAGCTTGACCCACTCTCCCTTTTGAAAGAGTCCAAAAAATGTTTCAAAGACTCAAGCCTCACCAAAGACTTTTGAGTCCTACAGAAAGATTCTTGACAAATGGGACACACATGATTGACTTTTTGGGCCTAAAATCAAGCATAAAATATTCCAAACGCACAAACTCGGATATGAGGCTCATTCCCACGAAATGGAGGTGCTATTTATAGTATTTTTATGATTTTTCATGGAAAAAACAAAGATATGACCATATGGGATAAGGTGCATACCTTAGAATGGCCAAAAATCTTCTAGGATTTTGTCAATGTTCTATTTTCTACCACACAAGTGTCACATCTCGAAGATTCTCTCAAATAATATCATCTCCAAATATCTTCCCAAAAAGCCTATAAAAGGAACCCCTTGGGTGCCCTCAAGACAAGAAGAGTTGTATGCAGGTACACGCTTTGGGTGTAGTGAGCACTCCAAACCTGAAGAAGGAGTCTATTCTATGTCATTGTATTGAGAGAGCTATACAAGCTCCTAATTTGTAAGTCCCCCATGCCTTTGTAATATTTTCTATTTCAATCAAGTTCATTTCTCCAATTCCTTCCATTTCCATTACCGTGAACCTTTGCTTATTCTAGCCAATACACCCTCTCTTCTTCTCTCATTTCCTACTTCTTCTATCTTCCTTCCCTCTTCTCCATCATTCCACAAACCCATTGAAGATTGTGATACCACTTGGCTCCTCGTTTCATTGAGAATCTCATTCTTGTGAATGATTTGTATTTTGTGTGATGGTACTAAGAGGGCGGTGCAGATCACCCCTGCCTTAAGAGTACCTTTGTGTTGATTGTGTTTAAGTGTACTAAGAGGGTAGCGTGGATCATCCCCACCCTAAGAGTGCCATTGTATTTATGTGACAAGGCGGCGCCGACCACCCTTGCCTTGGCACTACTGTGTGTTTTTCATGTGAGTGATTTTGTAGGAGCTTGGTGTCCCTCATCTTCAATTCCATTCTCTGTTTATGAGTTGAGCATCGAGGAAGTGTTAGAGACCATTTCCTTAATGCCCCTCTCAACACATGATACAAAGCTCAATAAGAATGGAGATACTCCTAGAGGAAATCAATCTTTTGACCTTTACATAGATAAAAATAAGATTAAAGATAAAGGAAAGGGTAAGAAGAATGAAGAAGATGGAAGTACCTCTCAAATGAATTTCACAAGTAGAGGAAGAGGTACTAGAGGAAGGGGCAGAGGAAAGCAAGGCAGGGGGAGACCATACAATTCTACACCTTGCAATATTTGTGGCTTGACCAATCATACCAAAGATGAATGCTTTAGGAGCACAAAGAATTATAGAGGAAGAGGCTTCCATAGAGGAGTCTATGGGCAATCAAGAGGCAGGTTCCATAATGGAGGAAATAACTACCATCACAATTACAACCAATGCTAAAGCAACTACTACCAAGGAGGCTTGAGAGGAACAAGAGACTACAACAACTATAAAGATGATCAAGAGGATTCCCTATTACTCATGAATATGATAGTGAAGCATGGTAAAGATAATGAGTACCTATTCTATATTGATTCTGGTTGTTGAAATCATGAAGCATGCAATGTAGCATTATTTTCTGACCTTGAAGAACCCAAAGGAAATCATGAAGTTCATACAGGTGATGACACTAGGCACTTAAGAAGATTGGAAATGTTAAAGCATCTGATGGTAACATGAATCTTCTAAACAGGGTATTATATGTGCCAACAATAACCAAGAATCTAATTACTATTGGACAGATTGTTAAGAAGGGTTCACAGGTTAGATTCACAAGGCATGGAGCATATGTGGAGGACCCTCAACAAGGCTTCAAGAGGATTGAAAGAGGTGAGAAATCTAGTAGAATTTTTACCTTTGAAGTTGAAGATACAAGAAATATTGCTCTCTTCAATTATACTTCCTCTTCAGTTATATTTGAAGAGGAAGTATGGCATAAGAGACTAGGACATATAGGTGAAAGGATATTGAAGAAAATATGCAGGGATCAAAATGTGCTTGGCATCTCAAATGTGTCCAAGCAACACATGATTTACAAATGTGGAGCATGCCAAATTTGGCAATTCACATAGGCAACCATTCAACAAAAAAGGATACATGTATGAAGACTACTTGAAGCTTGTACACATAGATGTGTGGAGTCCTAGCAGAGAGCCATCAATTTCAAGATCAAGGTAATACGTTTTATTCATAGATGACTATACTAGGTGGACAATACTTTATTTTATGAAGCATAAAGATGAAGTCTTCCCTTTTTTCAAGAAGTATTTGGCATTGGTTGAGAATCAAACAGATAAAAGTTTGAAGAAGCTTAGATCTGATGAAGGTGGTGAGTATTTCTCACATGAGTTTGATTCCTTCTTATAGGATACAGGCATAAAGAGATAAACTACAACATACATTCCTAAATAGAATGGAGTGGTAGAGAGGAGAAATAGATTAATAGTAGAGGCTGCAAGATCAATGTTGAATGAGAAAAAACTCCCTAATTATCTATGGGCAGAGGTTGTTTCCACAATCATTTACCTAATCAATAGGCTTCCATTCAAGTCTCTAGATGGGATGACACCTTATGAGGCATGGAATGGCAAGAGACCCTCTCTAGATCATTGTAAGATATTTGGGTGCATTGCTTATGCACACATACCCTCACAAATTAGGGGAAAGCTTCATCCAAAAGCTCAAAGATGCATATTTATTGGCTATGATCAGAATCAGAAAGGATATAGATTATATAACCCCACTAACAAAGGATTTACAGTTAGTAGGGATGTGGTATTTGATGAAAATAACTCTTTGTTTGAGGATGGTTGTAGGAAAATAAAGCTAACCTATGATTTGGAGAATGACTTTCCAAATCCGACCAAAGAAGAACCACATACATCAGAGGATGTCAACTCAGAAGATGAAGAACAAATTGATTTTCAAGAATTCAAAGCTTGGTAGTCCAAGGGTAAAGTAAAATTCAAAACAGAGGAAGACATTCCAGAGTCATCGAATCAAGCACTTAGAAGATCTCAAAGGGAAAGCAAGAAACCTATAAGGTATGGCTATGACACATCACTAGTCACCAAGCATTCTATATACATAGCTAAAGACTTTACGTCAGAGGAACCATCTATATTTGAGGAAGCCAACAAGAAAGGAGAATGGAGAGAAGCTATGCAGGAGAAAATTGAAGCACTTCGAGAGAATGGAACTTGGGATTTTTTTCCAAAAAAACCATTCATGAAGGTAATAGGATCCAGTTGGATTTACAAAGTAAAAAAGAATTTAGATGGCAAAATAAATACGTATAAAGCAAGGCTAGTAGCATGGACTATGAGGAAACCTTCTCACCTATAGCCAAGATGCCAACTATAAGAGTTTTAATAAGTATTGTTGCTTCAAAGAATTAGAACTTGTACCAATTAAGTTCAAAATGAAAAATACAAAAATTATAGGCACACCCCTGGAATTGAAGGAGAGCTACTTGAAGACATTACAAGTTATCAAAGTCTTGTTGGGAGTCTCAATTATACAACTCTAACAAGAGTGGATATATGATATCGGGTGAAGACATTGATTCAATTCATGCATACACCAAGAAAATCTCACATGGAAGCTGCCAAAAGGATCTTACAGTACTTGAAAGGTACCATAAATGAAGGAATATTTCATCCATTTACATTTGACTTGGATATCAAGCTATACTCTGACGCAGATTGGGCTAGCTCAAAAGAGGATAGGAGGAGCACCTACGGCTACCTATCTTTTGCAAGATCTAAGTTGATTTCATGGTCATCAAAGAAACAACCAACTTTGCCATTATCATCAATTGAAGCTGAATATAGGGGCCTTGCAAATGCAACACAAGAGACAATGTGGTTAAACATACTCTACAGAGACTTGGGACTACATACACTCCAATGATCTTTGGAGATAATAATAGCTCACTACATTTGGTAGCTAATCATGTATATCATGCGAGGACTAAGCACATTGAAGTGCATAATCATTATGTGAGAGAGAAGCTTCTTAGAAAGGACATACAATTGTCCTATGTATCAACAAAACTTGCAATGTGCAGATATTCTAACTAAATCTTTGGATGGAACTAAATTGAACAAGTTCAAGATGATGATTGGATTGCAAGGGATCAAACAAAATTGAAGCCCAAGCATGTTAGGCTTGAGGGGCAGTTGTTGGTGCAAATGAATCCAAGCCCACGTACTTGAACATTTGGATATTAGCTTCTATGAACTCACATGGAGTCACATATGACTACCCTCTTGTAAAAGCATGACTTTTATCTTTCTAAAAGTGCATATGTAAAAAGATCACTTGCAATCACAAGTTCCTAGGAGAATCTTTCCAAGAATTATTTGGTGAAGATTTATGGAAAATCAAGTCCTACAACTTTGGAACATTTTTAGGTAAAGATTCAAATTCAAACTTGAATCTTAACTCTAATAGAAAGGCTATAAAAGACGACTATCTAATCGTGTGGATAGGAGCTAGAAGCACCCAATTTGGAGAGACATTTAGAGGGAATAGCAAGTTTTTGGTTCATAGTGAAACTCCAACTTATCTGTTTTGATCCAATGATTTGAGGATCATCTTCCAAAGTACTTGGTGATTATTTGTGCTTCCTGGAAAGCTCAAGAGGTCTACTTTGCACTCCTCAACTCATCTTTGGCTGGCATGAAGCACGAATTGGTAGCACGATCTCATCTCTAGAAGGTGTCCACCATCTCCTCGAACATCGATAATATAGCCCATGGGAGAGGAGCGGCCTTTTGTGGTTAGCTTGAAATGGTTCTTTGTATATGAGCACACACTACCCTTGTAGTGTCCTACCACCCATATGGATGTGATACACGAGCTCCACCAATGTGTAGAGTGGAGCTACTAAATCAAATTCATGATTAACAATACAAAAAATGAAAAACCGTAAGAAATCCCCCCCCTTCAGGCACCATCAAGTCCTCCTTTTGATCAACAACAAGCTCAAACCCAAGTGGGTCCCGCATGAGGGCGACGAGAGGGTGATCAACCTTCTTTGTAATGCAACCTAGGAATCAACCAAGCCTCCCTTGCTTTGTGGGATTTGGGGGGTCCCGTGGGCACTAGTCCCCTTCTTTTGTACCCTTGTTTCTTAATTTAATTCAAGTCCGGGAGAGTAGGCTATTGCCGAACTTCCTTTATATTAAAAAAAATGAAAAACCATCTACATCAGGCTTTTGAGTGAGAATGGAGCTCCAATTCAAGACCTAGCATCATAGGATATCCAAAGTGGAACCCGCAAGTTAAAGCATCTCCAATTTTAAATTTTGTGTCATCAGCATTTAACTAGAATCTCATTTCACAATGATCCAATCATACCTAATTCATCTACAAGATATAAATTGTTCAATAAAAGCTCCATCCAACATATAAACTTGGGTTCCCACTAACATGGCAACGTGCAATAGAGGTTTCTTCATATTGGAGGCCTTACAAGTGGGCAACACAAAGTACATTGATGAGGGTTGTACATTGAACATATGCTAACACCGTCAATGTTTATCACATTATGAATCATGTTGATTTGGCAGCTATTACCAAGTGGCTAACATATCCATTGTGCTGGTGTTTACAAAGTGTGTTTGTGAAAATATCGGCATACTTTTTTCTTTGTGGAGAGATACTTCATCTCCACAATGGCATAATTTATCATCTCATGAACCTAATTGGTCGATAGTGAAACACTTGATTCTTGTCAAAATCCATGCGACTCGGATTGTCACATTTGGTTATTTTCCTCACATGAAAGTAGAATCTCAAGTTTGTTAGTATCCTCCTCAACTAAAAAACTTTGATGAAATCCTCTTGCATGCATTATGATGATAACAAAGAAATATTTTTAGTTAAATGACTCTCTCTATTGCAATAGACACTTGAAAACTTTGATGTCATGTAAGAAAGCAATTACACAAGATGAAGTAGAAGCAACAATACAGACGAGAATAACTTTCATAGAATTTATTTTGTTTTTTCTCTTGAAGAAAAAAAGCATTCTATTGAAACTCGGAGATTACAAAGAGTGAGGCTTTTGAAACATAAGTGGATTAGCTAGCAACTACCAAGGATACAAAATAAGTTCTATAGATTAAGAGGAAATTGAATAAATAAAGGTATCGAAATTTGCTTTCATCAAAATAGTTTCAGAATTGATACTCTGATAATCAAACTCCTTTCAATTGCATGGGCAAAAAGTACATTAAAAAAAGGTTGATCTTGATGCTCTTTAGTAAGAGATACTTGTTCTAGACTCTTTGAATCTGTACTTTTATTCGTTTTTATTTATAATATTAATACAAAGTCATGGTGGGTATGGGAGAAGTGTGAAGCCATGTGCGTCAATCTTTCGACTCTACATTGTGTGGAGCTCCCATATGGAAGCTCATTTCTTGAACTTGAACTTCCCCCTCTGTACCCTAGAGAACCTGCATGAGAGGATGTTGTAAGTATGTTCTTACTTTTTATTTTCTTTAAACTCATGATACTAAGGGCATTGGCCGTTTGGCACCCCACTTCTGAAGGCTTTGCTCTGAGACGAAACTCCATTATGTAAAATCAGTCAAAATGGGTGTGCTTCCTTCATGTTTTTATTCATATTCTAAATGTTCTTAAACGTTCATTTCCATTGGTTTCTATTCCAAGACATATTTCGAATTCTGTTTAGTTGGTTAGTTGGCTAGTTAGTCTAGGAATCCCTTTTCTAGCACAGTTTGTTGAGGAGATAATCAGGATCAAAATGACCCAAACCACCATCCGCTGCTCTTTGAAGCATATACTGCTCGCCATTTTGCGGGTCTTATTCCCCAATCACTCCATGCACTCCCATACGTCGAGAATTATTGCTGGAATTGTGAGAGAAAGTAGATATTTTCATGATTAGAAACTGCACAAATGACATATTACTATTGATTTAGGGTAGATCGTTTAGTTGTATGCCTTACATTTTCTACATTTTGTAGAAGGAAACTTGTACATAAATATGACATTGATCATGGCCATCTTTTGCACACACTTCCTAAGAGACAATTCATTTCATCCTACTAGTTCTATCTCATCAATCATACCTACTTTGTTTTCTCGTTGAAGGAACACGCAAATAAATGCACCCAACCTTTTTGGAGATTGATTTCCTTGGAATGATGTTTTTAGGTAGATTCAAAATGAATGAGAAACTGACGAGGAACACTGATATAGTAAGATTTTAGTTAGAGCCTCTCACATTTCTTGAAAGATATGTTTATTGATACTCCACCATGGCTCTCCAAGGTGGAAAGGAGACTAGTGCAAGATGTAACAAAAATCTTCTAAAGAAATGTTCTCTAGTGCATAAGACTTGATGTAGCATTGCACAATAGAAATTGAAAACATTGTGAATACAAAACTTCAATAGAGAACTAAAATAATGCAATAGATTTATTAAAGAAAGGAACGCACGTAAACCAAAGAAGGAAGTAGAATGTGTATTTCTCTTGTTTGAATGTACATAACAAAACATCTCACTACGCTAATGTGGATATCCAAGGATTAATACACTTTTTTTTCAATTAGAGCTCCAATTAGAGCTCATTTTCATCCATTGTCGGCCCTATCCGTGTTCCTAATCATAGGTGGATCGGGATCAATCTCAATGGACCCCTCCCTTTCTTGGTGGTGGTATTTGTGTAGGCTCCAAATACTCCTCCTCGAAGAGTTGGAACATGAGACTCTCTTGATTCCATCCATAGAAATGTTATCCTTTTGGGTGACTTCAACATGGTCGAATCGGTTACTGATTGTCGGGATCATATTGGTACTTTTCATTTATGTTAACAAAAAAGTTCAATAGAATCATCTCAAACTTCACCTTGAATTATCATAACTCAAGAACTATTAAGGATACTTGTGGTCTAATGTTCAAGGAGGTGCCATTCTTTGTAAATCAAAGCTTGACAAGTGCTATATTTTCTAGGATATCATTAATCTCTTTGGTCATCCGACAATTCCCCTATGCATGGACATTATGGTCTCTCATCACTTTCCAATCTTCATTCTTTTTGTCCTCCACGCTCATAATGAAGGCTAGTTGGTTTCCTGTGCACACTTCAATGTTTATGTTGCCATTTTTCCACAAAGAAATTACAGAGATATGGTCTCAAGCTATTGAAAGTGTTTTCTTCTTAATATAAAGGAAGTTCGGCCTTAACCTACTCTCCTAGGCTTGTATTAAATAAAAGGAAGAGAAAGGATTAATACACTAATTAAAAAAGAAACCTTAGAACACAAAAGCTCCAATTAGAGCTCGTTTTCATCCATTGTCGGCTCTACCGTGTTCCTAATCATAGGTGGATGGGGATCAATCTCAATGGACCCCTCCCCTTCTTGGTGGTATTTGAGTAGGCTCCAAATACTCCTCCTCGAAGAGTTGGAACATGGGACTCTCTTGATTCCCTCCATAGATATGTTATCGTTTTGGGTGACTTCAACATGGTCGAATAGGTTACTGATTGTCGGGATCATATTGGTACTTTCCATTAATGTTAACAAAAAAGTTCAATGGAATCATCCCAAACTTCACCTTGAATTATCATAACTCAAGAACTATTAAAAATACTTGTGGTCTAATGTTCAAGGAGGTGCCATTCTTTGTAAATCAAAGCTTGACAAGTGCTATATTTCCTAGGATATCATTAATCTCTTTGGTCATCTGACAATTTCACTATGCATGGACATTATGGTCTCTCATCACTTTCCTATCTTTCTTTAACCAAAAGGGAAGTTCAGCCTTGGCCTACTCCCCTAGACTTTAATTAAAAGAAAGAAAGAAAAAGTTACAAGTGACTCAGACTAGTGCCCTTGGGACCCCCCATATCCCACAAACCAGAGGTAGCACATGTAGAACTAGAGAGGGTTACAAAGGAGGTTAATGACCCTCTTGTCCCCCTCATGCAGGGTGCACTTGGATTTAAGTTTGTTGTTCTCGATGAGAAACACTTTATGATCGGCATGTGTAGTTCATGATTCTCAGGCTATGTCAGATGCAAAGCTTTGGCATGCACGCTTTCATCTGAATTTTGCTAGTTTTCTTCGCCTGCAGAAATCTGAAATGGTGTCCTCTTTGCCCAAACTTGAGGCTCCTGGAAAACATGTTTGTGAAGGCTGTATTTTGGGCAAAATGCAGCGTTCTTCCTTTCCAAAAGATGGTTCAGTTCGGGCTACGCAGAAATTGCAGCTTGTACATAGTGATGTCTGTGGTCCTATGCAGACACCCTCTTTTGGAAATTACCTTTACTTCGTGACTTTCATTGATGATTTTTCCAGGCATGCATGGGTATATCCACTCAAAGCAAAGTCCGAAGTGTTCATGTGCTTCAAACAGTTTTTGGTTTTGGCTGAGAATCTGTCAACATGTAAAATGGGCACCCTCCGTTCTGATCGAGGGGGGGAATATATGTCTTCAGATTTTAATGCATTTCTGGCTGAACGTGGGATAAAACACCAATGTACAGTGCCATATACACCTCAACAGAATGGAGTTGCTGAACGAAAGAACAGGTCACTCATGGAAATGGCGAGGTGCATGGTCAAAAGTCAGGCTTTACCACATAGTTTCTGGCTTGAGGCTGTCATGTGTGCAGCATATGTACTGAATAGGTGTCCCACTAAAGCGTTGCAGTCTATCACTCCATATGAGGCTTGGCATGACCGCAAGCCATCTGTTGCTCATCTGCGTGTTTTTGGTTGTTTGGCATATGCATTAGTGCCTGAACAACATCGCAGAAAATTGGATGATAAGGTAGTAAAATGTATTTTTGTTGGGTACAGTTCTGAAAGTAAAGGCTATCGTCTGTATCATCCACAAACTAAACACATTCTGGTTAGCCATGATGTTGTCTTTGTGGAAGATGCTATTCAGCCATTGCTTTCATGTACTAAGGAGACATCTGTTAGCTCCAAAGACATGTATGATACTTTGATGCCTCTTTTTACAGGTGGACAGGCTAGTGCTGGTCCTAATGAGGCAACTTCTCAGCCTTTGCAGGTTTCATATGATGATGTAGATCATTCCATTTCTGATGCAGATTTACATGATGCACTTGTTGATGAGAGAGCTGATATTGAGCAGGCAAAAACTATGCCAAAATGGCTGGTGCAGACTTTGCGTGACAGCAAATTAGATGCACCTTTGTCATATCGTACTCGTTCAGGCTCTCATAGTGCCTCCTTTGCATCAGATTGCTATGCTATGGCTGCATCTAGTCTCTGTGATGAGAATGAGCCTGTTTCTTTTGATGAAGCACAAAATTCAGAAAATTGGATGGCTGCTATGCAATCTGAATATGATGCTATAATGAAGAATGGTACATGGTCTTTATGTGACTTGCCTCCTAGCAAGAAGGCCATTGGCACTAAGTGGGGATACAAGCTGAAGCATAAACCTGATGGTACAGTTGACAGGTATAAGGCTAGGCTTGTTGCAAAGGGTTATGCACAGGAAAGAGGCATTGATTTTGATGAGACCTTTACACCTACATGCCGTATGACTACTGTTCGGAGCATTTGTGCACTTGCAGCCCATCATGGTTGGAATGTACATCAGTTGGACATTAAAACAGCATTTCTGAATGGTGACTTGCATGAAGAAGTGTATGTTTTTCAGCCCCGTGGCCTTGTGCAGAAAGGGCATGAAAACCAGGTTTGCAGGTTAAAGAAGGCATTATATGGTTTAAAGCAAGCACCACGTGCTTGGTATGAGAAGATACATGCCTATCTGATTGCACATGGTTTTGAGAACAGTCCAACTGAAAGCACCTTATATGTTAAACGTGCTAATGATGTGCTTCTGATCATTGTTGTCTATGTTGATGACATGCTGCTCACTGGTCCTATTGAGACACATATTGCTGATTTTAAGGCTGATTTGCATGCCTCATTTGAGATGTATGATTTGGGGCATTTGCATCACTATTTGGGCATTCAGTTTATGCACATTGATGGTGGAATGGCTTTGTGTCAAACGAAATATATTGACACATTATTGCAGCGTTTTGGCCTTGAAGACTGTAAGCCTATTGCCACTCCTGTGGAGACAGGTTTACGATTGAGTCTTCATGATGCTGGAGATGCATTTGATGTTGTTCTCTATCAATAGGTTGTTGGATGCTTGATTTACTTATGCATTACTCGGCCAGATATTCAGTTTGCTGTCTCACAGATGATCAGGTTTATGCATTGCCCAGGAGTCACGCATAGGAAAGCAGTTAAGCGCATCTTTCGCTACTTGAGTGGTACTCGGCTACTTGGGTTGTTTTATCCCAAGGGGGGATCACTACCGCTAGATTTGCATGCTTTTTCTGACTCAGATTGGGCTGGTTGCTATGACACTCGTGTGTCCACCAGTGGCTTTTGCTTCATGCTTGGTAGCTCATGTATATCTTGGTTGAGCAAGAAGCAGCCTACTATGGCCACTTCCAGTTGTGAGGCTGAGTATAGGGCAGCTTTCACAGCGACTGTTGAGTGTGTGTGGCTCAGACGCCTTATGGCTGATTTGGGTGTTGGCCAGTCTTCTGCCACCACCATCTTCACTGACAGTCAGAGCGCATTGGCAGTTGCAAGGAACCCTGTGTTCCATGCTCGCACTAAGCACATTGAGGTGCATTATCACTATGTTGGTTGAGCAAGAAGCAGCCTACTGTGGCCACTTCCAGTTGTGAGGCTGAGTATAGGGAAGCTTTCACAGCGACTGTTGAGTGTGTGTGGCTCAGACGCCTTATGGCTGATTTGGGTGTTGGCCAGTCTTCTGCCACCACCATCTTCACTGACAGTCAGAGCGCATTGGCAGTTGCGAGGAACCCTGTGTTCCATGCTCGCACTAAGCACATTGAGGTGCATTATCACTATGTCAGGGAGAGGTTCTCTGCTGGGGAGATCAGCTTGGCATATGTGCCCACACAGGAGAACATTGCAGACCTTTTAACGAAGGCTCTGCCTAGGGAGAAGTTTGAAGCTTTCCGCAAAGCTTTGGGCTTACTTCCTTTTGTGGAGTGATTTCCACATAGCTTGGCACTTCCTTATACATGAGTACCAGCTCCTTGTTCACCGCATCACTCCCAGGGGGGATTTGTTGATATATTTAGGTAGTGATGTGTGTGAACACTCTAGGACCGCCAGGGCACTTTTTTCCCTCTTTAGGAGGTTTTTTTCCCCCGGCTTGTATATATGCCTATTGCCCTAATGGGCTACTTATCTTTGTACATTCTCTAGTAATACATTCAGTATTGTGTGTTTGTGCTCGAAGGTTCTTCTTCTTCCTTGTGTTGTTCGCGTGCTTCTGCAGACGTCTATCTCCAATAGTCCCGTGGGCACTATTCCCCTTCTCTTGTACTTTTCTTTAATTAATTCAAGTCTAGGAGAGTAGGCTAAGGCCAAACTTCCTTTATTTAAAAAAATAATAATAGGGAAAGATAACAATAACAAAGTGAGTAATTCATGATCCTTCCATCCAAGCAGACCGACAAAGGTAAGAGTAGTTTTGTTTTTGAAAATCAGTTTGGTCTAAGAGGTATCCATACTTTTCCAATCTTTAATCAACTATTTGGTCGCCTAATTCTCCACTTAATGTGAAGCCCACATGATTCCTTTTTACTCACACAAATACTTTATTTGGTTTTAGGAATGTGGTTTCTATTGTTATCATCCATCCGCTTTTTCAGGTTCTAAAGTTAGCTAGATCTTTGTCTTTCAATCTGTAGCATGATAGAAAATAGATAATAAGGGTTATGAGGAACATTTTGATCACCATAGCATGCCACGACAAGTTGATTTGCATTCCTTTCTAGTAACCTAGTTTTTGGTTTATTTTGTTAAGAGGTCAATCCCACCTACGACTCATAGTAACATCAAGCCCAATGGAATACCTAAGAGACAAAAGCTTTGACCACTATATATCAAAACACCCATAGTGCACCAAAAATTATAGTTGTTCTCAATAATAACATTGAAAATAGTTTTTTAATGGTTTATTTCCAACAAATCCCACACAAAAGATATTTAGACAATGCCAAAAGGAGGAAATACTATCTAGATTATTATTTACATAAGCGTTTGTGTCATCATCAAATAATCTATGAGCATCTAGTCTTGGCTATTAGGCAACACAAGCCCATGGATTTGGCCAATATAGGCATGATGGTTAACCAAGAAACTAAGAACATTGGTACCAATAGTAAAAAGTAGTGAAGTCAGGAGGTAGTCTTGTAACTTATTGAGAGAGTTGGTGGATAATATTAATGCTAGCATACACACTTCCCATAAACTTCAAGAGCATCGTGATAAACTTTGAGACTCATTCATGGTCTTTCACATTCCTTTGCAAATATAAGTCGTTAAATGTAAGGTACTTTTATAGGCTTCAAACTATTTGCATATGAGAAAGAAATATAAAAAGATGAAAGAAGCTTAAAAAGAAACGTTTTGTTGCATAAAGAGACATATTTTGGGTTGTACTTGTAGCTTTTAAAGAGGAAAATGAAAAGTTGTATCACCCATAACTATGTAGCTAGATGGGAGGTACAACAATTCAAGGATTGTTCTCATAAATATCAAAATAATGTAACTATTTTAGTTTTTTTTTTTAATATAAAGGGAGTTCGGAATTAGCCTACTCTCCTGGACTTGAATTAAATAAAGAAAAGTACAAGAGAAGGGGACTAGTGCCCACGGGACCCCCCAAATCCCACAAAGCAGGGAAAGCTTTTACAGAGCTTAGATGGCATTACAAAGAAGGTTAATCCCCCTCTCATCACCCTCATGTGAGGCCCACTTGGGTTTAAGCTTGTTATTGATCAAAAGGAGTACTTGATGATGCCTGAAGAGGGGGGGGGGGGGGGGGGGGGTTCTTACAGTTAACAATCCTTTTGCCAAGGAGGAACAATGATTTCTCAATTGACCACTCTTTGGGGGAGTCACCGAAGTTGATAGCACATCTTTCTCGCCAGATTTTCCATAGGAACTCCCCTTTGATGGCGTTCCAGAGAGTTGCACAGCAGTCGATCACTTCTCCCAGCAGGGCTTGCTGCCAACTAAGATGTTTTTGAAGTCTAATTTTCTTTCCAACCATCTGCCAGAGTTTGTTGGAGTTGGGGTAGGTAAAGAAGATGTGTGAAACATCTTCGATAGACCAGTGGCAGCGTTTGCACCAGCGAGGAATCCCTCAAAATTTGATAGCCTTAAGGTTGGTCCAGATTCCATGATGAAGAATTTGCCATAAGAGGATAGACTTTTTGATTTCTATGAGGGGGTGCCAGATAGCCATGAACTTCATGTCCCATCGAAGCTACGTCCATGACAGGCACCACTTCTTGTTGAGGTTAACCTGATAGTCAATCGTTTCATTGATGTTCAGGATTTTTGATAGGCTATTCCCATTGTGCCATTTGAGACCTAGCGAGCTCGACGTGTCATGTCCCATGAGAAGGCGAACTTTGTGTCGGTCCCAAACGAGACATCTACTTTGCAAAGTGTTCCATTCTTCGTACGAAATGTTGACACAAGGGTCAATATCCTCGAAGTTGATCCAACGGTTGGTGTCTTGTTTCCAGAGATGCTTCTATTTTTTGAGGCCTTTGTTCCATAACTTCTTGGCATTTTGAATGTTCCAAGATTCCACACTCCGGATGCCATGGATCGGAAACGAGATAGAGTCGTTTTTTCTGACACCAGCTGCCCACTTCTAGTCTTTACTTATTCTTGTGTAGCTTTTGACTTTATTCCAACTCTTCCATAGGGATCACACGCGATTTGAGCCTTTCGGGAAGACAGGGATCCGGAAAAACGGCAAAGTCAAGATGTCAAGATTCTTCCAATTTGGGAAACCCATGAGAGCCAACTCATTCTTGTTTCTGAAGATAAACGAGGCCTCCCCGCTGCACCATGCCTTAATCATCCATTTTGCTGCCAGTTTGTTAGCCATGCACCCAATGTCCAGGATACCAAGCCCCCCATTGTCTCTATGGCTGGTGTAGATGGACCATTTGATTTTAGGCACCCCCTCCTATTGTGGTCACCCGTCCAAAGGAAGTTTCTACAAATACTATCCAGTTTGGATAGGTCTTGCTGTTTCGGTCTCCAACAAGAAAGGAAATAAATGGTAGATGATAAGAGGAACGTGTTGATAACCAAAGCACAACCAGCAAGATTGATTTGCATACCTCTCCAATAGTTAAGCTTGTTTTCAAGTTTGGCCAGCACCCAGTTCCACCGTTGTTCCAAAGCGACGCCCAACCCCAAGGGAATCCCAAGAAGCCAAAAACTTTGGCCCTCCGGAATGATTTGATAGCCATGATCAATGAGAAGGTCGGGCTGTGACCCAACAATAGCTCTAAAGGCGGTCTTAGAGTGGTTGATTGTGGATCCAGAGGCTTCACAAAAAGTGGCTAGAAACCTCTAGAACATCTCCAGGTTGCTACTATCATTGTGAACAAACATGTTCATATCATCGGTAAAAAGTCTCATGGTGATCTGACTGTGGTCATGAGGCAAACGGAGGCCTTTGATATTACGAGCTTCCACTTGATGCTCCACCAGCCTGCTAAGCCCTTCAATGGCAATGGCAAAGAGAAGGGGAGCCAATGGGCACCCTTGTCTGATCGATCTTCTAAGTTTGATCACCTTCGAAAGTCTTCCAGTAATGTTAATTTGGTTCGATGCGTTTCCGAGAAGGCTCGCGATCATCTTAGTGAATTTCTGACTACATCCAAGATCTTGGAGCAATTGCAGAATATAGTCCCATTCCAGCCTATCATAGGCTTTATCAAAGTCGATATTGAGGAAGACCACGTCTTGTTTAGACTCATTTGCAAATTCAAGACTTTCCCAAATATCTATAATGGTTTCCAAAATTGACCTGCCTTTTATGAAACCTTTTTGGTCCTCGCTTAATCACGCTCTCAAGTGGCAAGAGATTGTATTGGCAATGACTTTGGCAATGATCTTGTATCCTGTTTGGAGCATCGTAATAGGACGCCAATTTTCTATTCTGTTCTTTTCCCCTTTTTTGTGTATTAACTTGATAATGCCATTGTTGAGACAAGATGGAACCATGCCAAACTTGAGTGCCTCTTGCCAAACCAGACGAAGAGGGGTGGCAACCACCAACTTGAAGGATTTAAATAACTCATTAGTGAGCCCGTCAAGTCCCGGGCTTTTACCAGAAGGGAGGGCATCAATGACATCAATGGTTTCTACTTCAGAGATAGGGGCATGTAGCTGGGAGCGAAGGTTGAGTGGTATCCTGTGGGGGGAAACCCTAGATATGGCTGCCATACAATCCCTTCTATGGTGGGAGAGGGGGTTCGAGGTCCCCAGGAGTCTCGTGAAGTGCCCTTCAATGATCCCAAAATTATCTTCTTCTGTATTGCATACATTGCCATTTAAGTCTAGCAATAAGGGGATCCATTCTTTGCTATGTTTCCTTTTAAGGATATGGCACATCTCTTTGGTGGGTTTGTCTGCCTTGCCAACCCACCACTCCTTGAAGAAAATTTGCAAATTTTTCCTTTGTATTTCTTCCTCGTATCTCAACAGCACTCTAATTTTTCGAAGACCTTTTTGGGCTTGAGATTTTCCTTTGTTCACTTCCTCCTCGAGCCTCCAGAGTCTATGATAAAGAGATTCTCTACGAGCCCGCACACAGTCTCGAGCATCTTCTTGGATCTAATAATGATCTATCGTGACTTATCAATCACACTTCCCCAACACTTGGCTGGGGACAAGCCAGAGGCAAACGCCTCCTTCCACACATCAGCAAATCCTTGATGGACGGAGGGGAGAGAGAAGGAGGGCGCACTGGCATGGAACTAAGGAGCCTTACGGATCTTGGTGGAAGGTTGGAAAGTGATAACAATCGGGTAATGATCAGAGATGGTGAGGTTGGTGCGTTGCAAGAGGGAAGGGTGGCCCCACTGATGAGTAAAGCTCTGAGAAATGTAGCATCTATCAAGTTTAGCTTTCCTCAGGTCCTCCCCCGCTTGGAGATTTGACCAAGAAAAGCCATTCGAATCTTTGAATTCGACCAATTCCAAGTGAATTTTGGTTTTGTCCCACGTTTCTTTCTCCCGACAATCGATGACCCTGCCCTTACCCATCCATATGTCCATAGGGTCCTCCACCATGTTGAAGTCACCACAAATAAGCACGTTGTGGGGGAGCGAGTCCAAGGAGGCCCAAGTATTCAGTCTCTCTAACTCCCCATTAGGAGCACACAAAGAAATTAAAGTAAAACAAAAAGGAGCACCAAAAGAAACAGCAATCTATCGATGGCATTCATCATCAATGGAGTTCTCAAGCTTTTCAAATCAAAATTTATTAATACTGATTATCATTCCACTAGACCCCCGCTGTTGTGCCGTTGAAATCCAAACATGGGTCAAGGAGACATGTCTTAGCCATTTCTGGAGGTCTTCTCCATCAATTTTACTCTCTTGAATACATATAAATTCTGGGTTTGGGCTAATGTCGCGAAGCCATTGACCAATGATGTTTGCTCTTGAGGGGTCGGTTAGCCCTCTAGCATTTAACAAGATGATGATCATTGTCGTAGTGAGCCCTCTTTGCGGGAGGGAGCTTTGTCCTTTCTTTTCTTGGATTCATCTTTCTTTTTTGCTAGGATCGGATCCTGAATTAGAAATAGGTTCTTCTGGGAGATTTTCCAGGGTAGCTCCATAGGTTGTTTTCCTTTGCGGGATGCCTCCTGCTGGGAAGAACTCGGCACCGTTTTCAACATTGTTTTCGGAATAGTCGATCCGATGATGGAACTTTCATTATTCATGTTATCTTCATTACTAGTAGTAAAGCCGTCTTCTCTGTTATTGGTTTTATTGAAAACCACACATTTAATGAGCAACATCAGATTAAGATTATGGATTGGCATTAAATTAAGATAACCATTCTTGTTGTTATCACTTATTATTAGAGATTTGGGAACACGATAAAAACCATCCATTTGTTTATATCAGATGACAAGATGCATGATACATTGTTTGTCTAGCCTTTCCAAATGTTGCATTGTAATTGGTCAAGCCACAACAATGTTCAATCATATATTACTAGGGAATAGCAACCACTATAAAACCATCCACCTATTTTTATTTGATGACAAGATGCATGAAACATTGTTTGTATAGTATTGCCTAATGTTGCATTTTGTTTGATTAGAATAGGGCATAGGAAAGTAGAGCACAATGGTTCAAGTGCAGTGATTAAACAACATTGTGAAGTGCATAGGAGCCATAGTTACCTATTTCTAGACCAACTTATCTAGGGTTCAAGTTCATCCTATCCCACAAAGGTGAGAAGATGCAAAATTGTATTTTGTGATATTAAAACAAGTGACATGAATAGAGAGTACAAGTGGAATTGTATAACTACTCAAAAATCTTGCATGTATGCTTTTCTCACACTAGTGCAATGTATTTTGAATTTTTGTACCAACAAGATCGATGTGCAACCTTGGACTTACCATCCTTTGCTACCATTTCCGAAGAACAAGGACAAAGACAGTGGCTCTTCCTTAGATGAGTAGGATACAATGGCTATGATGGTTTCACATAGGAAGGTCATCATGATGCACTAAGTGTTGCTTTGAGTATAAAGAATATAGACATTTATGAATTGAATTTAATAGTATGCCTTATGGCATTTGAATATTTACAACCGAGGGGTAATGTTATAAAGTAGTTCGATAGGAATCAAGTTAATAATGAAAGTAGATACTCCTCGAGTGTTAAACAAGTTACAAGCGTAGGCTAGTATTTAAATCTCAAGGATGGGAAGGAAGACATTCTAAGTTCTATCCCCATGAGTGCCAATGGGGAGAGTATTCTACCTATAGACCCTCTAGATCCTTGCATTTTGTGACACTTAGAAAGTATAGCTACGACTAATGCATATAAGGGCTAAAATTTCGTGTGAGATAGGCCTCTAATAGAAATTGCAAGCATGTATGAGGCCTCATTTAAGAGGTACAAATCAGTGGATGTTTCTCACATTTTTAACATAGCTTCATCTTAAGACTGTTATGCATGGATTCAACAGAATAGAATTATGATAGTAATAGCCACATGGAGCTAGTTTCCCGTTCCTTAATGAATGTGCCAAAAGCTCAAATCCATGAAACTTTTACTTCATAAATATCTACTTCTTTACTTTCAGGTCAAAACCTATCTATTGCAAAGAATATCTAATCACGTGTATTGATGTAACTTTCCATACTTACAAATTACACCATCAAGTATTATTTAGCTATCAAAATCTTGATTTTCAAACATGTATATGTGATGCTTTTTCGAATCCTTGGTAACACACTGAGGGAACACTAAAAGTTCATATTCTTGATGGCAATCATTTGCTATATATACAAGAACCTCGGCTATTCTACGTCTTATCCCCATTGCTCACTCTTTCCTTAGAATAGAAACTTGTGCCCTAGATCAAGCAAAGTTGAGTACAAGCCTAGTGAGTTGGAAGCTCTTAGGCTTGTGAGAAACATTGCTAATGAGTATATGCATCACGTGCTCAAGCTTGAGAGAAAAATGGCATAAAATTGACAAGTGGTCTAGGATCTTGATGGAAAAGATACTAGAGATCGATAGAAAAAATTTTAGACTACATGACGATGGCTCCAAGGTTGAACTCTTAGGTTGTAGGACTTCATTTCTGGAGGCTCAAATCTATGACCATGAAAAGGAAAGAGCGTCTAGAAAAAAGTCTATTGAAGGAGGGTTGGTGCTTCTTCTCTTGTGTTCTTGTGCCAACTTTTCCAAAGAGAGTATGATAGTGATATGAATTCCTAGCTACACCATAGCTACACCTATGTAGTAGAAAGCACCACAAGTGTGGTTGCTTGAATTCAAACAAACTAAAAACTTTTTATCTCCATGAAAGAGTGGTTTTAACCACCAAAGGCTTTTGTGTAGTCTTGCACTCTTAATATAAAATTAGTTGTACTCTATATATCCTTTCTCTATTGAAGGCTCTCTCATGATCTGTGTATCTCTTATTGAAATCATTTATGCAACGTGAAAGTAGATTTCTTCTAGTATAGCTTCACATGATGAAAAGAGGTATGACACCATGAATAGAGATATGTCTTTTTTAAGACAAAGGATACACACAAAATAGGGCAATTTTCACACCTCTACCTTGCATGTTTGGAAGAATTTCAATTAACTATTTCTTAGGCTATGCTCCATACTTTTTGATGTTTCTTGCTTCTAAATGTCCAAAAATAAGTATACTAGTACAATTTATTGCTCAAATGACGCAACATTAGTCTATGCTCTATGATAGGCCAACACAATCGATTCAAATTTAGCAAAGAGAGACACTTAATCCAATGGAACCAAATGTATCTGCAACACCAACTATGACCACTATGCCATCTACATCTTGGACTCCATTTTAAATTCAATTAGAAATTTTAAGTAAGAAACTTGATAATTTTATGCCGATGAAAGCATCTCTATCCAAAGAGATGGCTATCCTTTGTAACAACATTTACTCTATGTGTTTTCAAGACCCTATTCTTTTGAGCTGAGTATGAGTAATGCAAATCCATTGCAAGTAAATCCTATGCTCATGCCCATTCTTCCTCAAGTATACATGATGCCTCAAGCTGCATCTCCAATGCAGCACATTGATAAACAATTTCGTATGTCACCAGTTCAACCCCCATATCAAAGAAATATTGGGTTTGATGATAGATGAGGAGCTAGAGGAAGAAGGTGTCTTGCTGCAACGCACAACAACACTTTTTGTATGCATGCAAAGAATTGAAGCTAGCAAAAGAACACTAGCTAGTTGTAGCCATAGATAAAAAAAGTATGCCACTTCAGGACTTGTCTAGCCCTACCTATAGATTGGTGGAAGGAAGGAATGATGAAGTCATATGAAAATTTGTCAAACACTAATGCAAGCACATCTGCAACTAACTTGTAGCCACTTGTGTACTTGAGCCACAATGACTCAAGGACTTGTACCAATGAGACTATACCTCAATTGCCATACAAGTGCATATAGTGGAGTTCTTTTCACACATTTAAATGTCAATCCTAAGGAGAAACTTACCAAGCGTATGAAGACATGTGCACACGTGATAGCAAATGAAGTGAGTTAGCTATTCAAGCATGAGAAAAGACTAATACTACCCACACCTACTAAAATACTGGAAGTGTTGCCGCAAGCCTCTTTTCAGCAGTTTTGGTTTTTTGAGGTTTTCTCCCAGCCCAGAACTCTGAATATAGGCAATAGGATACTCGTTTCGAAGCTCTCGACGAGACGAATCCAATGGTGGTGGTTTCACTCAATTCTGACCACTCTGCTTCAAGTTATGACAGAAACAGTGAATTACGGGAGTCACAAACACCCGCGTTTTTGCTTCTCCTAGCTTACGCACGCACTACAGCAGCTCAAATCAAGGGGGAAGGGGTAGACAACAGTCCTACACTTGCATTTCAAGCATCACACACACATACAAGAGCAAAACGAAGATCAAAATCAGCAAGAAAGAGGCAAACTCGAAAATTCAGAAGTGCTCCTTCTTCACAATGACAAGAAGTCTTTTACAATGAGTCACTTTTGACTTATATACTAGTGCCCTAAGTTTGGTCCTTTCACACAAGAGACCGGCACTTTATTCACTAAAATGCTAACTTCCTACTATTGTACATGGGTAATTCACTAATCTTCTGTGGGGATGCATCTAGAGGACTCCTCTAGTGCATTTACAATGGAAAATATATACAAGAGTGGTTATAATACAAAAGTTGTGTGTCCAAATCGGAAAAATTTTGGGGCCCGTCTTTTTTCTCTGCTTTGTGCGCTCTTTAGCTCTGCAACACTCTCCCCCTCTTCGTCTCTGTCGTCCCTTGACAGACTTTGCTTCGCGAACGCGTCCCGTGGGTAGTGTTGTCTGATTCTTGATCTTGCATTACGTTTTAGAGGCGCTTCAGCTTTTCCACTGCACGCTCCCCTTGGTCAGTATTGTCTGCAGTTAAACAGACATGCAGATTCGATGGCCTTCTTGATTCAAGCTCTACAACTCGAGAGCCTGATGTAGTTGTCTTGCCTGTTGACTCGGGTTGCCACGCACGCCACCAGTGACTAGGAATGTGCTGTTCTTAGTCACCCTCTTCAACTTTTCAGCCTCTACCCCTTTCTAACTTTTGGTCCTACTCTGATGTTTGAAAAGTCCACTACTCGGGACCCTGGGGTTTAGCATTGTAGCCTGGTGCGTGCCCCTGCGGGGCTCTGTGCAGAGATGGGTGTTGCGCCCCTGCGGGGCTTCCTGCAGAGATATATTCTTTTTCTCTTCTTAATGAATTGTTTTGGACTTTGATTTTCTTCTTCTTTTCTTCTTGCTTGATTGTCCCTCTACACGTCCCTCCTCCTGAACTCTGTCGTCCTCGACAGGCTTTCTGAGGCGACGCGTGTATGTTTGAATTGCGGTTTGCTCTCGTTGGTTCAGCAGATTTGCATGACATAGCATGAATTCTTTCCATTGCTTTGACTTCACTCCGTCTTCTGGCGCCTGTCGATGATCAGCAAAGAAGCTTGTTTCATAGGCCACCAGCCTCGCATTTAAATTTGAAGTCATTTTCACAAAAATTTCCGAATCTATTTCAAAGAAGCCGGTAAAGAATGCTTCTTCGAAAGTCTGCATATATGTTGATGGCAAAAACATAAGGCGGGAGTAGTATGCCATAATGGTGAGTCGGCTCGGAATGGTTGATAAATCAAAAATGAGAGCTTCCGATCCTTGCGTAATGCCAATGAAATTCAAAAATGTATACTTCGCGTGCTGGAAGACTTTTAACACTGTAATGAGCATGCTAAATATTTTATTTGTCATCTTGACTGCTAAGTCCGGCACTGTAGCATATTTGGCAATCCAGAATTCCATTGTCTTTACCATATATTCTTCGGTAGGTAGGTAATTATGTGGCGGACTAGGTAGTAACGGATAATTTAGCCACTGATTATTGATAGAGCCTTGACGCTGTGCTTCCCAAAGTTGCGTCCAAGAGCGTCTGCGGGGTACAGGACAAAATGATGGGTTTACCTGAAGCACATATGGTGATGCTTCCCACTGTACCCGCAAAGTCGGATTCTTCTCCAAAATTTTTCTTCGCCATATGGGATCCGCCTTCTCAAATTCCTCTTGAGTATACTTGAAAGTGTCATGCTGGAATTGAAGGTTGTGGTCCGGATCTTTATTCGTGGTAGTCTTTATATACATGCGCGTCTGTTCTTTTAGTAGACCATATGGTACATTGAAGGGCTTCAAAATTTGATCTAGCTGTTTATTGTCTATTCGAGCTTCTTTCATTATTTGTATTATTTGATCTTCAAAATCAGCAGTGAGCTGGGACACCAGTAGTGCCCTTTCTGGTCTGCTCAATTCTGCAATGTCACGTGTGTTAGGTTCTAGTGGAACCTCCTTTTCCGCCCTTATTGGTGAATGATACAAGGGGGGAGAGAGAGGACGTACCTCTTCCTCCACAGTAGCCGTGGTTTCTGGAGGAACTACTGGTGTCCCCTGTTTCTCTGTTAGCTCAATCTGCTCCTGCAGCCGTTTGATGATATTATCTTTATCCTTGAGCTCCTCTTCAGCCTTTGTAAGTTTTTCTTGATGTTTGATTAATTCCTGTGCCACGATATGCATGTGATCTGTGTCTTCTTTGCACTGTCGGAAATAATCTTTCTCGGCTTTTTTCCATTTCTTTCGGAGAGCTGCAGTATCATTCATATATTTCTGTTCCCATTCTGCAATTGTCTCTTGCTCCTGCTTGAGCTGATCTGCCATTTTGGTCAACTTTGCTTCCATGTCTTTTATGTCCTCATTTGTTTTGTCAAGATCTGTCGATGGTTGATCACTGAGGAGAGCTGTCATTAGCTCCTTGTTTCTGTCCCTTAATTGGTCTCCTTCTTCCATGCTCACCTTGAGCTGTGATTCGAGTACTTTGCTACGAGTCTGTATTCTTGTTTTCTCTTTTTCAGTTACTTCCAGTTTCCTCGTGAGCTCCAACACTTGCTCTTTTAGTTGGGCATTTTCCTTTTCTAATGTTTTGCATTGTGTTTTTGTTGTTTTTAGTTCTTCCTGTTTCTTCAACACTTGAGCTTCTACTTTAGATAATTTCCTTGCCAGATTTATACCTTCCTTCTGAAGCTCCTGCTTGTCGAGCATGGCTTGGTCGTAATCTTCATCAGCATCAAGCATCAACTGTTGAGTGTCTAGTGCAGTGCAAATCATATCCTGCACCACAGGCTTGAGCTGAGCTATATCCACATTCAACCATGTTTTTGTTATGTCTGGTGTTTCTCCTGTTTGTACATCTTGTCCCTGTGCTACGTGGATCAATTCTTTGTGTGGTTGTCGGACCTGTAGTTGTACCTTAAATTCTGCTTCACTTTCGACCGGTTTACGAACTTTCGTGGCACTCCCTTGAAATGTTACGTCCAGAGGGGACGGTTCTGCCACAACCCTTAGTGGTGTGAAGGGTTCTTCGTCTTCTTTTTCTTCTTCCTGAGGCTTGTCCTCAGATATCATTGCATGCACCTCATTATCAGTTTTGTCCTCCTCTATGTGGGTGATGGAGGCATCCTTCGCTTGCATAGTGTTTTGCCCTTCTGCTTCTTCCTTCTCTGTGGTTGTATTCTGGTCTGCCAGCGATGGTTGACCTTTTTCTTTGTTGTCCGCTTGGGCTTCGTCATAGTTCACTTCATTTAATTCGGCCCACTGGCCATCATCTTTCGATTCACTTTTAATATCTACATCCAATAATGATGTAGTTTGCTTTTCTTGGGCGTCGGATCCTGAACTTGAATTGTCTAGCCCAATCTCCCGATATCTGTGTACCTTAGTGAGTTTTCTTTTTGGTTTTTGAACTGTTGCAGCCTGTTGATAGTGATGACCCTGCACTGGTAGATTGATTTGTCCGTCTGTATACTTGTGAGTCTCCTCCAGTGCTTGAGTTAATTCTTCTTCCGTAATCTTTCTGGGTCCTTGAGTGGTGGTGGTAGGCAGTACATGTACTCTCTTTGGTTGTGGTGCTTCTTCCTCTTTCTGTAGAACTTCTCTAGGCCGCTTTGTACCTCTCATGGTTCCTCTCATCCGAGGTTGCGAACTTGTTTCTGTTTCTTCTGCTTGCTTGCTCCCTTTCTTTTGTTTAGGTACAGTAGCATTCTTGACATATTGAGCCAGCTCCATTGAAGATGGCATCTCCCTCAAGTACTCACGCATGCCCAATGCATGGTAAATCATGATCGTGAGGGCAGTGGTTCCATTAAGGAATTTTTTATTTTCCCATTTCTTCTTGGCCTCGAACAATCTTTCCTGCACATATGGTGTGAGATTCACCTGATTGCCGATCTGTTTTATGGCATGAGACAATAATTGGACAATAATTTTTTGAGGGGCCGTGTATCTGTTCATACTCGGGAAGCAAAAGTGTTGATGAATCAACCTGACTTCCTCTTCAATATCCACTCTATTAATGTCGACAAAGGTTCTAGTATTTGCTCCACGAATTTCTTCTTTGACCGTGTTGACACCATCTTTTTCCCATTCAAAAGCTTCTTTGATCAAGTCGTGGGAGAACTGAATGACTACCCATTCGCCATTTTTATCCATCACATTGGCTTCTGGCACCAATGGATCATGTAGTGCTGGTCTCAAAGTGTTCATGACTTGAGTACAGCGTTGGAAGTCCGGTTTGTAGATAGGTAGCTCAAAATACTTGTGAATTCCTGCTTTCTTCATGATATCGATTGTAGATGGCATTCCATGTAAAACCTTGAAGTCCTGGGACATGATCGGAAAGTGGTGATCCGTGTCCATGATCTTTATGTTGGCCAAGAAAAGATACTCTTCCACGGGCTGTTCATCTCTGAACCAATGGCCTTTTGCTTTCGTAAGACATTGGGGAGGGAATTCTTGGACCTCCTCTTGGATTGTAGCTTCAGAGTCTTCAGAAGCCATCTGCACTTAATATAGAGTGTGAATTAGTATCCATATTTTTTCAGAAATCCTCCTCCATGTGTTGATTAATAATTTGATATTGCTCCGAGTGCATGGTGCCGTCCCTTTCCCGTGGGTGTGAGAAGGGTAATACCTGAATTTTTCATGTATTTTTATATTTTTTGCTGAAAAGAAAACATAAAAGTTAGTCCATAGCCGAAGCGTTTAGTGAATTTTTGGAGTAATATTTTTATGTATGTACAAGTGCTTTCCCATTTCTCAAGGGAAAATGTGTGTGACTATCCGGAAGTTAAAAAAGATGTGCCGAATGCTTGGCCTTGTAATATGGCCCTATCATGCCTACCTTGGGTGCATCAGACACAACATGAGTGCAATCGGGTGCTTTATCTCCTCGATCATTTGCTCCTTGTGGTAGCTTTGGTTTCCAGATCCATTTTGAGAACACAGAGAGAGGTCGCTGGGTTTTCTCGATTTGTATAGTTGCTCGTGTTCCATTTGCCTTATCCACAACCCGATTGGATTTGACCTTTCTTTGCGATCTTCTCTGATTATTCGTTTGTGTTGGTGACTTTTGCCGTGTCTGCTGTGGTGTTTCCTCTTTTGTCCTTACATTCGGTTTAGCTGCTTGTATGACCTTTTTGGGAATCCATATCTGATGTCGAGATCTTTGAGCTTCAATCAAGGGCTTGGCAATCCATACTTTTACTGGTTCTTTTCGTTTGTATTTCTTCGTAGCTGGTTTGGTGATGCCTGTTTCCTTCTTCAAAGCGCTTGTGGACATTTCTTGACTCGGTATTTGATCCTTTCGTACCCACATATATTTGGGTGGTTGTCGGTTCGAGTATCTGCTTGTTAGTTTCCAATAGTGCGACCCTTGGATACTTTGAGCCTGTTTAGAAGAGGGCGTCTCCTCGTTGGTTGGTTGATCCGCAATCACATTGGGTAACTTCGACGCTATAGGGGATGTCGCAAAGATTAAAGTTTCAGTTTCTATGCATTTGCTTTCTGAGTGTTGAGCACAGTCGCTACTATCTTTCGTCGCTTCTTGAACTTCCTTTGATCTCGGTATTGACATGGCTTGGTTACATGGTTTCTCTTCAAGCAAGCTGAAAACCTCCTTATGCCCTATCGTGGCTGAAATATATCCTTGAGCCAGATGGATACATGCTTCTGTTTCAATGATCCAGTCTTGTCCTAAAATGAAGTCTTCCATTAAATCGTTATCCTCACATACTAGGACTCTTTGTTCCATGGAGGAATTTCCTATGTGGAGGGACACATTAGTTGTTCCAATACAGTCTAGGGTGTGACCTCCAATTCCTATTAGTTTGGCTTTCGTGGGATTCAATTCCAATTGCAATTCGTTCGCTATCCTCCTTCGCATGCAGCTAAGGCCTGCTCCTAAGTCTATCAATGCGTCTATCAATTTATACTCCGTCTTACCAATCCCTAGGTTTAGGTAAGGTTGTGTTTTACATATACCCGTTGTGTCACCATTTTTGACCTGGTAGTTTGCCATAGGGATGGGCTCTTCTCCTATTCGATATCTCTCGTCTCTTTCTCTTATCCACTCTTTCCGTTTTCTAATGCGTTCTAGTGCTTCTTGTCGGGCTTCTTCTTGAATTCGTTCTTCTTCCTTTTTCCTATTTTGAGCTCCCAACAGTCGCGCTAGCATTTGATCAGTCAATGGTTCCGTGAATCGTTTCACTCGGCATCCACTGATGTAATTGTTAAGAATGTCTCCGTCTAGAGTGGCGAGATTCACTACACCACTAGTGGAGATTCGATTTATGATCAGGGGTCCATATCCACGTTTCTGTAGTTTCTTTGCATGTTGTTTTAGGGTGTATACTAGGACTAAGTCGCCTTCTTTTAGTCCCTTATCTTTAATATGTGAGTCATAGTATGCCTTTTGTCTCCGCTTAGCGGCATAGATGCCTGCTACCGCTTGCAATCTAGTCTCGTGCAGCTTTTCAATTTGATCTAATTGCTGAGACAATTCATGACCGTTCCACTCATATTGCTGGGCTACTTTTAATGTAGGCACTAAGAAGTCAATTGGCAAAATTGCATTCTGCCCATACACTAGGTTGAAAGGTGTAGTTCCAATGGCCGTTTTATATGCCACTCGGAAGGCCCAAATTGCATGATGCAATTGTTTGTCCCAATCTGACCTTCCATTATTGACAATCTTTGTCAATACCGTACAAAGTACCTTGTTGGAACTTTCAGCTTGTCCGTTAGCTTGAGGATGGTATGGGGCTGATTTTTTATGAATCACTAAGAATTCATTCATTAGCGATTCAATGACTTCGTTTAGGAAATGAGTTCCTCGATCACTCACTATCTCGATCGGTAGTCCAAATCGTGTGAAAATGTGCTCAAAGAGAAATTTTGCTGTAGTTTGAGCGTCATTTTTTCGAGTGGCTTTTGCTTCTACCCACTTGGTTAAGTAGTCGGTGGCTACTATGATGTACTCCGCATGTGATCCTTTTGCAGGTGGGTTGATAGGTCCTATGAAGTCAATTCCCCACTTGGTAAATGCTCTCGCACAAACCATGGGTCTTAAAGGCATGTCATCTCTTCTAATGGGATATTTTGCTCTCTGGCATGTTTCGCAGCTTCTCACATATGTCTCTGCGTCCATATGTAGAGTTGGCCACCACAAGCCTGCAAAGAGAATCATCTTGACCGTTCTGTCTGCTGAAAAATGTCCTCCCGCAGCTCCTGCGTGTGCCATTTCTAATATGGGAAGATATTCTCCTTCATGTACGCATAATCTGAGTTGATTGTCTTTTCCTCTTCGAAACAATTGTCTTCCGATTATCACATAATCCTTGCTCATTTCTTCTAAGGATCGCCTTTTTGCTAGACTAGCTCCTATTTCGTGCTCTTTCGTTCTGAGGAATTGCACTAATGATTTACTCCAATTAGGCGCTATGGTAGAAAAGGGTAAGGACACGTGATCCTCTGGGCTAGTTTCTTGGCATTCCACACAATTACTTACATGACCGTGAACGTCTCTGGACATATCAGGCCAATATACGCCTAATCTTTTTAATTCTCGTATTGTTCCGTGCATCCCTTGATGGGTTTTCCACTTGTTGACATGTGCTTGCTGAATTAGTTGCTTCTGTTCATCCTCCTCGACACATCTCAATAAAACTCCGTTAGGTTCCTTATAATACACGCTTCCAGCAACAATGTGTAAATTCCTTGTTTGAAGAATTTCTTTTTTGCTATTTCTGTTGATTGGGTGCTGAGGGCCATGCGTAAGTATAGGGGTCACTTTTTCTGCCCACTTCGGACATACTTCTAGATTAAACAGATAAGCATCGGGTAAATCATCAGGCACTCCGCTAGGTGGCTCTCCGTGTTTTAACCTAGAAAGGTGGTCTGCTCTCACATGTGTGTTTCCTTTTTTGACTATTACCTCAAAGTCAAACTCCATTAGTAACAAGAACCATCGTTCCTAACAGTATTTAAGTAATCTTCTTCAGAGTCAAATTTCGGATCCATCTCAATGCTTTCATATTCCTCTTTCCACTCTTTTTCCAGGGTTTCCCCTTCCTCTACTTCTTGAAGGACAACCATATAAAGGTTTACATCATACCCTTCCTCATCTATGCATTCGTTCATTGTCAACACTTCCTCGTTTACACATACATCTAGAGTGGCCAAGATCTCCATCCATCCATGGGGTTCAAACATCTCATCAGGAAAAATTTGCGGCATATAAGTGGGATCCTCTACTGAGCGATAGTTATGATGTCCTACCGGCCAAGGCTGTCTTTTGCTCTCTTCTCTCTTGGCTTCCTTACACATCCATAACTGGGCATCCTCATGCATCCACGATTGATCACTCGATCCGGCACTATGAATGGATAGGTCATCTTCTTCTTTGTGGACTGGATTCCATTGTAATGGAGGGACATCTCGATACGCAAACGTGTGCAAGTTTATCTTGGTGGTATTTCCTTGATGTTGTAGGTATAAAGAATCCTTGCCCCAATCCTGAACAACTCGCATTTGTCTCATAAAGGGTCGTCCTAATATCATTTCGTAGTTATTTGCTTTCTCGAGTTTACAGATGGCTAATGTGTGTTTGAATTCTACTCCACAAGTGGTCAGTTTGATCCTTTCCAATATTCCTAAGGGTTTCTCTACATGACCATCTGCTAATTGGAGTTTCATGCGTGTGGGTCGTAAGGCAGGTTTTCCCCACTTTTCTCATATTTCCTTGGTGGCAATCCCTACTCCTGCTCCCGTGTCTAGGATGGCCTTGGTCATGTACCCATTGTAGGTGACAGGTAAGCACGTATTACCTTCATCTCCTTCACTAAATTCTCCTACTTTATCAACTGGAACTTGTATTGTGGAGTGGTTTTCTTTTTCCTTTCCTTTCATTTCTCCTTTCTCTGCCGGTGGCTCTAATTGGTCTGCTAACTGTCTCCATAGATGTGGTTTAAGTTGAAGCAACTCTTCCACCGTCAATTTGCATTGCACCTTTGTTTTCTTAAGATCTGTTAGATTGTGTGAACTCTCTTCTGAGTTTCCTTGTTCTTTCCCATGCACTGTGGGTGCTCGTATTATTATTGACTCTCTTTCATATTCTCCCATGTAGTTAGGCAATGTTGAAATGCTCATGGTTTCCTCTCTTCCTTTATCAAACCTTGACACTTCCTCATATGCTTCCTCCAGGTTATGATCATGGTGACTATCTTCCCCAACTATTACCTCAAAAGGAGGTGGACTGATTCCATCCTTTTTCCATTGCTCTTCTCTAATTCTTTTCCACAAGTCTTTGGACCAATCTTCCTCTAGGTCGGGTATTATGGATACCTGTTCCCCTTGAAATTTTATTCGTTCATTTCGATCATCTTCCCGTCTAGGTTCCTTATCCTTAGGTTGGATGCACTCTTCGTATAGTTCCTGTGCGATCCTTGTTTCAGGCAAGATTGGGATAGTTTTTTCTAGAGTCGCCTGTGCTACCTCTATGAGCTTTTTGCATATCGCCAGTCTTTCTTTCTCTAATTCCCCTTGAGGATAGAGTCTTTCATGTTGCTCTAGGTTCGGGCCCATTTTGATTCTAGCTTGGTATGCTTTTAACCACATGTCCAAATCCTCTGGTTTTGGGTCAGCTAGAATTGATCCTGGCTTCTTTTCCTCTGAGCTAATTGGTGGTGTTTCAGGGATCTCCTTATGTGTTTTTTGTGTACTATGCTTTCTAGAACCCTTCGTTTGTTTTTTGCTGTCCTGGCTCTTATTTCTTGCCCATTTTTCTTTGAGCTTTTCTCGTCTTTCTTTCCATTTTTGTACTTTGGTGTTTTGGGAATTTTCACATGAGTTCTCTGAATCCTCGACTATCTGAATGTTAGCGTCTACTGTTTTATTGTTCTCTGGTTTCTCTTCTGGTTGTTTTCCTTTTTGTTGTTTTGCTTGAGCTCTAGTAATAGCTTTCAGTGGTACAGTGTACTCCTTCTCACTTCCAGATCCTTCTAAGACCTCAATTACATTAATTGGTGCAGTGCCTTGAGTTTTTGTAGGGTTCTTAGGGCAATCTCTAAAAAGATGTTCTTTCCCACAATCACTACAATATCCTTCCCAAATCCTGGGCGGTGGAGGGTTGTAAGGTCGAGGACACTCCCGAATGAAGTGATCCCCTCCGCATCTATAACACGGTCCTCTCTGCACTGGTGGTCTAATGGGAGGTCTCAATGGTTGTTGTGCTTTGGGCACTGTATACATTAAAGTTGCAGTTTCCGCTCCATAAGTTTGATCAAATCCTTCATATCCATAATAGGCCGCGTCATATGCTGGTTCATATTCCATCATGTTGGCTTCATATGGATAGTACTCTCCTGGTGGAGGTTCATACCCTTGGTTGGTTGATTCTACATTGGTCGCTATTGAAGCTGGTATTATGGCTCTTTCCAAGTTTTCTTCCGGTTGACTATACTTCACAGGTACAACTTGTTGAGGTTGTGACAGTTGGGGTCCCAATACTGGTTGTGGTGGTGGATACGATGCTTGCTCATATTGTCTTGGAGCTCCTACCGGATACGGGTTGTATCTAGGCATCTCCCTACCAAGCTCTCTAGGTGGGTATCCATAAGGTCGGTATTGGGGTGGATTGACAGGTCGTGTTTGCCTATTAAAGGGACAGTTCTCAGTTGTGTGATTGGTATATTTTTGCTCGATGTGGCAGTATGAAGAAGTCCCTTGTTGTTGCTGTCTGTTGTATGGATACGTCGGTTGTGCACCAGCTCCTCCTCTGGTACACAAGTGTGTGGGATGTTCTCCTCCACATAAGTTACACCTCCTCAACATCGGCACTCTTTGAGCTGGATGTTGGTAAGCTCTCTGTCCTTGGACTCCTAGTTTCTTTGCTAATAGTTCCGCTAGTTCTTCCACATTACTGGAATTGGACGTAACAGTACTTCTTGAGTCTTCTGATTTAGTGAGGTCGGTAGCACCTTTGAGGTCCTCAGCAAGGTTATCTTCCAAGTCGATGCACTCTTGAAGACACTCACTCAATGTTTGTAGCCTTTTCACATACACTAGGGTTCTTAGGGTCCCGTTAGAGAGTCCATCCAAAAATAATGAAATCATCTTTTGTTGAGTCGGTCTCTCAGCCATTGGGCATCTATCCACATACTGGTTGAATCTTCGGGCAGCAGTCTTCACAGTTTCATTAGGGTTTTGTTTAAAGCTATGGATTAAAGATGCAGAATTGTGTTTAATCCCTCTCTTTGTAAATTCTCCAATGAATTCTTGAAAGAATTGTTCCATGTTTCCAAATTGATTGGGATCTAGAGGTTGGAACCAAGTTAGAGTTGTTCCTGTGAGGGTGAGTCCAAAAGACTCATACTGCACAAAGAAGTCCTCTACTTGTTCCGCTCTTAGAACTTGTTTAAATTCGGCAATATGATCATATGGCTCCCCTAATCCATCATAATGGTTTCTCACGCACTTAGCTACTTGGATTGGTCTCAATCTTCTCATTGGTTCAGGCGGTCTGGGTATTACAGGGAAGACTGGGGCAGCTGGTCGTAATGGAGGCATTCCTGGCTGTCCTCCCACAGGTGGTCGTGGTCTGACCGGTGGTCGGAAATGGTTCCCCATCCCTGTGTGGGTCTGATTGTGTGTGTGCACTCCTGGAGTTGCAAACTGTACATGAGTACGGTTGGGCACACTTCTTTGACTGGTCTGTCGTGATGTGGTATGTTCCGTCTCTTGTTGATTTCCAAAAGGATTCTGCGAGGTAGTTGCCTGCTCCCTCTGAGGAAATACAGGCGCACCCATATATCTCAGCCGAGCCCTGTCTAGGACACCTACAGGCCAATATCTCCTTTGATTCTTATCTAGGTAAGTGAGTCTAGTTTCGTCATCTGGGTCTTTCAACTCATAGAATGTCATGGGGCTCTCTCCTATTCCTTGAACAGGTACGTCAGTTTGAAGCAATAAGTCTGCTCCGTGAATCATGTAGACTTCCAACAAGTAGTCGTCTTGAGGTATCAAGTCTCCTCTCAAGACCCGTGATACTTGTGACCTGCCTCTGGGGGTGGTCACTAACTCTTCAGAGTTGTCGGGATCCATAAACTCTCCTCTTTCATTGATCCTCTCAGGAAATTCAGTTACTATGTAGATGTGGCCCATTTTGTCAATGTAAGCACCTCCCTCGTATTTGACAGCTGGTCGTGGCATGATGGTGACATTTTGGGCAGTTGCCATCCTGGCGACAGACCTATTTAAGCCATCCAGGTAGATTGGAATCTCCTGGGCATTAGTGGACACATATTGTAAGGAGGTACGGTAGTCTCCTTCAACAGTAGTCATGAAGTTTCCTGTTGGTGTAGGTCTTTGCATGTCTTCTGAAGCCATAAGTAACTCCTCTTCCGAGTCACTGGAAGTTTCTAAGTAGACTGAGTGATGACTAGCCTGGGCTGTACTTCCTACTGAGGATATGACACTCCTTCTACTACCTAGAACTCTTCCTGACCTCAAGTTCATTCACTCTCTGAAGCCTCTCTTTATGCTGCTTAGATTTACTTTGGACAGCTCTACCAGTGATTCAGTTTGTTTGCCAAAAGAAGGGTTCACTTCTGGGCGATACCACACTTGGCGATACTGCTCTCGGCGATACGATACCAGAGCTCCAAACGATACGATACCAGACACCCAGACGATACGATATCAATCTGGTGTCGCGATACTGTCCAGATTAACAGACGATACGATACCAGATATAGTGTCGCGATACTCCACTAGGAAACACCACGATACGATACTGGCAAAGTAGACGTTACGATACTAGGGATTCGAGGCGATACGATCTCAAGGTGGTGTCGCGACATGATCCTTGACAGGAGACGATACGATACCACCACAGCTAGTGCGGTCGCGATACCAACCTTGGCGATACGATACCACTATGGTGTCGCGATACCAAGACAAGCAACCGACGATACGACACTGGGGAGGGCACGATCGCGATACTAAAGTAGTGTCGCGATACCAGGGTAGTGTCGCGATACCACTGTATCAAGCGATACGATACCACTCGGTAAAGTGAGGTCGCGATACTAGAAACTTAGGCGATACGACACCACAATGGTGTCGCGATACCAAGTATTAGTACCGGACGATACGATACCAGATATCGAGTGCGATCGCGATACCGACTCAGTGTCGCGATACCGAAATGATGTCGCGATACCAAAGTAGGTATCCAGCGATACGATACTTCTAGCGAGTGTCGCGATACAAGGGAATTTTGGTATCGCGATACCAAAACTCAACCGATCGCGATACTCAAGCCAAAAGCCAGATTTTTTTTCAAACTTTTTTTACCCCCTTACTCTCCTCACTCTCCTCTTCCTTCCTAAACCTCTGTATCACACAACAAGATGACAATGATATCAGTTTTCCCCCCCCCGCGATACTGCGCAGATTTTTACTCACTTATTTGATCATTTTTAAAGCGTTTTTGACAGATGAATTGAGAGAATGTTTACCTTGGTACTGTCTTGATTGCAATGTGAGCTCAAAACCTAGCTTTAATAGCCTGAATGCCACGATACCAAACCCACGATACTGGTCGCTGCTCGCAAACGATACCAGAACACTGTGAAGTGTCAAATGAGCCAAATTTTTTGGTTTTTATATTTTTTTGACTGAACTTAAAATTTTTGGGATTTTTGGTGATTTTCTGAGAATTTTGGCCTACTCCTACTCCTCTTCTCCTCACTTTCCCCTCCTTCTAACCTAACCCTAACTCCTCCTTCTCTTCCCTCCTCCTATACTTAAACCTAAAACTTATCACACACACCTCAAGGATGAGAAGTGACAAGTGCTGAAATGGAATACTACTCGTCAATGGACAAATTCACCTCTACAAGTACGATTCGATCACACTTGCTCTCTAACTATCACGAAGGCACCTTGATGGAGTGACTCCCCGGCAACGGCGCCAAAAACGTGTGTACTTGAGCCACAATGACTCAAGGACTTGTACCAATGAGACTATACCTCAATTGCCATACAAGTGCATATAGTGGAGTTCTTTTCACACATTTAAATGTCAATCCTAAGGAGAAACTTACCAAACGTATGAAGACATGTGCACACGTGATAGGAAATGAAGTGAGTTAGCTATTCAAGCATGAGAAAAGACTAATACTACCCACACCTACTAAAATACTGGAAGTGTTGCCGCAAGCCTCTTTTCAGCAGTTTTGGTTTCTTGAGGTTTTCTCCCAGCCCAGAACTCCGAATATAGGCAATAGGATACTCGTTTCGAAGCTCTCGACGAGACGAATCCAACGGTGGTGGTTTCACTCAATTCTGACCACTCTGCTTCAAGTTATGACAGAAACAGTGAATTACGAGAGTCACAAACACCCGCGTTTTTGCTTCTCCTAGCTTACGCACGCACTACAGCAGCTCAAATCAAGGGGGAAGGGGTAGACAACAGTCCTACACTTGCATTTCAAGCATCACACACACATACAAGAGCAAAACGAAGATCAAAATCAGCAAGAAAGAGGCAAACTCGAAAATTCAGAAGTGCTCCTTCTTCACAATGACAAGAAGTCTTTTACAATGAGTCACTTTTGACTTATATACTAGTGCCCTAAGTTTGGTCCTTTCACACAAGAGACCGGCACTTTATTCACTAAAATGCTAACTTCCTACTATTGTACATGGGTAATTCACTAATCTTCTGTGGGGATGCATCTAGAGGACTCCTCTAGTGCATTTACAATGGAAAATATATACAAGAGTGGTTATAATACAAAATTTGTGTGTCCAAATCGGAAAAATTTTGGGGCCCGTCTTTTTTCTCTGCTTTGTGCGCTCTTTAGCTCTGCAACACCACTCGAGGCAAATGATGAAGAACTAGATAAATCTCAATGTCAAAAGAATTACTCCATTGAAGCTTTGATGAGAGATGGAGATGCAATCATGCAAAAGACTACCTAGAAGTCTCCTCTAGATCAGTTCTCAATCTACTCATAAATTTCCAATGTTCACGAGAAGAGAAGAAGAGATGAGATGCAAGAAGAAGCGAAGCGTGAAATGCATGTAACCAAAAGAGAAGCTAAGGAAGATGAACACAAGACTAAGAATAGTGAGAACAAGTCCAGCTTGAGGAGTCTGCTACTTCCCAAGAAGAAGTTAGAAGAAGAGAAATTAGAGAAGGAAAGAAACTATTAAAGGAAAATCAAGTCCAAAAGAAGCCAAAAAGAAATCAAGGTGAAATAAATCGAGTAGTTGAAAAGAAACTAATGACAAAATAGATAATACTCAAGAAAGACAAAGGCACAAGAAGAAGAAGAAATCTCCTAAGTCTGTACTAATTTCTAGTTAGAAAGAAAAATGATGGGAAGGAGATTCTAAATGAATGCTATGATCCCAAAAGCTTGGAATTCACACAATGCATTTGATCAAGATGGATAGTACATGCATAAAACTATGTCATCATCTTACCTCGTACCTATGTGCCCCATCTTCCTATAGCTTTCTCGTTTCCTAATTAGATCTACCAAATGGCTCCTCATGTGAGTATCACATGGAACTTATGTGAGAACCCATGTGCTCTCATGTGTGTTTCACCTTAGAGGAGGTTCTGACCTCCTTATTTATTAGCTCCCATAAACATGTAGAATATATATATATATATATATATATATATATATATATATATATATATATATATATATATATATATATATATATATATATATATATATATATATATATATATATATATATATATATATATATATATATATATATATGGGAAAAGCATGCATCGATTGTCATAAGTGTGTTCAAACATATTATTACCAAAATATACTAAAAAGTATGATAAACTAACCAACCAACCTCATGAAAATGTCATTAAAATTGATCTCAAATTAGTAATCCAAAATCAAATTAGGCACAAAATGGATCCCAACAAGTTAAAACTTGATAACTCTAAGTTGTATTATATATTAATGTAACTAAAATCCCACATCATAATTACCCAATTCTTTATTTAAGCCCTCTACACCAATATGAACTTCATGTAATTCAAGCTATCCAAAGAGTATATCAAAAGATTGACCCTCCTTTTATAACAAGAACATGTGACCTAGGTTCCTCATCAAAGAGGAAGTGTACAACAAAACCTTTCTCACAGTGAAAAAATATGAAATACAAAGTAAGATCATGAGATATATACATAGACCATATACAAACAAATCATCTATTAAAATTCCTATGGCTTTTTAGCTTTCCTAGAAATGTAGAAGATGAAATGGAACACAAATTGCTTGAAGATGAAGATGATCCTATAGATGAAGAAGAAATTTGAAAATCGGGTGAATTTATTCTATCTTATTATACATTTTCTATTTTTATTATTTTTCCTAATGCATATCATGCATAGCATTGCATGAATGTTCTAAGAAATTAAAAGAGAATTCGAACGTACAATAAGATATGGTTGAAACATAGTAGGAACATGTTCACTTGAAGGAATAGGTTGTGTGTGAGAGAGAGAGAGACAAAGATTGGTAGGGACAACTCAGCTGAGACACTATGTTAAGATGCACAGAGGGAGATAGAGATAGAGGGGAGAGAGAGAGAGAGAGAGATGCACATGAAGAAAGTGATGACTTCACTTGCAAGTGGATGGTTGGACTTAATGGTTGAGATAGAGAAACAAGGATGAGAGAAAGAGAGATATAAAGAGAGAGATAAAGAGAGAGAGTAACAAGAGATCTATCAAGACTTATAGACATACACACATAGAATTTTTGAAAGCAGAGAGAGAGAGAGAAGGAGAGACAAAGAGACAAAAGAGAGAGACAAAGAGAGAGAGAGAGAGTATTGTTGCTGAATTGCAAGTAGAGATGGTTGTAGAAGAATGCAAGAGAGAGAGAGAGAGATAGAGAGAGAGTGTGTGAAATAGAGAGAGAGAGAGAGAGGATTTTGTGACATGCACAGAGACATCCTCATGGGTATATGCATAAAGATGGTCGACAAAGGTGGCAGTCGAGAGAGAAGGAGGGAGGGGAAGAGAGAGAGAGAGAGAGAGAGAGAGAGAGAGAGAGATAGAGAGACAAAGAAAAACACAAAGAGAGAGAGAGAGATAGGGAGTAATGCTTGTGTAGATGCCAACCGGCTACAATGAGCAAAGCTATGGAGAGAGAGATAGAGAGAGAGAGAGAGAGAAGATGAGTGTGTAGATGAGGACTCGTGAGCAGGATATTTTTTGAGGGTTGCAAAGCTCTAACAAGTGCACGTAGGCAATTGTTGGGGTCCAATAGATTTGGAGGAGAGAGTGAGAGAGAGAGTCAGAGAGAGAGAGAGAGAGAGAGATTTATGGAGCTCTAACACATGTCTAGTCAGAGGATATCCAAGTTCTAGCAATAGAAGAGATCTCATAGCAATAAGAAGAGAGAGGGAGATAGAGAGATAGAGAGAGATATATAGATGGCGAGAGATGTAGAGATAGAGAGTGATAGGGACCAATCCATTTAGAGAGTTCAAGAAGGCATAGAGAGGGGGAGAGAGTGAGAGAGAGAGAGAGATATGTACAGGAATAGATCGAGTGCTTGACTTCCATGTCGATGGTAGGACTTGATAACAAACACAGAGGAATGAGGATGAGAGAAGGAGAGAGAAATCAAGACACACACACACACAAACAGAGAGAGAGATAGGCACATGAATAGATTGACGGCTTGACTTCTAGGTCAATTGCATGACTTAACAATGAACAAAGAGGAATGAGGATGAGAAGGGGACAGAGAGAGAGAGAGAGAAGATGTGAGAGAGAGAATTCTCAAGCCTTAGAGATATACATGCATAGAATTTTGGGAAGGAAAGATAGAGAGATAGAGAGAAAGAGAGAGAGGATGTGAGAGAGGGGGAGAGAGAGAGGGAGAGAGAGAGAGAGAGAGAGAGAAAGAGGAGAGAGAGTAATACAAATGTATTAAATTCAATTAAATAAAAACATAGTGATTTAATTATGTATAGGAACGTTAAATGTTCTTCTTATTTGGTTTGTTTTTTATTTTTGTTTTGATATTATTAATTATTTAGTTATATAGGATATATATTGTTAAAAATGAATGTTAATGCCATTATATCTGTAATAATATTTAGAATAATAAATTAATTAATACATTAAAATACTAAAGATTTAATGAGAAATATTAGAAAATAAATAGAAAAGGAAAATAGAGAGAAAAGATAATAGGGAAAATAAATGAATAATGATAAAAATAAAATAAATAAAATAAAATACAAATAAAAGTATAGATATAAATAGAAATTAAGAAGTAATTATCTAATATTAACTATTAAATCAAAATGAATGTTAAAGAGGAATGTGAATAGTTATATATGTGTATATATATATATATATATATATATATATATATATATATATATATATATATATATATATATATATATATATAGAGAGAGAGAGAGAGAGAGAGAGAGAAAGAGTGTGTGTTTTATTTCAATTATATTAATGAAATAATGATGTGTTTTGTTTTTCTAATGTGCTATTTTGTAGACATTGATGATTGTTGGAGTAGAGAGCCTTTCAATTTTGCTTGTAGTAGTAGCTTTGAAGACTAGAAGATGACTACATGTAGCAAAAGGTTTTGGGACCTAGACTTATAGCAGTTGAACATGAAAAGTACTTGAGAGAGGAGTGAAGATGCTTGCGTGTAGCAATCGATGTGGTCCCGACAAAGTGAATCCACGTTTCCATCATTAAGTTTGAGATCATCAAATCTTTGGAAGGAAACCTTGATTCGTCTAGGGATTTTTCTAGTGGCTATTTCTTTGATTACATTGATTATTCATACTTTGAATCTCGTAGAAGAAGCTCTTTACATTTTAAAGCTATTAAGATTGAATTACATCTAGTAACTTCTATGGAAACTAGTGATAACAACACTCCTTTCTCAATAGCTTCAATTGCATCTTCTGCTCCTATGTCATCTGAAGTGAATCTCATGCGTTTTTCTTTCATATATGAGTTCCTTTTACGATGTCCACGTAGCTTTTTGCTTCCATTAAAGTGTAGGAGAGGGTCAAAAAATTATCCCTAAAAGACAGCCAATGTGTATCACTACATGGACATACAACAATACTGATCCAACTAGTCATATCATGACACTCCTTAGCCAATGTGTATCATTGCATGGACATACAACAATACTGATCCAACTAGTCATCTCATCACACTCATTCTTTCTTGACAAGAGTTACTCACAATTTCCCATGCACCCTCACTTTTAGTAAAGAAGGTGGTGGAAAAAGACTCACCAATACCCAAATTAGTCAAAACGCATTTGAGCCATACACACTCAATATTCATTGTGAAAAGTTTCCTTATACTAAGCCTCACAATTAGAAGTGGCCATAGTAGGCTACTTCATTCTCAACCAAGATATGCATGAGCTATGAAGCATGAAGCAAAGACCACTAGTGGACAGATGAGTGTGATACCAACCATCCCAGTTTGAGAAAAAAAAGCAAGAAAAATTGGTGGTAATGATTTTCCTTGGTATAAAACAATCCAAGTAGTCGTGTACCAGTCAACTAGTGAAAGATGCACTTAATTGCCTACAAATGCTTAACACTTGGGAAATGCATAAACCCTCCCATATGAGAGATATCAAATTGAATATCTAACCGGCTTATGCATATCAACTTAAAAGTCAAAAATATACTTCTCATTAGGAGTAGTGAGCAACATATCATCAACATGGATAACAATGATGAGAAGTACATCATATGTGCACTTAGTTGGAGTGTTCTCACAACCATGTTCTATCAAGTAGGCATGTATCTTGTCATACCAAGCACATGGTGCTTGCTTCAAACCATGTAATGCATTTGCAACTTGCAGGCTTTCCTTTCATTCGCTTTGTTCACAAATCCACGATGCTAAAACACATATATTTTTTAATGTAAGGCACAATTACAAATACAATTTTAATATCTTATTGATGTACATTCCAATCATGATGATTTGCAAGTGTAGAAATGCTATGGGGAGTGGTCATTTGGCATGTGGATCAAAGGTCTCATCAAAATCAATGCCTCTCTCTTCAGTATTACCTTTGGCAACAAGTCTAGTATTATATCTATCAAGTGCGTCATGCAGCTTATGTTTCAACTTGTCTATCTATTTAGTGCCAATAACCTTTTTTTCATGCAAGCAGGTCACATAAAGTCTAAAGTATTATTCTTCATAACACAGTAGCTTTTGCGTAGTTTAGATGGCATTACACAGAAGGAAAAACACCCTCATGCGAGGCCCACTTGGGTTTAAGCTTGTTGTTGAACAAAAGGAGCACAAGATGGAGCCTGAAGCGGGGGGAGAGGGGGAGGGGGGGATTTCTTACAAATAGCAATCTCTCAAACTTACAAACACGTCTTTCCCACCATGGCTTCCATAGGACCTTGCCTCTGATGGCGATCCAGAGAGTCGTGAAGCAACCAATCGCTTCCAACTGATATGTTCTTGAAGTCTAATTTCCTTCTTTTTTTTCATGGAAAACCTTGCAAAGCTTACATGAAGTTATAGAGGAGGTTGATAAACCTTGCATCACCATTGTGCGGAACCCACTTTGTTTTAAGCTGATTGTTGACGTATTGTAGCTCTTTGTGATGTCTGAATGGGGGAGGGTTTTCGTATAGTTAGCAATTCTTTTGCCGAGAAGGAATAGGGACTTCTTGATCGACCACTCCTTAGGGGTACTACCAAAGTTTTGAGTGCACCTTTCCTACCAAATCTTCCAAAAAATCTCTCCCCTCATCACATTCCACAACACCGCAGAGCAACCGATCGCTTCACGAATAAGTGCTTGTTTCCAATTGATTTGTTCTTGGAGTCCTAGAGAACAATCAAGGATCCTCCATAACCAAAGGGATTTAGGGCAAGCAAAGAAAAGGTGACCAATATCCTCTTTGCTATGGCAACATCGCTTGCACCAGGGCAGAACACCATAGATCTTGTTGGCTTTTGCATTGGTCCATATTCCACGATGTAAAATTTGCCATAGGAGGATAGACTTTTTGTTTTCAATGAGAGGGTGCGAGATAGAGTTAAATTTCATATCCCAACGAAGCCGCCTTGAGTTGCGACACCATTTCTTCTTGAGACTGATGTGAATGTCATTGAGAGCTTGGGCATATGGGAGCTTGGAGAGGTGATTACCATTATACCATTTAAGGCCCTTTAGGTCCAGAGCGTCCTGTCCTATAAGAAGCCGGATTTTAGAGCGGTCCCAAGCATGGTGTCTACTCAATAAGACATTCCATTCCTCGTACATGACCGTAGCATTATGGTCAAGGTCCTCAAAGTCCACCCATCTATTCGTGTACTGTTTCCAGAGGTGCTTCCATTGTTTGAATCCCTTATTCCAGAGTCTCTTGGCACTTAAGACATTCCAAGGCTCCACGTTTCTCATGCCTTGGATTGGGAACCAAATAGAGTCATTTTGTCTTATACCCATAGGCCAATTCCAATCTTCACTGATTCTGATGTGACGTTTGAATATGTTCCAACTCAACCACAAGGATCTTACCAGGATCGATCCTTTGGGTGAGACTAGAATGGGAGAGAATAAGAGGGTGAGGATGTCGAGGTTTTTTCCATCCAGGGTAGCCCACTAGAGAAATTGCATTCGTGTTTCTGAAAATTGATGTGGCCCACGAGGAATCTCTGTTGCACCAGGCCTTAATCATCCACTTCACCGCAAGTTTATTGGCCATGCTGCCAATGTCCATAGTACCCAGACATCCACTCTCCTTTTGGCTCATGCATATGGACCATTTGATTTTAGGTACTCCCCTCCTGTGATGGTCCCTAGTCCATAGAAAGTTCCTACATGTACTTTCCAACTTGGCTAATTCTTGATCCTTCAGTCTCCACCAAGAGAGAAATTATATGATTGAGGATATGAGGAATGTGTTGATCACTATGGCCCGACCAGCAAGATTAATTTGCAGACATCTCCAATAGTAAAGTTTATTATTAAGTCTGGCGAGGACCCAAGCCCACCTTTGTTCCAAAGTAACACTCAATCACATGGGGATGCCAAGAATGTGAACGATCTGATTGATTGAATGCTTTGGCAACCCTACACAGTGCGGAGATTGGGTTGATTTCCTTTGATAGCCTTGAATGTAGTCTTGGAATGGTTGATTCTGGACCCAGAGGCCTCATAGAAAGTGTCTAGGCACCACCAAAAGGTTTACAGGCTGGTATCGTCATTGTGAACAAAGGCTGTGTCATCCGCAAATAGTCTCATGGTCGTTTGTCCTGAGTTATGTGGAAAATTGATGCCTCTTATGTGACCAAGCTCCATCTATCGCTCCACAAGTCGGATAAGTCCTTTTGTGGTGATGGCGAAGAGCAGCAGGGACAACGGGCAACCTTGCCTGATGGATCATTTCAGTTTCATTTCCTTTGAAAGTTTCCCATTGACATTGACTTTGGTCGAAGAATTGCCAAGGAGAGTCGAGATCATCCTAAGGAATCTCTGACTACACCCGAGGTCTTTCACCGATTGTAAAATATAGTCCCATTCCAATCTATCATAGGCTTTGTCAAAGTCAATCTTGAGGAAGACAATGTCCTAATTAGATTCTTTAGCAAAGTCCAGACCTTCCCAGATATCAATGATGGCTTCCAATATTGACCTTCCCTTAATGGAGCCTTTTTGGTCATTGCTAAGCCACTGGTCTAAATGGTAGGATATCCTGTTGGCGATGACTTTAGCAAGAATCTTATACCCAATTTGAAGCATTGTGATAGGTCTCCAGTTCTCAATTCTATTCCTCTCCCCTTTTTTATGAATAAGTTTGATGATGCCATTGTTGAGACAAGCGAGAAGGTCACAAAACGCGAGTGCCTCAAGCCAGGCAAGATGCGAGGGGGTGGCCACCACATATTTGAATGATTTAAAGAACTCATTTGTGAGCCCATCAGACCTCGGGCTCTTGCCGTTTGAAAGCGAATCAATAACTTTGAGAATCTTGTTCGGAAATGTTGGTATCAAGCAGAGCACCCAAGTTGCATGGGATTCTATGCAAGGAAGTTGGAGAGATGGTGGCCATGCAATCCCACCTATGGGGGAGAGGGGACAAGCACCACCCAAGAGACTCGTGAAGTGTGCTTCTATAATGCCAAAGTTCTCTTCCTCTCTCTTACATTCCACCCCATTCTTGTCAAGAAGTAGTGGGATCTCGTCTCCAATTTGTTTTCTTCTGAGAATATTGCACATCTCTTTGGAAGGTCTATCTGCCTTACCAGCCCACCATTCCTTAAAAAAGATTTGAAGATTTTTCCTTTTTATGCCTATGAAGTTAAAAAAATGTGTACTCTTCACACTTAAAGGCTTTCAAAATTATAAGGATCATGGTTAGTATTTTATTGGTGAGTTTGATTGCTAGATCTAGGACATGAGCATGTTTTGTGAGCCAAAATTCTATTGTATGAATCATATACTTTTCTATAAGTAGGTAGTTATGCAATGGACTGAGAAGTAATGAAAAATTGAGCCCTTGTTTATTTATGGTACCTTTCTATTGTGCTTCTCTAAATTTTGGCCACAATCTTCTTCTAGGTATTGGGTAAAAAGATGGGTTAACCTATAAGAGATAAGTGGCCTCTTTCCAATGTACTCTCAAAGTTGGGTTCCTCTCCAATAACACTTATGCGAGACAAGATGGGCTTCATTAGACTGTTCTTGAGTATAAGTAAATGTTGTAGTTCTAAAGTTTAAATGAGAGGCTAGATCCTTTAGCATCACCTTCTTGATGTATTTTCATGTTTATTCCTTCATTATATGTACATCAAATGGCTTCAAGATTTTTCAAGGTCTTTGCTTTAGATCTTTTCTTCTTTCATGACTTGTGCAAATACTTCAAATTCTTCTCTCATAAGAGACACAAATAGTGCCTATCGTTTTTTATCTAATTTTGTAGTGTATGCCATTAGTACCTCATCAAGATTTTTTTCATGGTGCTCACAGATAGGAGAATGAACAATGGGGAGAGAAGAAGGATGTACCTCTGTCTCCTCAGCAACCACATTAGGGTTCAGTAGTACTGGTGTCCCCATCTTTGTCAGTTGAGACCTTTTCTCATTTTGTAGCTTGATTATGTGATTTTGAACTTGATCGATGAGTTGATCTTTTCCCTACACTTTGCTCTATACTTCCTTCAATTTTCGTATTTCTTTCATAAATGTGTTTTATTTGTTCTACATCTTGAATGCACTGATGTACATCGTGATCGAATTATTCAAGTTCTTTTTTTATTATGTTATTTCCCTTACATACTTTTCTTCAAACTGCATTTGGTGCAGTTTCCCTATCTCTAATTGTGTTGTATATTCATTAAATTGCCTCTTTAAATTTTAAATTTCTTCATCATTTTGTACTTGTCCTTCTATTTTTTGGTTCAATAGCAACATGTCATCAGCTCTTTGTTCCTCCTATGAAGCGAATTTTCTTCTTCCATGTAGACTTCTATCTGTGATTCAATCAATTTTGCTCTATTAGAGATGCATACTTTTTTGTTTTGACGAGCGAGAACTTGCTTTCCAATTCTGCATTCTCTTTCTTTGTCTTTTCTGACTCTTGAGTCATCTCCTTCACTTTTTTTTCATGTAGAATTTGCACTCATTAATGTGTCTTTTTTTATCATGGCTTATCCTAACTCACCCTTTGCTTTCTCTAGCTAAGCTTGGGACTTCACTCGTTACTATGATGATTGATCACTCAATGCTTTAAATTGATTCTTCTCTATGTGCACTTGTTCATACTCTTTGTGAGCTTCCATTAGCTCTTGTTGAGTGTCAGTGGCACTTTGTATGATATGTTTCACTACTGTTGGAGTTTGATGTCTCCGGAAGCATGCTAGCAGCACAATGAAGAAGAGGAAACTTGGAGCACAACACACAATACTGAATGTATTACCAAGTGAATGTACAAAGATAAGTGACCCCTTAGGTTTATATGCATATATACAAGCCTGGGGAAAAAACCTCCTAAAGAGGGAAGAAGTGCCCCAATGGTCCTAGTGTGTTTACACACATCACTACCAAATATATCAACAAATCCCCCTTGAGAGTGATGCCATGAAGAAGGAGCTAGCACTCATGTATAAGGAAGTTCCAAGTAATCAATTGACAAAAGGAAGCAAGTCCAAAGCTTTCCAGAAAGCTTGAAACTTCTCCATAGGTAGAGCCTTTGTGAAAAGGTCTGCAATGTTCTCCTATGTGGGCACATATGCCGTATTGATCTCTCCAGCAAAGAACCTCTCCCTAACATAATCATAATGCACCTCAACGTGCTTAGTGTGAGCATGGAACATAGGGTTTCTTGCAAGTGCCAATGTGGTCTCACTATCAATGAAGATGGTGGTGGAAAAAGACTTACCAACACCCAAATCAGCCATAAATCATCTTAGAAACACACACCTAATAGTCATTGTGAAAGATGCCCTATACTCAACCCAAAAACTAGAAGTGACCAGAGTACGATTCTTCTTGCTCAAACAATATATGCATGAGCTACGAAGCATGATGCAAAAAACACTGGTGGACACACGAGTGTCATAGCAACCAGCCCAGTCAAAGTCAAAAAAAAACATGTAGATTTGGTAATTGTGATCCCCCTTGGGATAAAACAATATAAGTAGTCGTGTACCACTCAAGTAGCAAAAGATGCGCTTGACGGTCTACCAATGCTTCACACATGCTATGTATGCATTCCAATAAAACCCTAAAGCCCTAATCCTAAAACCCTAACCCTAAAATATGTATATGTGTGCATGTGTGTATGTATATGTGTGTGCATGTCTTTATGTATATATGTATGCATGTGTGTATATATATAAAATCATAAAACCTAGTCGTAAAACCCATACCCTAAAACATGTATATGTGTGTATGTATATGTGACATGTGTGTGTATGTGTATATGTATGTGACTTTATGTGTGTGTACATGGATGTGCATGTGACTTTATTTGTGTGTATGTATATGTGTATGTGTATGTATGTATATATGTGTGTTTGTTTATGTGTGTATGTATGCGTGATTGTGAGTGTGTATATGTGTGTATCTATGTGTGTTTCTATATATGTGTGTATGTGTGAAAACCTATCTGTATGAATATGTGTTTATGTGTATATGTATATGTGACATGTGTGTGTATGCATGTGTATATATATGTGTATGTCTATATGTGTGTATATGTATATGCATGTGTATATGTATATGCATGTGTCTATGTATGTAAAAGCCAAAAACCCTAATCCTAAAGCCCTAACCCTAAGACATGTATATGTGTGTATGTGTGTATGTGTGTATGTGTGTATGTATATGTGATGTGTGTGTATGTGTATTTGCATGTATGCATGTGTATATATATGTGTATGTGTATATGTTTATATGTGTGTATGTATGTAAAACCTTAAAACCCTAATCCTAAAACATGTGTATGTGTGCATGTGTGCATATATATGTGTGTATGTGTATAGATGTGTATGCATGTGTGTATGTATGTGAAACCCTAAAACCCTAATCCTAAAACCCTAACCCTAAAACATGTATATGTGTGTATGTGTGTATGTGTGTATGTGTGTATGTATACGTGATGTGTATGTATGTGTGTGTATGTGTATGTGTGTGTATGCATATATATATATATATATATATATATATATATATATATATATATATGTATGTATGTATGTATGTATGTATGTATGTATGTGTGTTTATGTTTATGTGCATGTATGCATGTATATGTATATGTGTGTGTATCCATATATATATATATATATATATATATATATATATATATATATATATATATATATATATATATATATATATATATATATATATATGTGTGTGTGTGTGTGTGTGTGTGTGTGTGTGTGTGTGTGTGTGTGTGTTTATGTATGTGTGTGTATGTATATATGTTCATATGTGTGTATGCATATGTATATGTATATGTGTGTGTATGTGTACATGTGTGTGTATGTGTACATGTGTATGCATGTGTGTATGTGTGTATGTATATTTGTAAGTGTATAAGTGTGTATAGGTGTGTATATGTGTGTATGCATGTGTGTATGTATGTAAAACCCTAAAAGCCTAATCCTAAAACCCTAACCCTAAAACATGGATATGTGTGTATGTGTATATGTGTGCCTCTTTTGTGTGTGTGTATATATGCATGTAAGTGTATGTGTGTGCATGTGTATGTATATGCGTGTTTGTATATGTGTTTGCATGCATGTATATGTGAGATGTGCCTTGCATCCTCTAATATGGAGTACTAGAAAATGAGAGATAGAGTTGAGTATGTATGACCTTGTTTGAGAATCCCTTGCACACCAAAGTGTGAGCTTATCTCTTTCTTCTTGAGTAGTTCCTCCTTTGGATCTTGTAATACGCATTACTTCATCACTTGATACAATGTTATAAGCACACCAAAGTGTGAGCTTATCTCTTTCTTCTTGAGTAGGTCCTCCTTTGGATCTTGGAATAGGCATTGCTTCATCACTTGATACAATGTTATATAGATTTCTTCCTTGCAAATAAGCCTCCATTCTAATTTTCCAAGTAGCATAATTCGTCTATCAAATTTCTAAATCATTGATGGAAAGTCATCTCCTATCTTGAAATTTCTCTGATACCACTTAAAGAAGTTGGAGACTTTTTGTGGATTGATCTCTTTCCACATTGCTTGGCACTTCCTTATACACGAGTGCAAACTCCTTATTCATCACATCACTTCTAAGGGGTATTTGTTGATATATTTCCATAGTGATATGTGTGAACACACTTAGAACTGTCGAGATACTTTTTTCCCTCTTGAGGAGGTTTTTTCCCCAGTCTATATGTATGCATTTAACCCTCACGGGTTGCTTATTTTTGTACATTCACTTGGTAGTGAATTGTTGTGTTGTTTTCCCAGCTTCTTCTTACTTGTATTGTTCATGTGCTTCTGCAGACCTCAAACTCCAACAAAAGTTCATTAAAAAGAAAATAAAAGGACACAGTGATGAGCTCATAAGCCTTCTCCTAAGTTTTTGTATCTTTCTCCTTTTTGCATAACAATATTTTATGTCATCCTCTCATAGAAGATAGAAACTCAATTCATTTTATGGTCTGTTTGTTGTAAATTAGGGCTTGCAAATGTTGACCATGCTTTCCTGTGTATGTCCCATCTTAGGTGTCGAATAAACAAGTTGTTTGTTGTAGAAAAACAGTAAACTTAAAGTAAATCCATTCACGTTCCACAAGAGAGAAAGCAATCAAATAAATGTGGCTTGAAAAAATACCTTAGTATGCTGCCTCCATCAAAGATCAAAGTGGACTTGGGCAAAGGGATGTATGGGAGCAAGACATCATTTACAAAAACCTTCCCAACGAGTGCTTTCATTGTGGCCAACAAGGTCACAGGATTAAAGATTGCCCTTTGAGACAAAAAAGCAATCAAAATCAAGAGGCCCCTAGAAACGCTCAAGACAACAAAGGGGCATTGACTCCCTTGACAAAAGAAGAGGAGGTCAAGGGCCCCCTTAATCCAGAAGCTCATGCAGACGGGTTCATCAAAGTCAGAAGAAGAAGGAAAAGAAGCCCTAGGGCGACTTCTGAGCGAAACAACATGTCAGTTACCCCCTCCAGCAATTTGTATTGCAATCTGGAAAAGGAGATCAATGAGTTTGACTACCCAGGTGGGAACCAACTTGAGGTGGACACCAATGACAAAGCCCTAGAGATCCTTGACAATAAAGAAACCTCCCAGCAGGGTTACACTACAATCAAAGAAGACGGCTTTACTACTAGTAATGAAGATAACATGGATAGTGAAAGTTCCATCATCAGATCGACTATTCCGGAAACGGTGTCGAAAACGGTGCCCAGCTCTTCCCAGTAGGAGGCATACCGCAAAGGAAAACAACCTATGGAGTTACCTTGGAAAAGCCCCCACAAGAACCTATTTCTAGTTCGGGATCCAATCCAAGCGAAAAAGAAAGATGAATCTAGGAAAGAAAGGACAAAGCTCCCTCCCGCAAAGAGGGCTCACTACGACAATGATCATCATCTCGTTAAATGCGAGAGGGCTAACCGACCCCTCAAGAGCGACCATCATTGGTCAATGGCTTTGCAACATTAGCATAAACCTAGAATTTATATGTATTCAAGAGATTAAAATTGACGGAGAAGACCTCCAGAAACGGCTTAGACATGTCTCCTCGACCCATGTTTGGATTTCAATGGCACACCAGCAGGGGTCCAATGGAACGGTAATCGGTATTAATCAATTCTCGTTTGAAAATCTTGAGAACTCCATTGAAGATGAATGCCATCGATGGATTGCTGTTTCTTTTGGTGCTCCTTTTTGTTTTACGTTAGTTTCTCTGTATGCCCCTAATGGGGAGTTAGAGAGACTCAACACTTGGGCCTCCTTGGACTCGTTCCCCCACAACGTGCTTATTTGTGGTGACTTCAACATGGTGGAGGACCCTATGGACAAATGGATGGGCAAGGGTAGGGTCATCAATAGTCGCGAGAAAGAAACGTGGGACAAAACCAAACTACACTTGGATTTGGTCGAATGCAAAGATTCGAATGGCTTTTCTTAGTCAAATCTCCAAGCGGGCGAGGACCTGAGGAAAGCTAGACTTGATAGATGCTACATTTCTCATAGTTCTATTCATCAGTGAGGCCACCCTTCCCTCTCGCAATGCACCGACCTCACCATCTCTGATCACTACCCGATCGTTATCACTTTCCAACCTTCCACCAAGATCCGTAAGGCTCCTTTGTTCCACGCTAGTGCACCCTCCTTCTCTCTCCCCTCCGTCCATCAAGAAATTCCTGATGTGTGGAAGGAGGCGTTCACCTCCGGCTTGTCCCTAGCCAAGTGCTAGAGAAGTGCGGTAGATAAGTCACGACGGATCATGATCAGATCTAGGAAGATGCTCGAGACTGTGCAGCGGGCTTGTAGAGAAGCTCTATATCATAGACTCTCGAGGCTCGAGGAGGAAGTGAACAAAGGAAAGTCTCAAGCCTAGATAGGTCTTTGAAAAATCAGAGTGGTACTGAGATATGAGGAAGAAATACAAAGGAAAAATTTGCAAATTTTCTTCAAGGAGTGGTGGGCTGGCAAAGCCACAAACCCACCAAAGAGATGTGTCATATCCTTAAAAGGAAACATAACAGAGAATCGATCCCCTTATTGCTTGACTTAAATGGCAATGTATGCAATACAGAAGAAGATAATTTTGAGATCATTGAAGGGCACTTCACGAGACTCCTTGGGACCTCGAACCCCCTCTCCCACCATAGAAGAGACTGTATGGCAGCCATTTCTAGGGTTTCCCCCCATAGGATACCACTCAACCTTCGCTTCCTGCTACATGCCCCTATCTCTGAAGCAGAAATCATTGAGGTCATTGATGCCCTCCCTTCTGGTAAAAGCCCGGGACCCGACGGGCTCACTAATGAGTTCTTTAAATCCTTCAAGTTGGCGGTTGGCACCCCTCTTCGTCTGGTTTGGCAAGAGGTGCTCAAGTTTGGCGTGCTTCCATCTTGTCTCAACAATGGCATTATCAAGTTAATACACAAAAAAGGGGAAAAGAATAGAATAAAGAACTGGCGCCCTATTACGATGCTCCAAACAGGATACAAGATCGTTGCCAAAGTCATTGCCAACAGAATCTCTTGCCACTTGAGAGCGTGGTTAAGCGAGGACCAAAAAGGTTTCATCAAAGGCAGGTCAATCTTGGAAACCATTATAGATATCTGGGAAGATCTTGAATTTGCAAACGAGTCTAAACAAGACGTGGTCTTCCTCAAGATCGACTTTGATAAAGCCTATGACAGGCTGGAATGGGACTATATTCTGCAGTCGCACCAAGATCTTGGATGTAGTCAAAAATTCACCAAGATGATCGCGACCCTTCTCGAAAACGCATCGACCCAAAATAACATTAATGGCAAACTTTCGAAGGTGATCAAACTTAGAAGATCTATCAGACAAGGGTGCCCATTGGCTCCCCTTCTCTTTGCCATCGCCACGGAAGGGCTTAGCAGACTGGTGGACCATCAGGTGGAAGCTGGTAATATCAAAGGCTTCTGTTTGCCTCATGACCACAGTCAGATCACCATGAGACTTTTTACCGATGATATGAACGCGTTTGTCCACAATGATAGTACCAGCCTAGAGACGTTCTAGAGGTGTCTGGCTGCTTTTTGTGAAGCCTCTGGATCCACCGTCAACCACTCTAAGAACGCCTTTAGAGCTATTGTTGAGTCACAACCCGATCTTCTCATTGATCATGGATGTCAAATCATTCCGGAGGGCCAAATTTTTTGACTTCTTGGGATTCCCTTGGGGTTTGGCGTCTCTATGGAACAGCGGTGGAACTGGGTGCTAGCCAAACTCGAAAACAAGCTCAACTATTGGAGAGGTATGCAAATCAATCTTGTTGTTCGTGCTATGGTTATCAACACGTTCCTCTTATCATCTACCATTTATTTCCTTTCTTGTTGGAGACCGAAAGAGCAAGATCTGTCCAAACTAGATAGTATTTGTAGAAACCTCCTTTGGACGGGCAACCACAATAGGAGGGGGGTGCCTAAAATCAAATGGTCCATCTGCACCAGCCTTAGAGATAGTAGGGGTCTTGGTATCCTGGACATTGGGTGCATGGCTAACAAAGAGGCGGCCAAATGGATGATTAAGGCTTGGTGCAACGGGGAGGCCTCGTGGGCCAAGTTGATCTTCAGAAGCGAGAATGAGTTGGCTCTCATGGGTTTCCCAAATTGGAAGAATCTTGACATCTTGACCTTGCTATTTTCCCCGATCCCCGTCTTCTCGAAAGGCTCTAATCTCGTGTGCTCCCTATGGAAGAGTTGGAATAAAGTCAAAAGCTACACAAGAATAAGTGAAGACTAGAAGTGGGCAGCCGGTATCAGACAAAACGACTCTATCTGGTTTCCAATCCATGGCATCGAGAGTGTGGAATCTTGGAACATTCCAAATGCCAAGACGTTATGGAACAAAGGCTTCAAAAAATGGAAACATCTCTGGAAACAAGACACCAACCGCTGGATCAACTTTGAGGATATTGACCCTTGCGTCAACATTTCGTACGAAGAATGGAACACTTTGCAAAGCAGATGTCTCACCTGGGACCGACACAAAGTTCCCCTTCTCATGGGACACGACATGTCGAGCTCGCTTGGTCTCAAATGGCACAATGGGAATAGCCTATCAAAAATCCCGAACATCAAAGAAACGATTGACTATCAGGTTAACCTCAACAAGAAGTGGTGCGTGTCATGGACGTGGCTTCGGTGGGACATGAAGTTCATGGCTATCTGGCACCCCCTCATAGAAATCAAAAAGTATGTCCTCTTATGGCAAATTCTTCATCATGGAATCTAGACCAACCTTAAGGCTAGCAAATTTTGTGGGATTCCTCCCTGGTGCAAACGTTGCTACCGGTCTATCGAAGATGTTTCACACATCTTCTTTACCTGCCCCAACTCCAACAGACTCTGGCAGATGGTTGGAAAGAAAATTAGACTTCAGAAACATCTCAGTTGGCAACAAGCCCTTCTGGGAGAAGCGATCGGCTGCTCCGCGACTCTCTGGAACGCCATCAGAGGGGAGGTCCTATGGAAAATCTAGCAGGAAAGATGTGCTTTCAACTTCGGTGACTCCCCCAAAGAGTGGTCAATTGAGAAATCGTTGTTCCTCCTTGGCAAAAGGATTTTCAACTGTAAGAAATCCCCCCCCCCCTTCAGTCATCATCAAGTACTCCTTTTGATCAATAACAAGCTTAAACCCAAGTGGGCCCCACATGAGGGTGATGACAGGGTTATTAACCTTCTTTGTAATGCCGTCTAAGCTCTGTAAAAGCTTCCACTCCTTTGTGGGATTTGGGGGGTCCCGTGGGCACTAGTCCCATTCTCTTGTACTTTTTTTATTTAATTCAAGTCCGGGAGAGTAGGCTAATGCCGAACTTCCTTTATATTAAAAAAATAAAATAAAATAAAATACTTTGAAGTTAGAATGATTCTGCACAACGGAATTATCTCTCTCTCTCTCTCTCTAAAACACACACACACTTTGGCACTAGTGTTCCTATCTTAAAAGAGAAAAAATAAATAAAATAAAATGAATATATAGAGGCACAGTTATAGACACTTATTCTTGTCCAAGCTTAGGCAGAAAGATTCTTGGTGTGAATGGACTCTAGAAGGCAACATCAATACAGAATTGACAGAAAGAAGCATACCTTCGCAAAGAGTGAAGCTCGTATGTACGTTAGGCTATTTATGTGTACTGGATCTTAAGAAACTATCTCCAAAACTATCTCCATGTACCTCTTTTTAATAGATACCATGTCCAATAATGCTGCTATGAAAGTCTGTGCGAAAACCTTTCTATGTGTTGATGGACTCTACAAGGAAAACTCCGAGTACCTCCTTCTTGAAAAATGAGAAATTGTGAGTACTTCTACAAAAAGCATGTCTTCGCGAAGAGTGAAACCTATATATACCTATATTTGTACAGCATACTAAGAAACTAGTACCCTTTTTTTAATAGATAAGATATTGTAGAAAGGGATACTTATCGACAAAGAGTACATTGTAAGTACACTTTTTATTTTCTGTACAATACTTAAATATACTACAGATATTTGTATTTCGGCGAGTGTGATTGTGTGCAAACATGTTTGTGTTAGTGCCTATATCTGGATGTGATTATTTTCAGTCTACACTAATCCCTCAACTCTCTCACATTCCTGAAAATTCTGAGTGGTGAGTTCCATATGCTTATGAGCAGAAGGATAGAGTCATTAAAGGGTCAAGGAAGTCTAAATGGGATCTTTTAAAAGTACACATTGATCTTGTAAAGTTGAAAGATGATGATTTCTTAACTTAGTCCTTTCTATAGAGTTGGCACATCTTGCTGAAAGTGAAACTCAACAAATGTTATGTGTTGACATGAACTTTTGACTACTTTGGTACCTCCATGGTTTCTCTCTCTACAAAGACATTCTTCCCTCTTACCATTTCCCTATCATTGTCTCATTTAGTTAACCTGAATGTAGAGTTAGATGCCTTGATTTCCCACCCACTTTTGCATCTTTCTTTTTTGAAAAACAAATTTTTAATTTTTAATGAGAAAAATTACAAGAAATTTAGGGAAAATTACAAAGAAGTGGGGGACCCATTTGTTTTTCAGCTTGTTGTTTTCTACAATGAACACCTTGTGGTGCCTAAAAAGGAGTGGGGGTAGGGGTTGGCTAGGGGCAGGGGCAAGTCTTACCATTATGAATCCTCCTACGTAAACATCCAAGGGACTTCTCAATACACCAGAAGTTGACCACACATCTTTCCTTCTAGATCTTCCATCATGGTTTGCTCCTAATCACATTCCATAGAGCTGATGAGCATCTGATTGCTTCTCCAAGAAAATATTTCTTCTAGTTAACTTGACTATGAGGGAGAGTGCGACCACATATATTCCCAAATTGAACTTGATTGTTAACGAACAAGCTTAGCCATCAACAATGATAGAAAACAATAAACGGTCCAGGAGCCAACCTTGTATAATGGAGTGCTTAACAAAAAGAAATATGGGATGAGGTTGCTACCAATATTAATATGAGCAAAAGCATTTCCCATCAGCATGAAAACCATTTTCATGAACTTATGGCCATAGCCAAGCTGCTTGAGGGAATCAAGGATAATATCCCACTACAATATATCATACGCTTTGACAAAGTTAAGCTTGAGGAAGAGAATGTCTTGGGCCAACTTCTCTGCATAATCCATTCCTTCTTAAATGTCAAAGATCACTTCAAGGATGGATCTTCCCTTGATTAAGCCTTTTGGGTCATTGGTTCACGATCAGACATGGATTGTAGTGCAATTAACAAGCACCTTGGCAAAGACTTTGTAGCCACTCTAACGCATGGTGATAGGCTGCCGATTTTCAATTCTGTTCTTGTTGTCCTTCTAACCATTTGAATATTTGGGATCTCCTTATTAGCTCTCTACAAGAGAAGAGCATTCACTAAGGGCATGTCTCTAATAAAGAGAGATGTCTTATTGAACTTAAGGTAGGGAGAAGACCATAGAATCAACATGGAACAAAGGAGCTTTCCTAACATTAGCAACGGCTTTCGATTCTAGAACTAATGTGAAGTGATTCAACATAAAAATTACATGTGTTGAGAAAAATAGCCTCTATCAAGTCTAGCTTTTTGCATATCAACACTTCCTAGATGTTTGACCAAGAGAAGCCCTTGTTCTGCTTAATCACAACCAATTCATGTTCGAAAAATCATCTTCCAACCCATCAATGGCCTATCTTGTCTACTTCTACCTATCCCAAACATCTTCCACCATGTTGATGTCACTACAAAGAATGATATCTAAGGGAAAAGAATTGTAACAACCTAAGGATTACGACCACCACGTTGTGGTCAAGAATTGACACTCAAGCTTGAGAACCATTTCGGGAAATCAAATCAATTTGAATGAAAAGACGATAAATTGACTAAAACCATGGTGATCTCTATCCTTTCATCCCTCATTTAAAATATGATGAGATATAACATCTTATGTAGTTATATGTGTATGTGTACATGTTCATATTTCTCATAATAAGGACTCCATTTGGAGGTAAAAATTAAACGTTTTCTTTGTTAAGAGTCAAAATACGAAGATTATGTCTGACATCATAGAGACCACCAGTTTCGTTATTCAAAATATAATCAAATTTATCTGTGGGCAAGAGTGTTCTTTATGCATGAGTGTCTTTGCATGCATATATAAGTGTACATATATGTTTGTATATAATAAATATGCAAGTACCTGTGTGCACATAAGCATATTCATTAGTTGTACATACACCTTTTTACTATATCATTTAAAAATAATTACGAATATGGAAGGAGCTACGTGGAACTTTTGAGGTAAGCGGCAGAGCTCTTCAGGGATTCACGTAAGAAAGTCTGGGGATTCTCTGTTTTTTCTTGTTCGCCACAAGGAGGCAGCAGATTTTGGGCCTAGACAGAGGGGCTTTTCAACACACAGTAGCAGGAAAGCGTTTGTGGATTTAATTGTGCAGTTGTAGTATTAAAAAAGGCGATTATGTTCTACTGTGGATGGATGCTTTGCTGCATATGGGATATTTGTTTTACGAGGGCGGTCTCAAACTGCTGCAAGAGGAGAGCATTAGGGAAAACGACAACAGAAGATTCATTTCATAATTTTCTCTTCTGAGCATGAGAACGGCTCTGTGTTCAAGGAGGTAACATGGAAATAGACATGAAGCCATGGCTGCGAGGATAGCTCAATTGGGGGAGTTCGGCAGCTTGAGTTGAAGATTCTCTGAACTTTACTTGGAGACTGAAAGTGTTACTGCTCCTGAGTCGTTGCGTGTATTGATGATGCTGTTCAATGTAGCTCGCTACATTTACATAAATAAAAGGGAAGAATATATGCCTCACCACGGTGATTAAGTGAAGTTTGAAGAGTTGCAGTTTCGTACCAGCTTAAGAAGATGAAAAGGACGCAACTGTTCATGGAGGAAAAAAGAGTATCGCTAGAGGAAATAAGGGAACTTCCCATCTTCACATGATCTGATGAGAATGAATAGCGAAACAAGAAGAAATGGAAGAGGCACCTCTAAAACCAACCTGAGACACTTCAAGTATCTCTACGAATGCATATCAAAATAACGTTTCCTGCTTTGAGTACTAATGCTGAATGGTTTCCAACAGTTGACGAATGTGAACATTTCAAGGTAATTCTAGTAGTGATTCATTTTATGGCTGGAGTAGGTTTTAAAAATAAAGGAGACCGTTTTGCTCTGTTAAATGCATAGAGTTGTGTTGTATAGTTACAACTTTGCTTATTATCACAGAACGTTTGTACATACAATTAGCGTTGATGATTATATACGACCTGTTTTCTTTTTTTTTTTTTTTTAAAGTACATGTGTAATCCATAAGGACAGAAGGGGAATCCGTATTCGGTACTGCACAAAGCATTCAGGTTTGGCTCATGAATCTGGTAAAGCTTGTTGATTACTAGACTGCGAGTTTCATTTCCAACGCTAGAACCAGCGGAGATGTGACGAGGTATTCTTGAATTTTTTTTGGAGTGAAATCAGAAGCATCACAGTTACAATGTCTTCTTTGCTGATTTACATGTTCTCATGATAAGAATGGATATTTATGCATTGCTCCGACCACGTGATGAATGGTTTCAATTTATGAGGTATCAGCTTGTTTAGCTCATTGGAAATATATATTAAAGTGTAGTTTTTCCTTTACAGGTCTTTTGTATGGGGTTTTCGAAAGAATCATGAGTTGCATGTTTATAGCTTTGTTTATATGATCAGTTCTCTATGAGGGTAGATCTAGTCATAATTATAGCGCAGTTATGATGTATATGACCAAAAAACAAATCCTAGACATTGCTTCGTAAGAAATACGGGATACATGCTTGATGTACATAGACATGCAAATAAGGCATACATGATTGTGCTATGGTTGATTAGCGTGTTGTTTATATTAGTCATACTCTCCTGAACTTATGTTGAATTACGTGTTCTTTCAACTGCTTTATGTTTAATATGCACAGATCTACAATCTAACACACATCCTTGAATAATGAAACCTATTCAAACGAAATGTGTGATGGTAAATATGAATTAAATTAGACGACTTTGCTACCATACCTTGTAGGTAAATAGAAGTCATAAATCTGATTCTATACATATGAAATGAAAGAAGACTTATATGACTTCGATAATGCAGCGTTTATATGTGTGATACTTTGTTGAAGCTTTATTAGTTTCTGCATGAAGCATATGAAGCAAAGGTTTTCTACGTTTGTGGTGTATTGGAGATGTGGTTAAATATTAAAGAAAATTAGGAAATTGATTTTTGATTGCGAGCCTAAAGGAATTATCAGCTGATTACTTTCTTCATGTGTCATTTACATTTGTGCTAGTTAGTTAAAAGAAAGGAGCTAAAAGTTTCCTTTCCTTTCTCCTTGTCATGAACCCCGCGACATACCTGGTGAACCCGACGTGAAAGGAGGGGGTGAGTGAGTTATAGAGCCACAAAGATTAGCATAATCAAAATGGAAGATATCCTAGCTCAATTCCTACGCTTTCAAGAAGAAGTTAGGCGTCAAAAAGCCATCCAATCACTTCATGAACGTCTAGTCAATCGGTGTGGCTTTTTCAATGGAAAGAATGTCTCAAAGTTGTGCAAAGAATATGAACTCGAGGCCAAATATCTAGGTGTCGGATTAAGTCCGATGACGGAAAAAGAATTATGTGAAAACTTTATCTATGTGTCGGGATACGACATGCGAGACCAAATAATGCGAATAAATCAAACGACATGGTCCCAATACAAAGCAACACTCCTCAAGCAGTTTATGCTAGAGGATCTTGATAAAGTAACTCGTAGATCTTTCCTGAGGTGGGTTCATATGCCCAAAGACCAACCAATTCTTGAGATCAAAGAAGAGTTTGAGCGACAATATGATGATCTTCCTGAGCACGATAAGAGGTGCATAAGTCATGAAAGGGTTTCGTTGTTTCTTCGAACAATCGATGTTAATGCCCGAGAGGAGTTAATTCCACTTCTACAAGATATAGACTCCGACTCAGGGCTCACAGAGGATTGGACGCTTGTCCATGAAGCTGTGATGAGATATGTGAAGAAACAACAAACAATAGAAAAATTTTTAAACGATTGGCAAGCTGACATTTATGCAAATGAAGAAGATACACAAATTCCATGCATTTCAGAGACTAAAAATAATTTGCAAATCTATAGAATAATAGAAAACCCAGTTGGACATAAAGAATATATGCATGGAATACACGTACATGCTTATGAAGGGGATCACTATAAAGAACCTATAAACATAAGTGATGCAATCTCTGAGGATTCAAGGTACCAAGAGCCTGTAGATACTTTGATTACATCTACAAATACTGTATATGCAAAAACCCCAATGATGGGAGCAAAGGAATATACGAAAGCTAAACGAAACAAAATCAAACCAATATCAAACATAGAACAAAACAAAAATAAACAAAACGCACCAAGAAAACAACGTGAGGCTTCCTATAATCTGATAGACTCCTCACTTCTAAGGGATGATAATCAAACAAACAAAGAGGCAAGATATGATAATAACCAAGATTTAAAGATATCTACCGGAAGTCAAGGTAATCAGAAAGAGATTGCAAATGAAATAACTCAAAATAATCCAGTGAATCCATGTGATGATCAAGCACAAGATGGTTCCTTAAAAGACGAAATCAAGCAATACTTGAACTATTTGATACCATCTAAGAGTGAAACATCTCTTGAAGCATATGATTCAAATATGAATCATGGCCAAATGACTAATTTGTATGAAGAGAATGCAAGGGAGCATGATGCTAATCAGGAGGGCATGCAAATTATGAGTCCTCTAAAGAATGGTATGTATGCCGATGGTGAAAAGCATGATGCTAAGCCTACTGATTGTTTAGATCAAGATCAAGAATGTGAAAAACTCTTGAGTGATACCACATTAAAATGAGTCGTTAGAGGTACAAGAGAGTGATCTGAATTATAGGTGTAAGAATGAGTTGTTGATTGAGCTTCAATATAATGATATGTATGTGAACGATATTGTACTCCATGAAGAAGGACATATGAATGATCATGAGCGCGATGAGGATACTCCACTGATTACTCCTCTTTACATTGATATGTATGTTAAGAATGATCATGTTGAGTTGAGTTCATATATCAAAGAAATCAAGCATGAAGTGGAAGATACAACGTTTAATGAGATGTATGATAAATATGATGTGTGCATAGCATCAAAAGATATTGAATGTGAAACCGTTGAGTCAAATATTTGCATTGATGAAGCTAGATATAAATGTTACCAGATGGATGAAGTTTCAATTGACTCAAGCGTCTATGATGAGATATTCAGGTATGAAGTATTTGAGCAAGATTCAATTATAAAAGAAATGTATGAGGAGTGTGGCAAAAACACATCCTCTAAAGATAATAAACAAGAAATAATTGAGATAGATAAAGAATCTGATGATGGCATCTTGAATAGGAAAACTGATTTGACATCAAATTACATGTATATCTTTGAAAAGGATCAGGAGAATATAGATGAATGTAGATTTTCCAATGAATCTTACTAGGAGAAGCAAGAATTTAGTGATTTAGATGATCAAGATTTTCTTGATTGTGATGATATTGAGTTTCTTCATGATAATGGGCAAATGAATCTGGAAAAAGAAGAAGACGAGGAGTTCTTGGAGAGATTAGAGATAGAAGCAGATTCTATAATTGGTGGCACTCAAGTAAAAAAAAAAATCATGACAGTCTGAGTGATAAGTATGAGTATAAACTGCATTTAGAGTATGATGAACATCACCATTTAGAGTGTAAATCTTATGAATGTATTCAAACCCTTAATGGCAATGAAGAAGAAAGATTGGATAATCATAATGGAAATGATGAAATCCTTTTAAATTATTTCATTCCTAAAATGGATCAAAACATATGCATGATGGATTTGTTTGATGATGTTTTAAACACTCCAAATTTCAAAAATCTATATACATATGCTCATTTATCGTGTGCATCTTCATATGATGCATTGGAGGGAGTTGTGAATAAAGGCAACTATGCTCAAATGATTGAATCATGGATTTTTGAATTTTTCAAGAGTTGTGCATGCCAAACATGCCACCAAGAGATGGACAAGAAAGTGAAGTGGCTTGTACACATATCTAACTTGTTTAAGAATGCTACCTTGATTGATGCAGTTCAGAGATGGCTTCTTTTCAAGCACAGTTTCTTTGGTGAGTATGTTTTAAAGAAGGTGAGATTGAAGGAAGAATCTTTTTCAATAAAATTCCATAAAGCTTAAAGGAATGTTTTTGTAAATAGGAATGTATATATCTTATGTTTTTGCTTTGATTTGAAGAAAGACACAGGAATCAAATCAATACATTGAAGATAGCGACTCAGAATGAAACAAGAAGAGGAGATTGGATGCGATAAGCTCAAGCGGCTTCTGACTTCATACTAGTGAGATGTTATCACTTCAGTTTTTTCTTCTCTCTTGTATATGTGTATATAAAAAGACTGCATGATTAAGCATATAATGCATATAGAAACGTATAAATAAGAAAATTAAGTAGACCAAAGATCTCGTACCACTAATAAGATTACATATGATGTATAAGGACTGAGATTATATGAGGAAGATTAGAAGATGGACTAGAACTTTCGAGAACAAGACCGAGGAAGGTGAAGGGAAGACCTAGACTAAGTATTTGTATATACTAGTGTTTATGAGCACTTGATGAGTGAGACACTTTGACTCCTGCTCTTGATCTCTCATCTGACCTAAACTTCAGACAGATTATATCTTGAGAAAAGAATTCTTATACCAGCCAGCTATTTGTGTGTACGTGTATGTGCCGTTGGGCGCTGCGATAAGCTAGCAGGCGGGTGGGACTACCCTGGTCAGGTGATCAGGGCCACGAGCTGACGCTAGTTGTGTCGTATGGCCTGACCTACATGTTGTTACGCGCTCATACGGGTTGATAGGCGGGTGGAGTCACTCTGACCGGGTGGTTAGAGCCACGAGCTGACGTTGATTTCGTATGAGGCTGACATTGTGCATCGTGCACTATGTCGGGTCGGTAGATGGGTGTGCTAAACCTGGCCGGGTGGTCAGGTCCACGAGTCGCATCCGATTTCGACATAGGCCGAAAAGTGTGGAAAAATAAATAAATAAAAATAAAAGCAAAGATATAAAGGTTGAGCTGGGATAAAGAATTAAAATAAAGAAAAACGGAATAAAAATATGAGAAAAATAAGAAAAGGGTCTGAAGGGGCTTCAGATGATAGGAGATCAATAGGGAAGCCAGAAGCGAGTTTCATAAATCGAGTTAGTGAAGATTGGTATATGCAAATGCTTCGGATAGGCTACTAGATCTGACCGGGTCAAGTTAACGAGAGAGCTAAGAAGTTTTCGATTTACTCATATGATTTCTAGTCTAAGTGCATTAATGTGTTCTGATATGTTGTATGAGATGCTTTTGTCTACTTTCTTCTCTTAATTTATGGCAAGACTAATGCATTTTCAGGTTTCATGCATCGAGTTAAAATTTTCTTTAAGTTCTGTTTATATGCTATGACTACTTGATCCTTGCTTGTGTTTGATGTTATGTATGCAGGTTGGTGCATCCAGAGGATGCACAGGTTCAGAGGGGGTGGATGTGGTCAAGAATTAACACTCAAGCTTGAGAACCATTTCGGGAAATCAAATCAATTTGAATGAAAAGACGATAAATTGACTAAAACCATGGTGATCTCTATCCTTTCATCCCTCATTTAAAATATGATGAGATATAACATCTTATGTAGTTATATGTGTATGTGTACATGTTCATATTTCTCATAATAAGGACTCCATTTGGAGGTAAAAATTAAACGTTTTCTTTGTTAAGAGTCAAAATACGAAGATTATGTCTGACATCATAGAGACCACCAGTTTCGTTATTCAAAATATAATCAAATTTATCTGTGGGCAAGAGTGTTCTTTATGCATGAGTGTCTTTGCATGCATATATAAGTGTACATATATGTTTGTATATAATAAATATGCAAGTACCTGTGTGCACATAAGCATATTCATTAGTTGTACATACACCTTTTTACTATATCATTTAAAAATAATTACGAATATGGAAGGAGCTACGTGGAACTTTTGAGGTAAGCGGCAGAGCTCTTCAGGGATTCACGTAAGAAAGTCTGGGGATTCTCTGTTTTTTTTTGTTCGCCACAAGGAGGCAGCAGATTTTGGGCCTAGACAGAGGGGCTTTTCAACACACAGTAGCAGGAAAGCGTTTGTGGATTTAATTGTGCAGTTGTAGTATTAAAAAAGGCGATTATGTTCTACTGTGGATGGATGCTTTGCTGCATATGGGATATTTGTTTTACGAGGGCGGTCTCAAACTGCTGCAAGAGGAGAGCATTAGGGAAAACGACAACAGAAGATTCATTTCATAATTTTCTCTTCTGAGCAGGAGAACGGCTCTGTGTTCAAGGAGGTAACATGGAAATAGACATGAAGCCATGGCTGCGAGGATAGCTCAATTGGGGGAGTTCGGCAGCTTGAGTTGAAGATTCTCTGAACTTTACTTGGAGACTGAAAGTGTTACTGCTCCTGAGTCGTTGCGTGTATTGATGATGCTATTCAATGTAGCTCGCTACATTTACATAAATAAAAGGGAAGAATATATGCCTCACCACGGTGATTAAGTGAAGTTTGAAGAGTTGCAGTTTCGTACCAGCTTAAGAAGATGAAAAGGACGCAACTGTTCATGGAGGAAAAAAGAGTATCGCTGGAGGAAATAAGGGAACTTCCCATCTTCACATGATCTGATGAGAATGAATAGCGAAACAAGAAGAAATGGAAGAGGCACCTCTAAAACCAACCTGAGACACTTCAAGTATCTCTACGAATGCATATCAAAATAACGTTTCCTGCTTTGAGTACTAATGCTGAATGGTTTCCAACAGTTGACGAATGTGAACATTTCAAAGTAATTCTAGTAGTGATTCATTTTATGGCTGGAGCAGGTTTTAAAAATAAAGGAGACCGTTTTGCTCTGTTAAATGCATAGAGTTGTGTTGTATAGTTACAACTTTGCTTATTATCACAGAACGTTTGTACATACAATTAGCGTTGATGATTATATACGACCTGTTTTCTTTTTCTTTTTTTTTTAAAGTACATGTGTAATCCATAAGGACAGAAGGGGAATCCGTATTCGGTACTGCACAAAGCATTCAGGTTTGGCTCATGAATCTGGTAAAGCTTGTTGATTACTAGACTGCGAGTTTCATTTCCAACGCTAGAACCAGCGGAGATGTGACGAGGTATTCTTGAATTTTTTTTGGAGTGAAATCAGAAGCATCACAGTTACAATGTCTTCTTTGCTGATTTACATGTTCTCATGATAAGACTGGATATTTATGCATTGCTCCGACCACGTGATGAATGGTTTCAATTTATGAGGTATCAGCTTGTTTAGCTCATTGGAAATATATATTAAAGTGTAGTTTTTCCTTTACAGGTCTTTTGTATGGGGTTTTCGAAAGAATCATGAGTTGCATGTTTATAGCTTTGTTTATATGATCAGTTCTCTATGAGGGTAGATCTAGTCATAATTATAGCGCAGTTATGATGTATATGACCAAAAAACAAATCCTAGACATTGGACTATATTCTGCAGTCGCTCCAAGACCTCGGATGTAGCCAGAAATTCACCAAGATGATCGCGACCCTTCTCGGCAACGCAACGACCCAAATTAACGTTAACGGCAAACTTTCGAAGGCGATCCATCTTAAAAGATCTATTAGACAAGGGTGCCCTCTTGCCCCCCTTCTCTTTGCCATCGCCACTGAGGGGCTGAGCAGACTTGTGGCTCACCATGTGGAGGCTGGCAATATCAAAGGCCTCCAACTACCTCACGACCACAGTCAAATCATCATGAGACTTTTTGCTGACGATATGAACGCGTTCGTTCACAATCACAATACCAGCCTGGAGACTTTCTGGAGGTGTCTTGATACCTTTTGTGAGGCCTCTGGATCCAAAATCAACCACACTAAGACCGCCTTTAGGGCCATCGTGGGACATCAACCTGGCCTTCTCACTGATCATGGCTGTCAAATCATTCCGCAGGGCCAAATCTTTCGGCTGCTCGGAATCCCCTTGGGATTTGGCGTCTCTATGGAGCAGCGATGGAACTGGGTGCTGGCCAAACTTGAAAACAAGCTCAATTACTGGAGAGGCATGCAAATCAATCTCGCTGGACGGGCGATGGTTATCAACACGTTCCTCCTCTCGTCTACCATCTATTTCCTTTCTTGCTGGAGACCGAATGAGCAAGGCCTGTCCAAATTGAATTGCATCTGCAGAAACTTTCTTTGGACAGGCGACCATAACAGAAGGGGGGTGCCTAAAATCAAATGGGCCATCTGCACCAGCCCTAGAGACAGCGGGGGGCTTGGCATCCTGGACATTGGGTGTATGGCTAACAAACTGGCAGCCAAATGGATGATTAAAGCTTGGTGCAATAGGGAGGCCTCGTGGGCCAAGCTGATCTTCAGAAACAAAAATGAGTTGGCCCTCACGGGGTCCCCGAACTGGAAGAACCTCGACATCATGACCCTGCTATTCTCCCCGATACCTGTCTTCCCGAAAGGCTCCAATCTCGTCTGCTCTCTTTGGAAGGGCTGGAATAAAGTCAAAAGCTTCACAAGAATTAGTGAGGACTGGAAGTGGGCGGCCGGAATCAGACAAAACGACTCTATCTGGTTTCCGATACATGGCATCCGGAGTGTGGAGTCGTGGAACATTCAAAATGCCAAGAAGTTATGGAACAAAGGATTCAAAAAATGGAAACACCTCTGGAAACATGACACCAACAGTTGGATCAACTTCGAGGATATCGACCCTCGCATAAACATCTCCTACGAAGAATGGAACACCTTGCAAAGCAGATGCCTCGCTTGGGATCGTCACAAAACTCGCCTTCTCATGGGACATGATGCTCCGAACGCGCGTGGTCTCAAATGGCACAATGGAAATAGCCTACTCAAAATCCCGTACATCAAAGAAACGACTGACCTCCAGATCAGCCTCAACAAGAAGTGGTGCCTGTCTTGGACGCGGCTTCGGTGGGACATGAAATTCATGGGTATCTGGCACCCACTTATAGAGATTAAGAAGTCTGTCCTCTTATGGCAAATTCTTCATCGAGGAATTTGGACTAACCAGAAGGCAAGCAAAATTTGTGGGATCCCCCCGTGGTGCAAACGCTGCCACCGTGCAATCGAAGATGTCCCACACATCTTCTTTACTTGCCCCAACTCCTACAGAAGTTGGCAGATGGTTGGACTGAAAATCAGAGCTCAGAAACAGCTTAGTTGGAAACAAGTCCTTTTGGGAGAAGCGATTGGCTGCTCGGCGGCTCTCTGGAACGCAATCAGAGGGGAAGTCCTGTGGAAAATTTGGCGAGAGCGGTGTGCCCTCAACTTCGGCGACCCCCCCAGGGAGTGGTCGATTGAAAAATCTCTTTTCCTCCTTGGCAAAAGGATTGTCAACCGTAAGAATTCCCCCCCCCTTCAGGCACCATCAAGTCCTCCTTTTGATCAACAACAAGCTCAAACCCAAGTGGGTCCCACATGAGGGCGACGAGAGGGTGATCAACCTTCTTTGTAATGCTACCTAGGAATCAACCAAGCTTCCCCTGCTTTGTGGGATTTGGGGGGTCCCGTGGGCACTAGTCCCCTTCTATTGTACCTTTGTTTCTTAATTTAATTCAAGTCCGGGAGAGTAGGCTATTGCCGAACTTCCTTTATAAAAAAAAAAATCCTAGACATTGCTTCGTAAGAAATACGGGATACATGCTTGATGTACACAGACATGCAAATAAGGCATACATGATTGTGCTATGGTTGATTAGCGTGTTGTTTATATTAGTCATACTCTCCTGAACTTATGTTGAATTACGTGTTCTTTCAACTGCTTTATGTTTAATATGCACAGATCTACAATCTAACACACATCCTTGAATAATGAAACCTATTCAAACGAAATGTGTGATGGTAAATATGAATTAAATTAGACGACTTTGCTACCATACCTTGTAGGTAAATAGAAGTCATAAATCTGATTCTATACATATGAAATGAAAGAAGACTTATATGACTTCGATAATGCAGCGTTTATATGTGTGATACTTTGTTGAAGCTTTATTAGTTTCTGCATGAAGCATATGAAGCAAAGGTTTTCTACGTTTGTGGTGTATTGGAGATGTGGTTAAATATTAAAGAAAATTAGGAAATTGATTTTTGATTGCGAGCCTAAAGGAATTATCAGCTGATTACTTTCTTCATGTGTCATTTACATTTGTGCTAGTTAGTTAAAAGAAAGGAGCTAAAAGTTTCCTTTCCCTTCTCCTTGTCATGAACCCCGCGACAACGTGCTAGAGAGATGACTCTCCTCCCAACCTTATGCCTGTATATATAGTTGCTCGAATCAACAAGGACCACAAATGTAACTAAAGTCCGCAAGTGCATGTGCGATCTCCTTCAGTCCTTTGATACCTTCCACTAGAGTCTACTAGTGGCTGGAGTGTTCTGGACCACTGCTTTAGCACCTTCCACTAGAGTTCACTAGTGGTGGTTGTACTCGCCACTCCAGTTAAGTCTCTCAAGACTCAAGTTAACTCACCTTAACTTGAGTTAGAAGGCTCTAGAGCTTCTTGGGCAAAACTCTCTCCACATGCTCCCCATGGGGTTGAACCCAAGACCTCCTCCTTCACAACCTTGAGACTTAACCACTAGGCTAAGTGGATTACTTATTTAAGAGAGCACATGAACTTATGCTTAAGTCTAGTCTCGAGATCTTTGGCCATACACATGAGTAACCAAACGGTATCCGATTTCAGATCTGTCTGAACCGATGGAACCCTTAGATCGTAGACTTATTTTATTACATTCTTCCCCCCTTATAAAAGATTTTCGTCCTCAAAAATAAAGCTATATATATACATAACCATAGGCAATCCCTGAGCCTCATGTTCTTAAGCCGGAAGAACATGGTCATGTTCTAAAACTAGAACAACATGTCTCATCTCTGTAGTGGGATCCCTGCCCAAATGATTCAAAACATTGTCCGGCTTTGCACTTTGATAAACTGGTCAAAGTACAAAGTAGTGAATGAATAATAAGGGTGGATCTAAAAACATCCCTAGTCACTTCATTGTGTCTCGATGTGTGATCTAGGCACAAACATATGACCTGGATGGATTTCAATTACTAGTCCATTTCTGAGCATGACTGATGCATGGACTTTAGTAACTAGGATAGGATTTTTATCTGAATCAAGACTTTGAGAACTCTTGATTCACTGAATTTGATTTGGAAAACTTGAAATTTGGTTGATCCAGACATCTGACTTGGATGTTTATACAATAGTTAACTCCCAACCAACAGTTACTTGATTTCGTCACCCGACTTGAGGGCTAATTTGTCCTAAAGGCCTCAAAAATTCCTATGTAAACTGTAGGAGAAAGTTTTCCATTTAAATTTTCCATTTAATTTGGACAAACCTTACTATATTGTGACCAAGTCAAATTCAAAATGGAAATCGTGCAACTTAGGATATTGTTCTCAAAGACTTTAGCTAAAATTTCTTTAGAATTGTCAATCTTATGAGCAATTCTTAACTTTCCTGTTCTGAACTCTAGAAAGTCATGAGAGTTATGATAGTAATAGGAAGCAAACTCAAATGAGTAAGTCAATCTATCTTTTGAAGATTGAATAAGTTCTTGTACAGAACATCTATCTTGGATGTTTAAATTTATTTATCTAGTTCCAATCGAAGAGCCCTGGACTTTTGCGAAATGAATCGGATGCCATATTTGAGACAATTCCAAAAGATTTGGAAAGCGGAAAGAAATAACTAAATTTCTGTACAACCAATTCATACTTCGAAGACACGTAAACTTGCTATGAGTCAAAGTCTAGATGACTCAAACTTTAACTTCTCAAAGATCTGTTTAACATAGTATTGAAGCATTTTTTCTATCTTTTAAGAGAAATAAGCTGGACTCTCAAAAAGATTCAAAGAAACTCGAAAACATCATCCAACCACAAGATACTAGTGTGGTAACCAACATCAGTGTGTCGACCTACTAAGGTTCTATTGATGAGTTTAGAATTCAAATAATGCTTCACTTGAGACTAAGTCCAGGTCATATTCAGTCTTTCTCACTACTTACTGGGAATGCAATTCTTGTGCATTTCTTTGAGTCAAAAGAGTGAATTTACCAAGTTACAAATATAAGGAGTTGAACTCACAACCGCTTGGATAAGAATGTGATGGGCTAACCACTTGCCCCAAAAGCCATGGTTGAGGATTACTTCCTAATCCTCCCTCTTAGGGTGTAGTTCAACCATCTCCTACCTGTCAAGGGTGTGGTTCAACCATCTCCAACCTATCACTTTATTACATTCTTCCCCCCTTGGTCAATCATTGTCCTCAATGATCTACTCTTGTATCCCTCTAGCCTCCGTGATCAGCCCCTTGAACTCCCTAGGTACTCTTGAGTTCATGTCCTCAACCTCGCACCGTTTCTTGAACCTTGTTCGCAACGTTGGTCTCTTGAACCCTTGCTCACAACCTTGGTGTCTTGAACCTTCTTGTTCGCAACCTTGGTGTCTTGGGTCCTTGTTCTCAACCTCAGTCTTGAACCTTGTTCTCATCCATGTTTGGTATCTTGAACCCTCAATCAAGTGCCACACCTGGTTTCCCAAGGGATTCACATTTTCTAGCTATCTCATGGAATTTAGAAAGTTCATTTGGAAAGCTTTCCAATGATATATTACATGCCTCAATCCGACCTACGGATTGAGAGATACACCCCAATCTCTCTTGGATAGAGTTCCTAAAGCGCCGCTTCGCAAATTCCTTCCCTTTCACATGATAGAGTGCCCAAGTGCCTTTTTTAACAACCTAAGGATTACGACCACCATGTGCTAGAGAGATTACTCTCCTCCCAACCTTATGCCTATATATATAAGTGCTCGAATCAACGAGGACCACAAATGTAACTAAAGTCCACAAGTGCATGTGCGATCTCCTCCACTCCTTTGATACCTTCCACTAGAGTCTACTAGTGGTTGAGTGTTCTCGACCACTGCTTTAGCACCTTCCACTAGAGTTAACTAGTGGTGGTTGTACTCGCCACTCGAGTTAAGTCTCTCAAGACTCAAGTTAACTCAACTTTACTTGAGTTAGAAGGCTCTAGAGCTTCTTGGGCAATACTCTATCGCCATTCTCCCCATGGGAGTTGAACCCAAGACCTTCTCCTTCACAACCTTGAGACTTAACCACTAGGCTAAGTGGATTACTTATTTAAGAGAGCACATGAACTTATGCTTAAGTCTAGTCTTGATATCTTTGGCCATACACATGAGTGACCAAACGGTGTCCGATTTCAGATCTGTCTGAACCGATTGAACCCTTAGAGCATAAACTTACTTTATTACAAGAATCAAGACATTACCCTCTTTGGGTTGAGCTCCCCAATCTCCGTTACTTTCTTTATGGCTTTTTGTGGGATATTGTCTCTCCGATTGGCAAGCCACTGGCCTCACGCGGAGGTGTTGGGGTTTCATTTATGAGGGCACAAAACATGTGTTTAATGCCCGTTGGCACTCTCAAATGTGTGTGGAAGTAGACCTCAGCAGGCCTCTCCCCTCAAAGATTATTGTCGACTTGTGTGAAGGGGAAACTTGGGTTTAGGAGATCTCTTTCAAAAATATACCCAATGCCTGCTTTCAATGTGGTCAACAAGGTCATCGCATAAAAGATTGCCCCCTAAAGCAGAAGAATAAGCAAGAAGCAGCCAGCAAAACCCAAACACTCAAGGGGAAGCAGGTCGGCCCAACCTTTGAAGAGAAAGAGAAGGATGACCGAATCCTAGAAACCGACTGAGAAGGATTTACAAAGGTTAGAAGAAGAAGGAAAGCTAGCCCTAAGAGAAGCTCAAGCCCAAGGAGACTTTTAGAGAAGACCCGCACTCTAGAAAAGTCACTCAATAACCTATACTGCAACCTCGAGAAGGAGGTTAATGAGCTTGATTATCCGGGAGGGACCCAAGACTTTGCGGGCATAAGTAACTTACCCTTGGAGTGGCACCCTGTAATGTGGTCAATCAAGAGGACTACATAACTAGCAAAGAAGATGGACTCACCACAAGTAATGAGGAAAATATGGACAATGAAAGTTCCATCATTGGAACAACAATACCGGAAACAACCTCTCCATCCCCCCCACAAGAGGCTTCCCACAAGTGGAAACAGTTGGCAAGTATGCCTTGGAAAAGCCCCCTTAAACTAAAGACGCATGATCGGGACCATCCCCCCTCAAGAAAGAAAGAAGAATCCAAGAGGAAAAAAAGAGAAGTCCCACCCTCGGAATGAGGGAAGTGCAAGAAAATGATCATCGCTTCACTAAACACTAGGGGGCTAACTGACCCCACAAGAGCCACGATTATTCGTCAATCGCTCCGCGACATAAGCTTAAACTCGGACTTCATTTGTCTTCAAGAGATTAAAATTGAAGGAGAGGACCTTCAAAAAGGCTTAAGGGCATCTCATAGTCCCATGTGTGGTTTTCCACAACTCATCAGCGTGGTTCTGGTGGAACTGCCATTGGTATCAATCACCTTTGGGATAATAAGCTTGACTACACCAGCGAAGACAAAAACCATAGGTGGTTGGCGGTTACATTCAGTACCCCCCTTTCAATTCTCCATGATTTCTTGGCATTTCGAATCGGTTGAATTTGTGTGAATTTTGGTTGGCTTTGGATTCCACCCTTATTTTTTCACTTTTCTATTTGATTTTTTGTCGATTATGTTGGTTGCATGAGAACTCTTCCTTAACTCCCTTCTCTCTCTCTCTCTCTCTCTCTCTCTCTCTCTCTCTCTCTCTCTCTCTCTCTCTCTCTCTCTCTCTCTCTCTCTCTCTCTTTTCTATACAATCACATGTGGCATTATTGCCCACCACTACCATCTCCCTATACTAGTGACTGCCTTGGGTAAAGGGATGGATAGCACACTCTCTCACCTTTCCTCACTTCATTTTCCTTACGACTGTTGGGGTTGAGCTCAGCCCTTCCCAATTTCAGTTTCCCTTTTCTTTTTTCTATTTGTGCATGGCTCTTTGACATTTCCCCATTGAGGTATGGAGCTATGTCATAGGGAGAGCTTCATGTTCCCCTCCCTAGTAAAGCGTATCTGATTCATGGTCCCTCTCCTCTTCCCTCCTCAAACGCCCTTGGGAAAAGCTATGTTCGATATGTCCATGCAAACGCTTGTGCTCTACCTAGCATAGGCAATATGGCAATGTGCAATTGTTTTCACTTGCCCCCTCTCATAGGAAGCCTCCCTAATGATGGATAGGTTTGTGCCATCAACATTTGGTACAATCTGTATGAAATGTGTCTTCTACATGACATTCCCAAGGACGAGGTAATGATCCTTTGCTCCCCTCCTCTTTTGTCCCCCATGTTTACTCTCTATATTGTAGGTGATTCAAGAGCTTTTCTCGTGAACGGTTGAGGCCCAAGACAACAATCGATGATGCTAGAACAAATTTGTAGCAGGAAGATCCTAACATTTGCTTAATTTGAGAACTCCATTTCTATCAAAAAATACTATTTTGTTGTTATCGGTTGCATATCTTTACAAGTCTTTAGGACAACATGTGTTTGCTTTGTATAACAAATAAAAGTCGATCATATTTGATGCAATGACTGTTATTTCAGTAATCTTCCCTTAATCTTGATCTTTGAAAAGCTTTTAACCAAATCTAGTACTCGGTGATAGCTATGATAGACCTAGTGTTGGACCAAGGTGGTTGAAGACCTTTGTTGATTATTGATGTTCAAGGCTTCAGTTAGCTTTTCATCGATTGTGAGAAACTCCTTGTGGACCCTCCTTATATGTCACAATGGGCTCTCTTCCACCTCTTCCTCCCCTCTACTATTCTTGGGAAAGTACCTCTGTTTCTCATCAACAAGTTTTCGAAGTTACTCAATTAATAGAAGAATGCTCATATTGTTTATCCATAGTTGGTTGTTGTGCGGCTTTGTTTGATAGCGCCGCAAGCTCCCTTACTCTTGATTCATCAATTAAGAGGATTTATGTCCCTCCTATGCAAAGTTTCTACATGATTCGATGCTTTGTCTCTCAAATTATGAGCTACCTTACCCTAGAGGTGTATTCATACTGTTATCCTCATCTTCGTGAGATTCTCAAAGACTACAAAGAAGACTCACTTATCTCCCCTTGGAGGAGGAGCCTTTAGGCGTGAAAGTGTTCCCTTGGAGAGGCATTAAGGGAAAAAAACCATATCACGGGCCTCGATGAGACCTTTTTGTTGCAAGTCCTCAAAGGCTAAGATTGGGTTGCTATTGCAATGGATGCTTAGGGTTGGGGGTTTCCTCTCATGGATATTGTGCCCAGCTCCTCAATTAATATGCACAATTAACTACGCATACATGTGAAATCGATTGGAGATCACTCTATTGAAAACTTGTGTTTGATTGGTTAATAATAAATCTCATGGTTTCTTGACTTTTTTTTGCCTATGTGTTGTAACCATGCTGATCCCCTTCACTTCCACACACAATATGCTACTCTATTCACAATGATAAAGCACGTTTACATGCTAAATTCACATAATATATTCTTGTTCTCTTCCATTGTATGCGTACTAACGAAATAAGATAAAAGCTATGACACTTCTTTAGGCCGCTTCCATGGTATCACCTTCTGGTCTCCCTAATCATCCAACCTACCTCTTTGTTAGCACTTATTATGCATAAGTAAGAGGTCTTTGTTTTGAGTTTCTAAGGCTAAAGGTCTCAAGTCAAGACACAAATTTAATGATGTATAGCCGAAGCTTGAAGCTTGGCATACAAAAGACTTGAGGACCTCCCAAATTGCCTACACTTCATTAGCTCATTAATTGTTTGGATCGTTTGCAATCCTATGAGTTCCATATATCTCCACACTTGCAGAGAAGCTATGTGACTGAAGTTACCTTGTTTCAATACTTTCAAGTTATGTATTTCATCTAAGCATTTTTCTTCGTGCTTCTCACACCCATTGGGATATATCGTGTTCTTGTGTTTCTTGATTACATGTCATTATTCTTTTCTTATTAACATTCACTCATAGTAGCCTCATTTCAGTTTGGTTTTGTGATTGCCCTTCATGGGGATTGTGCCCAAAACCACCTCATAAAGGATGAGGTGCTTCAATATCTTGGAGGTTTTGAGCTTGCTCAACACGTGGAGCCCAACTCACACTTTGGGATGCCAAGGTCTTGTCCATAGTGTTGTACGGATATGGTTACAAAGGTGTGTTCTAGATGGTGAGGTAAATCCATGCTTGGCACGCATTAGGGTTTGAGGGTTAAGTTCTCTTCACCTTCTCTATCTCCCTTATTCATCCCATGCTCTTTGTTTTGGATCTCCACATTTAGTCCTCATATTCTTCAAAGTGCTTATGTTACATGATCAAGACCTAGGTGCAGGTTAAAGCTCTTTTGTTTAGAGTGGAGGAAGTTCTAAACCTTGACGAAAATTCTTAGGAAACTAGTTCTTCTATTCCCTCTTCCATTCTCCTCTTCTTACACATGTTGCACAAGCACTTATGTTTAGTGAGAAAAACTTATTAGAAAGTTTCACTCATTTTTCTCTCAATTCTAGTACTTTCCATTTCCATGCTTGAAGCCTCATGAGTTTATCCATGCACCTCATGAAGAGAGGCATTGTTGGGAAAGATGGATGGATACTCCAAGAGATTGAGTAGGTACTGCCAAATGCTGATTTGTACCAGCCCTCTAATGCTTCAGGGTTGATAAGTAGACCTCCTTAGCTTTCCAATAGCACCATACAATGCCCTATGTACTTTGGAAATGATGTATGTAATGATTAGATCAAAACAAATACCTTTGGACTTTTCAAGATCTCAAGAAAACCTTCTATTTTTGTCTTGACACCTGCTGGATCTTTTGCTCAGTATGGCCAGCACAGTAGGAATTGGAAAAATTCCTTCTAGGGGTATGTAATTAGCTTAGCAAGCTAACTATTCCAAATGGAAGGATATAAAAAGACTAACTATGCTCAGAGAAATCAACTTAGCAAGTAAACCTTTACCCCTGATTTTTTAGGACTCTAATATGCTCTTCACAAGTTGACAGAATTTCAAGTACTGTGACAGAGAACTCAGAAATGAACAATGTAGATATATGAATTAATGAACACTTGTATACAATACCATTGGCATGAATATCATTGCCTAATGGTGTAGATAGGTGTGGGCTAGAGTAAAGGCCTCACACACACTCAGAAATGATAATGAGAAGCTCAAGAGTGATGAGTTCTAACCGCGACTTTTTGATGATCACTGTTATAGTGATTGAGTAAAAATTTGAATTCAAATTTAAACTTTTGGCTCCCTATGATCAAGCTCCTATATCCTAGGAGATATTACATCAATCAAAGCTAACTCCGTTACGAGTTTTCTCTTAGTAGGTGTTTACAAAGATTCCAAAGTCAAAGATGACTTTTACAAACAGATAAAGTGGTAATTAACCACTAGCATTTGATCCTATGCTTTTCCATATGTCTATGGACTTTAATGTATCCTTCAAGCCAAATGTGTAGGCTTGTGAATTGCACCAACAGCTCCCCCTCAATCCAAACATTTTGGCTTGGTCTTCATCCTTCATTCTTCATGTATATCATGCAATCCAATCATTGCTTTGAACCTGCAAAGTTTGGTTCCATCCAAAGCTTTAGTCAACAAATCTGCACATTGCATATTGGTTGATACATAGGTTAGTTGAATGTCCTTGCTTAATAACTTCTCTCTCACATAATGGTAATGGACCTCTATATGTTTGGTCCTAGCATGATAGATAGGATTAGCTGCAAGGTGAAGTGAACTTGTATTATCTCCAAAGATCAAAGGTGACCTTGTATACAAACCCAACTCTGTATACAATAGCTTGATCCATATAGGTTCTTGGGTGGCATTAGCTAGTCCTCTATACTCTGCCTCTGTAGAAGATAAAGCAACAATGGGTTGCTTCTTTGAAGACCATGAAATTGTCTTATCACGTGCAAATGAAATGTATCCAGAAGTGCTCCTCCTATCATCCTTCCATCCTGCCCAATGTGCATCTGAATAGATCTTGATATCCAAGTCTGAGGTGTAAGGGAAATACAAACCATGATGTTGGGTACCCTTGAGATACTTCAAGATTCTCTTGGCAGCCTCCATGTGAGGTGCTCTTGGCTTGTGCATAAACTCTCTTAGCACACTAACTCCATATGTAATATCTATCCTTGTTAAGGTAGCACAGTTCAAGCTACCCACCATGCTTTGATAACCTGTAATGTCATTAATTTCATCGCCTTCATGGGCACTTAGTTTTAGGTTTACCTCCATTGGAGTACTTGCAACTTTGGCATCCTGCAAATGAAACTTCTTCAACATATCATTTATGTATTTTTTCCGAGTAATGTACATTTCCAAAGTTAGTATAGACTAACTCAAGCCCAAGAAAATACTTTAGTAGACCAAGATCATTGATTTTGAACTCCTTCATCATCTGGCTTTTGATTTGTCTGATTCCATTGACATCATTACCTGTAAGTATGATATCATTAACATAAACACATAGGTACATTACCTCTGAATTACTTCTCTTGATGAATAGAGAAGTATCTGCCTTGCTCATGACAAAACCTTGGTCTTGAAGGTAAGTGGTCAATTTGTGATTCCATGCCCTAGGTGCCTGCTTCAATCCATATAAAGCTTTATTCAATTTGCACACATATGTTACCTTGTTTGGGTCCTCATAGCCAGGAGGTTGTGACATATATACCTCCTCTGAAATCCATCCATTCAAGAAAGCATTCTTTACATCCATTTGGTACATGTTCCAATTTTTTGATGCAGCTATACTCACCAATACTCTGATGGTTGGCATCTTGGCCACGGGAGAGAATGTCTCTTTATAATCAATGCCTTCGGTTTGTGCAAAACCCTTGGCTACCAATCTGGCTTTGTACCTGTTAATTGACCCATTAGAATTTCTTTTAAGTTTATAGATCCATCTGGATCCTATTACCTTCATGGACTCCTTTTTTGGTACTAGCTCCCATGTGTCACTTTCCTTGGGTGCTTCAATCTCCTCATCCATAGCTTCTTTCCATTCTATCTTGGTTATGGCTTCTTCATATGATCCTGGTTCTTCAATTGACAAATCTTTGGCAAGATAAACAGAGTGTTTAGCAACAAGAGATGTATCATACCCATATCTGATAGGTTTTTTGCTCTCTCTTTGTGATCTTCTGATTGACTGATTTGAAGATTCAGGTATGTCTTCAAGCTTCTTCATTTTGACTTTGCCCTTGGACTCCCATGCCTTGAACTCTTCAAGGTTGATAATGTCTTCATCGTCTGAGTTTGAGTCTTCATTCTGAGTAGATTCCTCCTTAGCAAGACTTGGAAACTCCTCTTCCAAGTCATAGGGTAGTTTAAACTTCCTGCATTCATTCTCATACCAAGGATCATTTTCATCAAAGACAGCATCTCTACTAACTATGAATCCCTTATTGGAAGGGTTGTAAAACATGTACCCTTTTTTATTTAGATCATATCCAATAAAGATGCACTTCTCAGCCTTAAGATCTAGCTTACCTCTTATCTGAGAAGGAATGTGTACATATGCTACACATCCAAATATCTTGCAATGATCTAGTGAGGGTCTCTTACCATGCCATGCTTCATAGGGTGTCATCCCATCAAGGGACTTAGATGGTAACCTGTTTATGAGGTAAGTGGCAGTAGAAACACTCTTTGCCCATAGATATTTAGGTAACTTTTTTTCATTCAACATAGACCTAGCTGTTTCAACAATCAACCTATTTCTTCTTTCAGCTACCCTATTTTGTTCAGGAGTATACCTTGTAGTGGTTTCTTTCTTAATGCCTCTGTTCTACAAGAAGTCTTGAAACTCATTGGAGAAGTACTCACCTCCTCCATCTGACCTTAGTCTCTTCAAATTCTTCCCTGTCTGATTCTCAACAAGTGCAAGATATTTTTTAAAGCAATTAAACACTTCATCCTTGTGTTTCATGAAGTACAATACAATCCATCTGCTATAATCATCAATAAAAGATACATAATACCTTGATCTTGATATTGAGGGGTCTTTGCTTGGTCCCCATACATTTGTATGGACAAGTTCTAGGTAGTCTTCATGCATGTAGCCTTTCCTTGAGAAAGGTAACCTGTGAGACTTCCCAAATTGACAAGCACTACATTCATATATCATGTGTTGTTTGGAAACATTGGGTATTCCAATTACACATTGATCCCTGCATATCTGCTTCAAGGTTCTTTCTCCAACATGTCCTAATCTTTTGTGCCAAATCTCAAGCTTTGAAAGTGTTTGATCTTTATAACTGTATAGTGCAATATTCTTTGTGTCTTCGAGCTCAAAAGTAAAAAGTCTACCTGATTTTTCTCCTTTTGCTATTATTTTGAACCATTGCCTTGGATCCTCCACAAATGCTCCAAATTGGTTGAATCTAACTTGCAAACCTTTCTCCACAATCTGTCCAACACTCATCAAATTTTTGGTAATAGTTGGTACATAGAGTACCCTACTCAACAAGTTCTGATTTCCATCACAAGTCTTAACATTTCCAACTTTAACTACTGAGTGCTTGGTATCATCACCTATTTGTACTTGATGTTTACCTTTTGGTTCCTCAAGATGAGAGAGTAGTGCTACATTGCCAGCCACATGATTTGAGCATCCTGAGTCAATGTAGAATAAGTGATCGTCATTTGTACCTGGTTTTGAAGTCATGTTCATGATCAGAAGAGACTCATCTTGCTCTTCTGTATAGTTTTTGTAGTCCTTTCTGGATTTGAATCCTCCTAGGTAGTTGCCATTGATATCCTCTTCCTCTCTGATTCTTGTAATTCTTGAAACACTCATCTATAGTATGATTTGATAAACCACAAATGTTGCATGGTGAGGAGTTATAGGATCTCCCCCTACCTTGCTTACCTCCTCTGCCTCTTCCTCTTGATGATCTACCTCTCCCTGCATAGTTGGCTTGGGAGGTAGTGCCTTCATCTTCTACCTTCTTGTTCTTGCCTTTATCCTTAGACTTTTATGAGTGTATAGGGTAGAGGAATTATTACCTTTGGATGTATCTCCATTCTTGTTGAGCTTGGCTTCATGAGTGAATAATTGTCCCATGAGAGTGGTAAGGTCTGGAATCTGCATGTCCATATAAAGATCCATGGTAGTGGTGAAGCTTTCCCATTTGTCATCAGCTTTGATCCCATTGATCACTTGCCTTACAATCTGCTCTTCTTCAATCTCTTCTCCAATACTTGCTAACTGATGTGCTACATCTTTAATCTTGGTCACAAACTCTGAAACATCTTGCTTAGGTTGCTTCCTTAATGTGGTGAATTCAATCCACAACTCATTTTTTCTAGCCCTTGTGTTGGAAGAGAAATAAGATGATAAGGTCTCCCAAGTCTCTTGGGATGTCTTAAAATTCCTAATATGTGGCAAAATAAAATTAGAGATGGAATTGAGTAAATAGGACCTTGCTCATGCATCCTTAGCACACCATGTGTTGAGCTTTTCATGTTCTTCCTTTGTTGGCAATCCTCTTGTTTTGAATGAGGGCAATTCCTCATCTCCGAAGATATTTCCATAGAGACTCCTTCCTTGTAGGTATGTCTTCATCCTTAGAGACCATGCCTGATATTTGTTCTTGTCCAATTTATCAATAAATGAAGGAAAACCATCTCCCATTTTACCTTAGTTTGATCTGATACCACTGTTGGGAAAGATGGATGGATACTCCAAGAGATTGAGTAGGTACTGCCAAATCTTGCTTTGTAGCAGCCCTCTGATGCTTCAGGGTTGATAAGTGGACCTCCTTAGCTTTCCAATAGCACCATGAAATAGCCTATGTACTTTGGAAATGATGTATGTAATGATTAGATCAAAGCAGATACCTTTGGACTTCAAGATCTCAAAAAAACCTTCTATTTTTGTCTTGACACCTGCTAGATCTTTTGCTCAGTATGACCAGCACAGTAGGAATTGGAAAAATTCCTTTTAGGGGTATCTAATTAGCTTAGCAAGCTAAGTATTCCAAGTAGAATGATATAAAAAGATTAACTATGCTCAAAGAAATCAATTTCGCAAGTAAATCTTTACCCCCGATTTTTTAGGATTGTTGTAGACTTTGACCAGTGATCACCTCGACGAGCTTTTCTCTGAAATGGCTGAATAGAATCTCTTCAAATTTTGATAGACTGTAGAAAACATTGAGCTGGTTCCAACAAGCTTTAGATATTTGAATTTGGTGAATACATGAGTGAGATATGCTCTTGACAAGTTCATATAATTTCAAGTAGTATGAGAGAGAACTCAGAAATGAACAATGTAGATATATGTATTAATGAACACTTGTATACAATACCATTGGCATGAATATCATTGCCTAATGGTGTAGATAGGTGTGGGCTAGAGCAAAGGCCTCACACACACTCAGAAATGATAATGAGAAGCTCGGGAGTGATGAGTTCTAACCGCGACTTTTTGATGATCACTTTTATAGTGATTGAGTAAAAATTTGAATTCAAATTGAAACTTTTGGCTCCCTATGATCAAGCTCCTACATCCTAGGAGATATTCCATCAATCAAAGCTAACTCCTTTACGAGTTTTCTCTTGGTAGGTGTTTACAAAGATTCCAAAGTCAAAGATGACTTTTACAAAGAGATAAAGTGGTAATTAACCACTAGCATTTGTTCCTATGCTTTTCCATATGTCTATGGACTTTAATGTATCCTTCAAGCCAAATGTGTAGGCTTGTGAATTGCACCAACAGGCATGGCTATGTATGCATTCATGCAACGATTCTTTTTGTTTCATGGATCATGTTTTTGAAGATATGAAAGGTTTGAGGCTAGTTGTCACGGCTCAGGATTCATGAAGATATTCAATTTCAGTGTTTTTGTGACTGCCCCTACACAGATTGTGTCTAAAATCAAGGATGAAGGTTGATGAGCTTGAAAGGCTCAATGAGTTTGTGCCTACACTTCCAAGCTTGGAGATCAACTTAAAGCTTGGGGATTTGAAATGTAATGTCCATAGTGGCATAAGGCTATGGGAAGTTTGGTTGCTCGATGTGGTTTTGTAATGCCATCCTAGAGAAAAATTGGAATAAGTGGGTGCTTCCCTCTAGTTTACCTTTCCATCCCATAACCTCTTTGGGGTTGCCTCCCCTCTTTGGAAATTTATGGTTGTTATCCTCTTCAAGCATATAACTTTCAGCTCATCCTATTGTCTTGTCAATTATATAAGAGGTGCAAGACCTCAAGGTGGACTCCTATCCCACCTCCTTTATAAAACGCATGCAATCTTTAGCCATACATATGGATTTGGTGCAAAATCAGTAAGTAATTATGATTCCCAGTTTTCTTAAGTGCATGGCTCTTTCATATGGTTTCTTTGATGATAAGATCAATTACCCATGCACGTTATGTTTGAATCAGGCAACATATGCTTGTTTGACCTCTATATGTGCCGACATACCATTGTTGCATGCTCTTTTAAGGTGTTGATAGTTTTGAAGACCTGTTAAATGGACCAAGCTTGAGAAAGTTTCCCTTGAGGGTGTCCTTTTGTGACTATCCTAATTGATTGTGTCCAATCCACCCCTTGACATCTCAATTGCTATCATAGTGAGTATACAGGAGCACACATTTGTTTGGGATAGCCTTTGGGAGGCTTGTAAATTTTATGCATTTCATTGCTCTAATCTTGTGAGCTCTATTCACTCCATGCTTGGGCTAATCTCATATCTAGATTTGGGTGATGGGATTTATACATCCATTTGGTTGAAGGATAGGCCTAGTATTTGGGGGTTTGATTTCATACTTTGTGATCGTTAGGAAAGGGTTACGCATGCATTCATTGACCTAAGGAAAACATTAATTGCTCACATTATTGGCTCTCTAAGGTATTCATTATAAAATAATAAAAACAATATATGATCTAGTAATTTAGGAGATCATTGCATCCCTATACATTAGGCTGTCTTAGATGCACATTCTATCATAAGATCTCTCTTTTAGTACTTCTTCATGATTGATCTTGTTGAAGGTTTGCATAGGTTGAAGCTTGTCGAAGCTTCCACCAGAGCGTAAAGCCATCCATTGGCCTCAATCATGTCATCCACTCATGGAGGGGAAGATTAAGAGCTACCCAAGATCTTAAGAATTCATTCATGGTGAGCTCTAAGAAAATTAAGAAATTTAGTATCGAAAGATTGATACTTTTTCAGCATTTCATAGCATACAAGATGATTTATCTTTTGGAGCTTTTGACACTTCATAATGTGACTCTATCCTTCTAGCTCTTTACGTTTCATATGTGTTGATGATCTAGGAGATGGTTATTTGCACTTCATGATTAAGTTATAGACTATTCATGTTTACTTCATTTGTCCTTACCTATGCTTAGAAGAGGTGATTTTGCACTATAACTTCATGGGGAGAGAGGTATTTTCATGTGCTTCAAGGATTTATTTGGTAATTTCGAGTACCGCTTCTTCACACAAGGTGCATTCTCATTTGATACTCATGGTTCCCTTGTGTTTCTTTGTCACCAAATAAGTGCCAAATGCTTATTTTTAGGTTTTGAAGAACCAAGTGAAGTGCGATCCATTCCCTTCCATTTTTGAAAGTTCATGGATTGTCTTCCTCTCTACTTTTGCAGGTTTTTGCATGTATGACACTCTCTTTCGTAGGTTCAAATAATGCCCACTTCTAAGATTGTGTAAGGACTCGCGCAAGAGACATTGAAAACTAGGGAACTGCTATTTTTCAAGGCGGAACTGATCGTTTGAGGCAATCTCAATGCCGTAACTTCCATTCACTTCTTATTTGCAAATTGTTGGCACTACAATTACATTCCTTCACCATTCTTCTTTCTCTTAGCTTTGGCCAGAGGATTGTAGGGGAAAGACAAAGCGAAAGTGTGGATGGCTATGGTGGGCATACCTTTGAAAATATTGGGGCCTTGGTGATGGTTCCGAAAACCCCTCTATGTATGAGTTTCCACATGGATACTACCCCTTATCCCACTTTGTATATTCTACATAAAACCCACCTCTTAGCTTTTAGGTACTTCTTTTTTATTTGTCTTTTTTCTTTTTCATATTTGCATGTACCTTCACTTTCATCTCTTGATGATCCTCTTGATGTACCTTCACTTTCATCTCTTGATGATCCTCTTTTGATTTATTTCCATATCCTTTAGCATTGCCTGTGATTTAGCACATGTGGACTTTTGACCACATGTCTTTTTATATTTCCCTCCCTCTCTATGAGTCACTTTGTGGAGGAAAAATATATAGTTTCTTAAATTAGCTTGATAAACTCTCTACCCCTCCATTTTGCATGCTTGGCAAACTAAGTCCTCTCTATCATATTTCAATCTTCATTGTTTCAACACTCCTTTACCTTCGCACTATTGAAGTACTACTTGAATTCATCATTTTGTGCACAAAAGGCTGCTTATGTGCCCTAAGGGATTCAATCATCAAGTATCGGAATCATTCTCTCAATCATCATTATTTATCTGTTGTATTGTTTGTCACATTGGAGAAAGTGGAGAAAAGCTCGAAGGTCACAAAAGACTATAATGCTATGATACAATATTGTTGATGGAAAATTTTCTATGCATGTGCAAAGTGAGAGAGACAGAGATAGAGAGAGAGAGATGCTAAGGCATGAGAGAGAGAGAGAAAGAGAAAAAGGAATTGTCGCATTGCATGCATGATGATGTATGATCATTTTTCTAATTTTAAACAATGATTGTTTATATTATTAGACCATGATTGTTTTCTTTACAATCATGGATGCAAAAAGAACTTGCGCATTTGCATGCATGATGATTGTACAATCATTTTTCTATTATTATTATTATTATTATTATTATTATTATTATTATTATTATTATTATTGTTATTATGATTATCATCATCATCATCAAAAACTTCAAGCGCTATGGAAGATATGGCGGGAAAGATGCGCTTATAATTTTGGTGACTCCCCCAAAGAGTGGTAGATTGAGAAATCTCTATTCTTACTCGATAAAAGAATCGCTAACTATAAGAAATCCCCCCCCCCCCCCCCCCTTCAAGCATCATCAAGTGCTGCTTCTAATCAACAACAAGCTTAAACCCAAGTGAGCCCCACACGAGGGTGATGAGAGGCAGATTAACCTTCTTTGTAATTTCATCTAAACCCTGTAAAATCTACCCCGGCTCTGTGGGATTTGGGGGTCCCGTGGGCACTAGTCCCATTCACTTGTACTTTTCTTTTAACTAATACAAGTCCAGGAGAGTAAGCTAAGGCCAAACTTCCTTTATTTATTAAAAAAAAAACTTCATCAGTTTGCAATGTACATATTAGTTAATCTCCTTCTATCCCGCTCTCCTATTGTCAAATGGTGTAAGATTTTCTCTATTTGTAAATGCCTACTTCTTCAATTTAACAAAGAAATTCAAGTTCATAAGTTGGTTCGTAGCTCGGCTCTCACCATCGATCTGCACAATTATAGGTGATCCAATATGTCATTGAGCCCCTCTCGAATAACAAATCCCCAAAGCTTGACCGTTAAGTAATGAATTTTTGAGGATCTTCCAGACTTTACTTACCTCCCTCCTAGTGGAGACTTGGCAATCCTCTCTCAATTTTCCTACCCTCGACCCCAAGTCAACCAAGGTGTCATCTAGTTTTTCCATAAGAAGGGGAGCAAAATGAGATCAACAATTTGAGAACCATCACTTGTATGAATGTGACATATAAGACATTTGCTTAATGCCTGGCTAATCATCTTAGTCCCCTAATGAATGAAATTATTAGATCAAAAAAGTATCTATCGAAGGTAGATTTATATTCGGTGTGATCATCTTCCTCATTGAAGGTTTTCATAAAGCTGAAGAGATCTCCAAAGGATATGTCTTTTTCAAAAATGATTTTGATAAGCTTATGATTGTATAGAGTGGGATTTCATTTTTTAGTCAACCCAAGATATGAGTTTTAGCAAACGATTGGTCCATATTGTCCACTGCCTTTTTTATCATTTCGCTAGTTGTGTTGTTGTTATTAATGCTTCAATCTATGATTTATTTTCCTTTGTGAGAAGTGGATATTGACAACCTATGACTCACCTTCGAGCCTATTTATAGCCCTCACCTAGTCATCATCTACAGTTCTCTCTAAGATTCATCAACTCATATGTGCATCACGAGTGGGTACCTCGTTAAAGCTCTCTAGCTTTTGGCATTGCCTATCCCCCGAGCAAGGAACTTCTCGTTCCTCTAGGAATGTATATCTTTGGAATATAACACTCTCTCTTGATTTTAAAGATCATTATCCTTAATGCTATAGAAGGATTTATAAACTTTGGAATCAAAACCTGAGATTCCCACTAACAAGAGTAGAGTGTGTTGGGTGGCTAAAATACTAGATGCCGAAAAAGTGGACAACTAGTCTCTCTACTTTTTATCTAGCATTTCCACCACGAGGTAGTCCTTGCCTTGGGCATAATTTAAGAATCCATTTAATACCCAGTGAGTCCATACGTGCATAACATAGGTACTCAAAATATCCTCGGACACCTTATGCCTAGGCATTGATCACCAACTTGTGATAGCTTTTGACCTTTAGAGACCTTGGTGGCTTGCCCTAAAATATTCATTGACAACTTTTTGGATAATAATATAACAAATAAACAAAATCGCTTACTCTATTAGACTAACAACAATAATATGCATTTAGAACTATGACTCATTTATTGAGCTTCCACAAATTGGGTCAATCACTAGGACAGTGTACAATAAACTTCCTAACCAATCTGATTATGCCCCACATCTGTGTGGAAAATACTAAACATAAATGGAAATATTTTTCAAATAGTGTTTAAATGCAAAAATAAATTTAGATCTTTATCAAATAAATGGAACAATGCTAAAAATACTAGGGGTTGATCATCAAGATGCATGTACCTTCACCACTATTTGCCACTCGACCACTCTTCAATGTGACACTTTCACCCAATTGGATAAACCAATAGAGGCCAAGGAGGTCCAATATGTCATTGAGGCCCTCTCGGATAACAAATCCTCAAGGCGTGACTGTTAGCTCATGAATTTATGAGGATCCTCCAAACTTTACTTGCCTCCCTCCTAGTGCAGATCTGCCAATCCTCTCTCAATTTTTCTACCCTCCACCCCAAGTCAATCAAGGTGTCATCTATCTTGTCCATAAGAAGGGGAGCAAAAATGAGATCAACAATTTGAGTCCCATCGCTTGTATGAATGTGATATATAAAAACTTTCTTATTGTCTTGCTAATCATATTAGTCCCAAAATGAATGAAATTATTAAATAAAAAAGGGTTTATCAAAGGTAGATTTATATTGGGTGTGATCTTCTCCCTCATCGAAGGTTTTCATAGAGGTGAAGATATCTCCAAAGGATATGCCTTTTTCAAAAATGATTTTGATAATCTTATCATTGTATAGAGTGGGATTTCATTTTTTAGTCACTCTAAGATATCAGTTGTGGTAAACAATCCTTTCATGTTGTCTAGTGTGATTATGTCTCTAGTTGTCTTGTTGTTATTGTTTCAATCTCTAATATATTTCCCCTTGTGAGAAGTGGAGAATGAAAAACTTGGGACTTACCTCCTAGACTATTTATTGCCTTCACCTAGTCACCATCTAGAGTTCTCTCTAAGGTTTGTCTATGCATCTATCCATCACGAGTATGTACCTTGTCTAACCTCTCTAGATTTTACCCTTGCATGTCCCCCAAGCAAGAAACTTTTCATTCTTCTAGGCATGTACATCATTGGAATATAACACTTTCTCCTGCTTCTAAAGATCATTGTCCTTAATGCTATAGAAGGATTTATAAGCTTTGGAATCAAAACCTTTGATTCCAATTAACAAGAGTAGAATGTGTTGGGTGTCTAAAATATTAGATGCTCAAAAAGTAGATAACTAGTCTCCCTAATGTTTTCAAAACATTGAAAACTCTCTAGGTGCCTCATACGTCAGCTCCTTAGTTTGACAATGGTAATCATGATCTTATTTATGATATGGGCACGACACCCAAGATTTCTATTGGTTGTGCTTGGTATGCATGTATCAAATATCTCCCCACATGCTACAAACAAACTTTTGTTTATAGCTAGATTCTAGGAATACCACTCGGAGGTATCCATTTGTACACTAATATGCATGCTTCAATTATTTGCATGTGAGTAGGCCATGTATCTAGAACATCTGAAAACTCTACATCCGGAGTTCCCAAGTGCTATTCACTAGGAATTTCTAGAATTTGATCTCAAAAAAGGGCTAAGATTACAAGAACATGAAATAGCCAGCCAAGTCCTCCAATATTACACCGAGCGCCCTCTACAGCGAAGGTCTTTCAGGGATGAGAGATGTGAGAGGGGGGCAGTGCTGGCAGTAGCCATGGCTAAGAAGATACAGCAATCAAAGGCGGTTCGGTGAATATGCCCAATCAATTTTCTTTCTTCAAAGAATAGGTTTTCAAACAACCATGATCTTTATCACTACCAATACATTGTGAATACCATTTTTGATATCTCAATTGAGGGGTCTTCAAGCTTTAGGACTACTAGAAGCACCTACACATCAAGTTTCATAACTTTTGGAGCTCATTTAAGCCCCCAAATAGGACTAGGAACCTATTTTTTACTAGCTCACACATTAGGTACAAACAAGGACTAAACTAGTAAAAAAAACTATAAAAAGAGATAGAGAGCTCATTTTGAGAGAGCTTGTCAAAGATTTGGAATTTGTAAAGAGCAAAGGAGATTAATAGAAGCTTCCTTTTTTCTTCTCTATTTCTTGCCTTGTGTGTGCATGTGCGTGTCTGTGAGTGCATGTTAGTGTGCTTCTCGCTCATGCATTTGAGCACTCTTATTGCTCATGGTCATCATATCAGCCTCAAATCTTCATGGATTGACATTTATGAGGTTGATCTCCTCTCGTTGGTGCTTCCGATTGTGATAGAGTGACACATACACTATTGATGAGAAGATGGGCCATAACTGCATGCAATAATAAACACCCATTCTTCATTCTACACAAGATTAGCAGACTCTATTTTCGATGTAGAGGCCTTTGCAACAACCATTGCAGCTTCTTTCTTCTTTGCCTCTTTTGTAGCCAATTTTCGACAACTCTTTATGGCATGATCATTTCCTTTACGTTATTTGGAAAAATATTTTTGCTTTTATATTTTCTTCTCATTTTTCTCTTCCTTCTTTAAATGTGCAACATTAGCAGATTTTTGCTTACTAGTAGATGAGCTCCATTTATCCTTGCCCTTCTAACTCGCTAAGAAAGGTTGATCTACAACATGTATAATACATGTGTTTTGCCTAGACTGATCTTCCTACAACAAGATTGAGACTAACTCCTCATATGTTAAGGCATTTGGATTACCTTTCATCATCAATCAAAGAGTAGAAGCGAAACTCCAATATGAATCTGGAAGATCAATAAGAAAAGTCTGCACAAGTAAACTATCTAGTAAGAATTAATTAGCAAAGATCAACTATTCCGTAAAATCTTTGATCTTTTTCAAAAACTATCCTTAGAATCTCGTTCATTCATATGCTCATTATCCAACTGTTTTTTGAGGTAAGCAACATGCGCCTCATTTCTTGCCTAGTACAAAGTGGTAAGTGTATCCTAAGCATCCTTCATTGTTTTACAAGAGCAAATATGAGGGATAATAGCATGTTTGAAAAACAAAGCTATCAATGCATGTGCTTGAGCATCCATGCCATCCCAATGAAGTTGCTCTATAGTAGGTGCAGTAGGAACCGCAACACATAGTAATGGGAATCTCATCATCTTCAACACCATCTGCGTCACCTTCAATAGATGTATTTGCAGGTGCAGTAGGGCATTTTTTAATACCCTTCACAATATTCCATAATTATTTTGCTACCAATACATGATGCATCATATATGCCCATAATGGGTGATTGGTACCATCCAACTTGTCCTCAACAACCAACATATAGAATACATCATTGCTTTTAGCCATGGCCACTAACATAATACCTTGATGTAGAAAAATGATTATATCTCAAAACTTTTGAACAGAATCACGTTATAGAGCTCTACTAAACATGTAGTAGACTTTGAGGCACTTGTATTGGCAAACCAAAACATGTTTATATGTTTGGCACAAATGGACAAAATTGCGTACATAGGCATTAAGATAGTGTGTTTGGAGCCAAAACGAGCTCAAATAAAAATCTTGATGCCAAAAAGCAATCCATTTTGAACTCGTATTCCTGCTAAGTATGTTCACCAATTTTTTGTGTGATTCTAACACTATGACCAAAGGGGTGTTGACAATGCCTTGGATGAAGCAGCGACATGCTTGGATACCAATTGTTGGAGTTAGAAGTTTGTGCAAGTAAACGAATAGCACAAGGAAGAAGAAGAAGTTTGGAGCACAACATTGAATGAATTACCAATTGAATGTACAAAGATAAGTGACATGTTAGGGTTATAGGTGTATATACAAGCTGGGGAAAACAAACGTCCTAAAGAGTTAAAAAAGTGCCCTGGTGGTCCTAAGTGTGTCCACAAACATCACTACCAAAATATATCAACAAATATCATAAAGATGTTTTGCAAACCTTTCATATGCTTCATTCTTTACACTTGAGCACATGCATATTGATATAAGCATAACCGAAAATCAAGAAAAACATATGCAAGGTTAAGAACTGCATCCCTAAAATGGTTTTGTAGTTGCTTTGAATACTCTAGAAGCTTTGAATGAATTCCACAAACCTTTAAACTTTTCCTTACTAGCCCATAATCAAGCTTTGAAATGTCTTTTGAAGGATGGAAGAGCTTTAAAAATGAACATCTCCATAAACAACTACCGAAACCAAGATCCTTATACAAGTTAATCATCTTTAGGCTTGTAGTTTGTTTGTTTATGGAACCTCACTGATAAATTATGGAGGTGCAAATCTTCTAAGTACAAATACACTTGTTACAAATTAGCTTGAATTAGTATCACTTTTGATCAAACATGGATGGACCATCAAATGGTTTTGGATTGATAACAAAGAGTTGTTGCTAAAACCTAAAAGCCTATTGGGCTTCATTAGTTTTTTCTTGTGTAATTCATAAGCCTTGATTGATCCTCTTTAGATATTCTAGGAATTGGATCTTCATAGCTTGTAGTCTCTGTAGATTTCTTGATATGTGGTACTTGAACATGATGATGATGGATATTCGTGATGAAATTGGAAAGGTTTGTAGTATATCTAGGTGGAGAACCAAGTGCGTGATTCTTATGGTGGAATCTACTTTTGTTTTGACTTTATTGATGATTCTTTTGATTTGGGATGGTTATTGTCAAAGTCTTGAGTCTAAATTTTTCCTTCTTCTTAGGACATTCAAATACCATATAATCATGATTTCCACAATAGAATCATTGTCCATTCTCTTCTTGATGTTTCCTTTTCTTTGTTGCAAGTAGCTTGACTCTGATGTTATCTCATTGCATGGGTCCTAGTTGAGATTCTTCAAATTCTTCATCAATGCTGAGATATATAAATCTAAGATGAACACATTATGGTTTCTCGAGTGTCCATGACATCACATTCTCCTCAAGTGAGGAGTTCCATAAGGATCAATTATGTTTTCTAGCTTGAGCTTCATTAGGTTGCTCACAAGATAGATCCTTCTTCTAGTGGTATGCCATGGTATTTCTAAGATCTTTGATAAAGAAGCTTGAGTAAGTGGACCTCCTTTTTTGAACCCAAACTTCTTCTTCTCATTTACCCTCCTATTATCTTCATAATGTGTATTCTGGTCCTGAGTAATTACTTTCCAAGTTCCAGTTCCAATTCTCAACTTGCTTCTTGTTCTAGTCTTGTCTAGTCTAGTATAATGGTCATCCCATCTTTTCCTCTTATAATCTCATACTACAAGATCTTATCCCATTATTTCTTGTACCTATTCCATCTCCTTCAAGAGAGATATTGTGATTTAGATATCTTGTTTCATACCTATGATCCCGAGTTGTGGGATCTCCATGAGCAAAATTCATATTATCTCAACCCTATGGGCTAGGGAGATAGGCCCCCCCAGACCCCATAAAAGGGTGCAAGCCCCCTTCTACACTCTAACTAAAAACTTTCTATGGGGGAATTGTGCTTTGCCACAATGCCTTTATTTTCACCTTGAATGGAAACACAATGGCCAAAAAGTTTATGCCCTACCAAACCTAATGGCTGGGCTCACAAAGATCATCTATTATTATTATCATCAAGAGTCATAAATAAAGCTCATCTACCTTGAAGTAAAGGTTCCACAAATGGTTTGGCTCTCACAATGGCTTATCCAAATAATGGGGGCTTTACAACTTAGAGCACCATGGATTATGTGTGGTCACTTGAGGATGGAGTATTGAGTATATCTAGCATCTTCATACTGCAATTCTACATTGTTAGATCTCTTAATTCCTGTCTAGTATAGTTAATCATACCCATAAATTCTAGGTTTCATGGCTTCTTGTAATAATTATGTTTTCTTGTATTATTTTCCATGTGGGTGATCTTATAATCACAAGTATAGTTTTGAAATCTTAGTCAAGTCTAGTCAAAGGGCACTATTTAGTGCTCCCTTATTCACTCCATGGACCTACATCATGATGCTCCATAGTTTCCTAATCATATACTTAGATTCTCTTGAAGGTATAAGGACCTTTAATAGCTTGGAGATGATCATACCGATCTCCCATGATTATAGCAAAGGTACAAGTTAACGTATAGAATATAGAATCCTCTATGCAACTTCCTAAAACTTTTAGGATTTTTTGGGCACAATCCTCATGGTGAATGTATATGTCCTTCTCTTTAGCAATAATATATTCCAAATCCATAAGGATTATTCTTTGGGATCCTATGTATTATTTAGACATTTTTAATCTCTTTCACTTCATTTTGTGCCATGGATAACGTCAATTTCATTCAAATGCCTTAATTATACTTCCTTAAGGTCAACGAAACTAAGGCCTTTTCTCACTTTATTATGTGTATAAGAGTGGAGGTTTTGAAATGAAGTCTTAATAGTCATAAGTCCATAATATTTATGTTTAGAAGCATGCTTAGAACCTTTCCCACATGTATTTCACTTGGTAATTAAATCTTAGGTATCTATATAACTTCATGAGCATGGAAGAATTTCTATAACATTTCCCCAAGGAAATGGAGCTCAAAAAAGATTAACCATATCATAAAACATAAAGGCTTTGGAAAAAAATGTTACATGAGACATCAACAATAACATAGTGCTCTATAAGCCCATGGCATGCAAGCCATATACTATAATTTCATGCTCCACAACCTGCAAAGAACATAATATTCTTGGAACAATATCTTTTTTGCATGTCCTAATTTTACGTACCTCCAAACATAATATTTTCACAACAGTAACTTTTTTGCATGTCCTTTAAAGTACCTATAAATATATAAATGTATATATTTTATAAGAGGAAATTCGGCTGAGGCATATTCTCCCTTGTATGAGTTAATTCAAAGAAAAATTACACAAGAGAAAGGGGCATAGTGCCCATGAGACCCCCTTATGCCACAACGTAGGGGAAGGCAAAACAACTTTAACGGCAGAGGGTACAAACACTACACCTAAAATTGGGCCTTATGGATAGTAGGATGTCAAAGTAACAAAAAATGAAACCTTTATAAAGAGTTACAAAGAAGTTTAATTATTTTTTTGTCCCCCTCATGGGGATCCCATTTTTTATGGATCTTCTTGTTCTCCAAAACAAACACCGTATGATGTCTAAAGGGAGGGGAAATTTTACATTTAAAAAGTATTCTACCTAGAAGGCTAAGGGTCTTATCAATTGACCACTCGTTTGGACTCATGGAATTCACCAACTATGTAGGCCTCAAGATCCTAGGATGTTCTCTAGGCCTAGGCAAGGGAAAATCTTCCATGTCTCTTTGATGTCTAGGATTCCTATGTCTTTCTTGATCACTTCTTTTGGCATCTAGTCATGACCGCTCTCTTCCTAAGGGGTTGTCAAAGCTCACTTCAGGTCCCTCTCTAACTCTTTCTTTCTATGATTCATAAGTCTTGGATGATCCTGCTCCTTGGTGGCCATGAGAAACATTAGACCTTGGTGGAGGGAAAATCAATTTGCCCTTCCAAGAGTATGTATGCTTACCATGCTCCGTTACCAATAACATTATCTCTGATGTGTTATTCAAATAGACAACTTTGCTTGGTATTTCTATGTCCTTGAACTTGTAGATAATGACTTCGCCTATTTCACTAAGTTGATCTGACTTGAACCTCCAAAGGTCTTGCTGCATACGTCTATTAAAAAATGTTTGATGCTTTTTTTGTCTTGGGGAGCCCATTCTACAGTAATCACTCTTGTGAAGATAGACTTGCCTCGAGGAGTCTCGGGTTCTTGTCCTAGGTGTACTTGCTCTAGGTCTCCTATCTCATTCTCACGAATGATATTTCGGAACTCATTTGTCCTATCAAGTAAGCAGGTAACCACATACATGCTTCCTTGCTTATCAATATATGAACCCTCTTCCAACTTAACCACTAAGTGTTCAAGTCCAAAGGGCTGATCTAGATTTTTGAGTTGGATGAGTGATCATCGCAGACCATCCTCATAAATGCATGAAGCTAATCGATCGGTCCTAATATATTCTTACTACTTCTTATAGGGACCTTCTAGAGTTTGTAAATAGGCTATGCTTGCACTACCTACCGGTCGTTCCATGTTAAAGGCAATCTATGAATTACTCATTTTTGAACTGAGTATATAGGGATGAATGCTAAGCTGTTGTGCCCAAGGCCTAGTTGTATAGTTGACACTAGCCTCAGATGATCTAATACTTTGTTAATCCCTCCCTATGTGTCTACCTGGCCTAAGGTTCATATGCCCTATTGATTAGTCCAATGACCCTTGTACAACCATGTTGGTGATTCCTTGATATCAATCACTTGTTCCTTTTAATTTCTTTAGGATGTATTTCCTTGTCTTTGAATATGCATCATCACGAGCACTTAAGTTTGTCATACTTGCTATTTTTCATCCAATCAAATTAAGTTCTTTGCCCTTAGGTTGTCGCTTGAATGTAATTAATCTATTCTTAGACTTGATAATTTAAAGGCTCTTAGATTTTGAGTGTTCCTATCATGCCCTAATCAATCAAAATATCTAATCACACTTGGCCTAATCTACGAATGGACTGAGGGGGTTAAGAGACCTTCCAACCTCAAGTCGCTTCTCCTTGCTTCACTTGTATGCCCACGATGCGCATTGCCAAGCTTGGGCTCACTGGCAGTGTAAGGAATTGAACTCACAACCTCTTGGTTAGGAATGTGATGGGCTAACCACTTGCCCCAAAAGCCATGGTTGAGGATTACTTCCTAATCCTCTCTCTTAGGGTGTAGTTCAACCATCTCCTATCTCACACCCAACCTCTTGGTTAGGAATGTGATGGACTAACCACTTACCCCAAAAGCCATGGTTGAGGATTACTTCCTAATCCTCTCTCTTAGGGTGTAGTTCAACCATCTCCTATCTCTCAAGGGTGTGATTCAACCATCTCCTACCTATCACTTTATTACACTCTTCCCCCCTTGGTCAATCATTGTCCTCAATGATCTACTCATGTATCCCTCTAGCCTTAGTGATCAGCCGCTTGAACTCCCTAGGTACCCTTGAGTTGATGTCCTCAACCTCGGACCTCAGTCTTGAGCCTTGTTCTCACCCATGTTTAGTATCTTGAACCCTCAATCAAGTGTCACCCAAGGTTTCCGAAGGACTTCACACTTCCAAGCTAGCTTAGTAGATTTAGAAAGTTCATTTCGAGAGCTTTCCGATGGTATCTTACATGCCTCAATCTGACCTACGGATTGAGAGATACACCTCAATCTTTGTTAGGCTAACTTATGAAAGCGACACGCGCTACTTTGTACCCTTTTATATAGAGGATGCCCAAGCGCCTTTTTTAAAGGCCATTTGGTCAATCCACCTTTCCCAAGCCTACTTCTTAAGCTTTGATACCAATGTAAGGATTTGAACTCACAACCTCTTGGTTAGAAATGTGATAGGCTAACCACTTGCCCCAAAATCCATGGCTGAGGATTACTTCCTAATCCTCTCTCTTAGGGTGTAGTTCAACCATCTCCTATCTCTCAAGGGTGTGATTTAACCATCTCCTACCTATCACTTTATTATAGGCACCTTGCTTTGGTCTCTTCAAGAGCTCTTAATGATCCTGTAAAAGTCCCAGATTTAGCTCAAGCCTTTATTATTGAGAGAAAATTTGATTCAGACACTTTTAAAAACCCCATTTTTTCTCCTTTGTATTGCACAAACATTTTCTAGAGCCCCTTTGGTTTCCTAATCCCGCTTAGAGTAAACTTCAAATTACTCAATCTGAAAATCAATGCATTATTCTTAAGCAAAATAGCTGAGGCCATGTAGGATTCACAATGAGCTTTCCAACACACTCTGGAGCCCAAAAAATGGATTTGGTATGAAAAAGTTGTGCCAATTCAGGGTTCAAGGGATTAAAACAGACAACAAGGTCTCTTAAGATATTGTTGTATTTTTCTAAGGCCTCTATAATTGTATAGGTAAAAGAGTTTGTAATTATGCCCAAAATTAGCCTCAATTTTTTACAAAATTAACACCTTCATTTTTGTCAAAAATATTTATCTATCACTATAGATGGGTGTCTCTCGTGATAGACATGTCTATCGCAATAGACAGGTGTCTATCGTGATAGACGGTCTCTATCACGCATGGCTGCTCGTCACGATAGATGGGTGTCTGTCGTGATAGATGGGTGTTTATCGCCCATCGTTGGCTTGTCTGTCATGATAGATGGGTGTCTATTACAGTACACGTTGTCTATCATCTATCGTGAATGTTGTCTGTCGTGATAGACAGGTGTCTATCGTGATAGATGGGTGTCTATTTTCTATCATGGGTGTTTTCTATCATGATAGATGAGTGTCTGTCGTGATACACACTATCTATCATTCATCGTGCAGGCTATCTATCATGATGGATGGGTGCCTATCGTGATGAATGGGTGTCTCTCATGATAGATGTTGTCTATCATCCATTGTGGGCCTGTGTGTCATGATAGATGGGTGTCTGCCATGATAGATGTTGTCTATCATCTATCATGGATATTGTCTATCACGATAGATGGGTATCTATCGTGATAGACGGGGTGTCTATCATCTATCGTGGGTGCTATCTATCATGATATACAAGTGTCTATCATGATAGACACTATCTATCATCCATTGTGGAGGCTATCTATCATGATAGATGGGTTTCTATTGTGGTGGACACTCTCTATCATCCATCTTGGGCTTGCTTGTCATGATAGAAGGCTATCTCTTGGGATAGACACTGTCTATCGTCTGTCGTGGAGGCTATCAGGATAGATGGGTGTTTGTCATGATAGATGCTATCTATCATTTCCTGTGAGTTTATCTATCATGATAGATAAAAAAAACATTTTTTTGTGATCTTTCTAGTGATTTAGGATGCTCTTATGGTGTGGTTTATTGTGCCATGCATGAAAACACGAAATACAAACTTTCTCTATGTGTTGCGACAGACAGAGGTCATCATCTCAAGACTTGTATAGAGGTCTTTCATACTTGTGCAAGCTATCAGAGATGATGGGATAGTTAAAACCTACAAGAAATTCTCAAAAGCATGCAAAAATACAATGCACTATAGCTCTCTCTCGCTCTCTCTCACAAATGAAATGAGGGGAATGAGGTGGGGAAGGGAATATGACAAAAAACTAAAAATTCAATGAAGATGGAGATGGAGGTAGGAGATGGTGAGGATGATGATGGTGATGATGATGATGATGAAGTAAGAAAAAGGTGAAAAGTAAAGAAATGACCTATGACTCCAACATCACAACTCTACATCTTACCATCACATGCTCATCCTCGAAGCTTCTCCCCGGCAATGCTGCCAAATTTGGTGTCGCTCTAGCATAATGGTAAGTACCAACATGAGGAGATCCACCTCATAAATGTCAATCCATGGAGATGTAAGGACAGGTATAACAATCATGAGCAACTGAAGGCACAAGTCCATAAGTGAGAAGCACACTAGCATGCCTAGATATAGTTCCACAACCGAAACCCTTTATTTCATTAATTTTTTGCTCTTTGGATCTTATCAAAATCGACAGCCTTGATTCCCTTGATTTGGGATCAGATTGAATCTTTTTGTCTAATACCGCCTGCTTACTTTCACTATTCATTGATCTTGAGGTAAGGTTGCATTTTGTTCCACATTCCATAATGAACAAATCAAATCTAACCCTTTATGAGTACTTGGGAAAGGGGAAAACTCACAAGGTGAGAAATTCATGCCCATTCCACCTAGGTAGACCAACTAAAGTAAGAGCCCCTTTTTTTTAAGAATTAGTTTGGCCCAAGAGGTATCCATATTGCTCCAAGCTTTTATCAACCATTTGACCGCCAACTTATTTGTTAAACCATCAATGTCCAAAATTCCAAGCCTACTAGAATATTTTTTACTTACACAAATCCTCCATTTGATTTTTGGCACATCCCTTCTATTGGGATCACCCTTCCATAAAAAGTTTCTACAAATTCTTTCCAACTTTGCCAGATCTTTCTCTTTCAGTATCTAGCACGACAGAAAATATATAACCAAGGCTATGATGCACATGTTGACCACCATGGCATAACCCACCAAGTTTATTTGCATTCCTTTATGGTAGCTAAGTTTTTTGTCAATCTTGTTAAGAAGCCAATCCCACCTACTGACCCATAGTAATATCAAATCCCAATGGAATATCCAAGAGACAAAATATTTGACCACTCAAAATCACTTGACACCCGTAGTCCACAAAAAATTGTGTTTGGTGCCAATAACAGCCTTGAACACGATTTTCAAGTGGTTTATTTTAGATCATAAAGCCACACAAAAGCTATTTAGATATTGCCAAAAGGAGTCAGTACTATCTGGATCATTATGTAAGGACTCCATGTCATCAACAAACATTCTCATGATTATCTATTCTTGGATAATAGGTAGCATAAGCCCATGGATTTGTCCAATAAGGGCATGATGGTTGTCCAAGCAGCTAAGGCCATTGGTGGCAATAATGAAAAGCAATGGAGCTATGGGGCAATCTTGTCTGAACTATTGTTTTAATCCAACTGATTAAGAGAGATGGCCATTAATATTAGTATGAGGAGTGGTACTACCCATAAGCATTGGAGAACATCTTGTAAGGATTCCTTTGCATAGGATAGACCTTACCAAACATCAATGATAGCCTCAAGGATGGACCTTCCCTTAATGAACACCTTTTTGTTGAATACCCATCAAGAAAGGAAAAAATTGCCCGAATCAAAGTGTTAAAAAAACCTTAATAAAAGAAGAATGAGGAAGAGACGAAAAGCAATTGGCCTATTGTGATAGACCTGGAAAGGCACCACACATAAAAATTCCATCTCTGTCACTTATTCAGATGATAGAAAATTAGCTGATGATAGAGGAGGGGAAGCCATTAATCTCCTTATGCATTCAAAAAGAAAAAGGGATAGAAGGAATGATTAATGATTTCTAGCTATAATGGAGATGATGGTGAAATACTTGATATTTAGAGAAGATAATTTTTGTATATTTTAGTCAAATGCAATTCATCACAAAGTGCTATTATTTCACTCTATAGCACGTAATGCATGCAGTTACAATTCTAGTGGTTTATGACTGCAATACGTTAATCTCTTTTGAATTAACCTACAAATAGAATTCTTGCATATTGATGCATAACCGTCTCATGATGGTAATAGTAATCATTAGATTCTTTCCTTTTAATGCTTTGCAACAATCCAGCCATGTTTTCAAAATCATAAACATATATAAAGCCATTCAAATGCTTTGTTGTTTCTTTCTTTCAAATGCTTTATTGTTTCTTTCTAATCATGCACATCCATAGTCCTCAACCACGTTTAAATGTTCCATCTACTTATCTAGAAAGTACAAAAGAACTCAAAGAACAATTCAAGTTGCTTCCCTATATCTTCTTAATGAAGCATCAAACTTGTTGAACTCTTGAACATTGTCCATGATCCACTTATCTCACTAGGTCAAAATACGTGGAATGATCATTTTGAAAAACTTTTTCTTCATCCTAATTAAATCGAGTGATACACATACCACCAATGCAAAGCTCATTCTCCATTTTTAGATGATATCATGTCACTTCAGAATAAGCCTTAGCCCTTGATGCCAAGTCTCAACTTTTGCAATCACTAGCTTTGGTAGTAGAAGCAAAAAACTCCTCTTATCTTGTCATGGGAGTTGGTAAGATCATTCTAACTACTGCTGATGGTAGTTCTTTCACTTTATCGGATGCTTCATTTGTGCCAAGGATCAAGAAAAATATGTAATAGTTTCTCCATTAGCCAAGATTGGCTTGGTTGTGAAATTTGTTGATGAAAGATGTACAGTTCATGATGTGTCAAATGGGAACATGATTATTGCTTCTGGCATTTTATGTCGTGGGCTGCATAAGCTCCTAGACTATGAAAAGTCTATGAATGATTGAGCATATGCACTACATGATTCTCAGATTATGTCAGATGCAAACCTTTGACATGCATGCTTTGTTCATCTGAATTCTGCCAATTTGCTACGCCTTGAGAAATCTGAAATGGTGTCTTTGCTCAAACTTGAGGCACCCAGAAAACATGTGTGTGAAGGCTCTATTCTGGGAAAAATGCAGCGTTCCTCCTTTCGAAAAGATGGTTCAGTTTGATCTACTCAAAAATTGCAGCTTGTTCATAGTGATATTTGTGGTCCTATGTAGACACCCTCTTTTGGAAAGGGCATGAAAACAAGGTGTGCAGGTCAAAGAAGGCATTATACGGTTCAAAGCAAGCACCACATGCTTGGTATAAAAAGATACATGCCTATCTGATTGCACATGGTTTTGACAATAGTCCAACTGAAAGCACCTTATATGTTAAGCGTGCTAATGATGTAGTTTTGATCATCGTTGTGTATGTTGATGACATGCTGCTCACTGGTCCTCATGAGAAGCATATTGCCAATATTAAGGCTGATTTGCATGCCTCATTTGAGATGTCTGATTTGGGGCATTTGCATCATTATTTAGGCATTTAGTTTATGCACGTTGATGGTGGAATGGCTTTGTGTCAAACAAAATATATTGACACATTATTGCAGCAGTTTGGCCTTGAAGACTGTAAACCTATTGCCACTCCTATGGAGATAGGTTTACGATTGAGTCTTCATGATGCTAAAGATGCATTTGATGTTGTTCTCTATCAGCAGGTGGTTGGATGCTTGATTTACTTATGCATTACTCGACCATATATTCAGTTTGCACAGATGAGCAAGTTTATGCATTGCTTGGGAGTCAAGCATTGGTAGATAGTTAAGTGCATCTTTTGCTACTTGTACCCAGCTACTTGGATTGCTTTATCCCAAGGTGGATCACTACCACCAGATTTAAATGCTTTTTCAGACTCTGACTGGGATGGTTGCTATGACACTCGTGTGTCCACTAGTGGTTTTTGCTTCATGCTTGATAGCTCATGCATATCTTGGCTGAGCAAGAAGAAGCCTATTGTGGCCACTTCCAATTATGAGGTGTAATATAGGGTAGCTTTCATAGCGATTGTTGAGTGTGTGTGGCTCAGACGCCTTATGGCTCATTTGGGTGTTGGTATATCTTCTGCCACCACCATCTTCACTGACAGTCAGAGTGCATTGGCAGTTGCGAGGAACCCTATGTTCCATGCTTGCACTAAGCACATTGAGGTGCATTATCATTATGTCAGGGAGAGGTTCTTTGCTAGAGAGATCAGCTTGGCATATGTGCCTATGCAGGAGAACATTACAAACCTTTTCATGAAGGCTCTGCATAGGGAGAAGTTTGAAGCTATCCGCAAAGCTTTAGGCTTACTTCCTTTTGTGGATTGATTCCACATATCTTGGCACTTTCTTATACATGAGTGCCAACTCTTTGTTCACTGCATCACTTCGAGGGGGGATTTCTTGATATATTTAGGTAGTGATGTGTGTGAACACACTAGGACCATCGGGGCACGTTTTTCCCTCTTTAGGAGGTTTTTTCCCCTGGCTTGTATATACACTTATAACCCTAACATTTTACTTATCTTTGTACATTCTAGTGGTAATACATTCAGTATTGTGTGTTGTGCTCCAAGCTTCTTCTTCTTCCTTGTGTTGTTCGCATGCTTATGCAGACGTTTAACTCCAACAAGATCAAGGACAAGGAAAAAAATGGTCAACGGAATAAGAGTAGAATTAAATCAAGTAAGATGGATATCGAATGCCATTATTGTCATAAGAAAGGAGACATGAAGAAAGACTGTTATGCATTAGCAAATGCTAAAGGTAAAGGGAAAAATGTTGATGGGCATGTTAAACACCTACCTACACCATCTACTTTGACTATGGAGATTGACAAAATCAATGCTCTTTTTTATGATATTGATGTGTTGACACTTGATAGTACTATGCTTACTGAGGCTCTTATGGCTGATTCTCTTTCCCACATGTGGCTACTAGATTTTGGTGCTTCTTTCCATGTAACACCACATAGAGAGTGGTTCTCTTTGTATGCAACAAATTCTCTAGGTACTGTGAGACTTGGTGATTCTTATCAGTGTCACATTGTTGGGATTGGAGATGTGATTGTGTAGCTCGTTGATGTATGCCATGTACCTCAGTTATCATGCAGTTTGATGTCAGTTGGTCAACTTGATGACCTTGGTTACAAGGTGTTCTTCTATGCTCAGTCCTTTCTCATATCAAACGACAATATGGTTATTGCAAAATGAAGCAAACTTGGCTCACTTCATCCTTTATTTGTATCACAAAAATAACACTTGGTAGCTATTACTAAACAACCTATGGCTTGCATTTAGCATGACCATTTGGGCCATATATCTCATAGTGGAATGGAAAATCTTTCTCATTGTGGCTACTTACCTATGTTATCTTTCTCTAAATTTTCATTTTGTGAGCATTCTCAATATGGAAAACAAACTAGGAATGTGCACAAGATGCACATTGAATCTTCAATGCAGCCTTTAGATCTCGTTCATATAGATGTGTGTGGTCTTATGGCCAAAAGTTCATTAGGTGGTTCTCTTTACTTTTTCACTTTCAAAGATGATGCTACTAGAAGAGTTTGGATATATCCTATTCAAGCAAAGGATGAGGTATTCCCTACTTTCAAAAAATGGCTTGCTTGAGTTGAGGTTGAAACTAAGCTTAAGGCTTTACATTCTGATAATGGGGATGTATACCTCACATAGATTCAGACTTTTTTGTTAGTCTAGAAGAATTTGTAGAGAGTTCACAACTCCTTATATTTCAGTACAAAATGGTGTAGCTAAAAGGATGGATAGAACTATTCAGGATAAAGTAGTTTCCATGTTGCATCATGCAAACCTTTCACAAGGTTGTTGGTCAGAAGCCATATTAATTGTAGTTCATGTGATTAACCTTTCACCTAGTACTACCAAAGGTTCGAAAGTGGCACAAGAGTTACGGACAGGGAAGCCTCCATATTATGATCATCTTCAAGCTTTTGGATGTGAAGATATGTTCATATACCCAAGAAAATTAGAAGAAAGCTAGGTCATAAGTCAAAGAAATGTATTTTTCTTGGATATGGTTGAGAAGGCCGATTCGGATATCACTTATGGGATCTAGAAACATAGAAACATAGTCAACGATCAAAAGTACTGATGTCATTTTCAATGTGTCTAAGATGCATAAACAACCCATTAAGGAGGTTGAAGTGAGAAGTGTGGTATTTGAGGATACTAGTCCTCTAGTTAGCATGCATAAAAATGTTGCAGATAGGGATTTTTATGAGAATGTCCGTACATATCAATCTGTAAATGTTCCACTTTAGTAACGATTGATACAATCTACGAATGTCTCACCTCCACTTGATAGATATGTTCCTGGTTTGGATTTTTTCATGCTAATTATAGATGTTGGTGAGCCTTCTTGCTACAAAGAGGCTATGAAGATAGAGGATCATGTCAAGTGGGAGCGTGCCATTAAGAGTGCGTTGGATTCTATTCACAAGAATGGTAATTGGGCTTTAATACCTTTTCCAAAGGGCAAGAAAGCTTTACCATGTAAATGGGTATATAAACTGAAATTCAAATCAGATATGGCTTCTCCAAAGTATTGTCGCAAAGGGTTTTAAGCAACAACATGGTGTTGATTTTGAGGAAATCTTATCTCCAGTGTTCAAGATGGCCATCTTGCAAACGTTTCTTGGATTCATTGTAATGGAGGACTTAAAGCTAGTCCAAATGGATGTGAAAACTACTTTCTTGCATGAACTTCTTACATATGAAGTCTATATGGAACAACCAGAGGGTTATGTAGTTCTTGGCAAAGAAAGTCTAGTTTGTTAGCTGAAGAAGAGCTTATATTGACTTAAGCAATCCTCTAGACAACGGTACCAAAAGTTTGATTCTTTTATGAAGTATCAAGGCTATTTCAGAAGCAGTGAGGATCATTGTATCTACACAAAAAGATGCTAAGATGGTGGCTTGATATGCTTGATACTTTATGTTGATCATATGCTGATTATTGGGAAGTCCTCTTATGACTTGTCAATTCTCAAAAAGAAGTTGAGTGAGACATTTGATATAAAGGATTTGGGGGATGCCAAACATATTCTTGGCATGCACATTACTCTTGATAGGAGTAAAAGATGCATATACTTTTCTCAAAGTGAGTACATATCCAAAGAATTTCATAGGTTCCATATAAAGGGTGGAACGGCATTGAGTACACCTTTACCCACATATGTGAAATTGAGCAACGATGATTGCCCCAAATCAGATGTGGAAAAGGAATTTATGACCAAAATGTTGGGAATGATGGATGGACACTTCAAGATGATGCGTAGGTACTGCTAAATCCTACTTTGTACCAGCCCTTTGATGCTTCGGAGTTGATAAGTAAACCTTCTTAGCTTTCCAATAACACCATAAAATGGCCTCTGTACTTTGGAAATGATGTATGAAAAGATTGAATCAAAACAGAGAACTTTTAACTTAAAGCCTTCAAGAAAACCTTCTATTTTTTACCATACATGTACTGTATCTTTTGCTCAGTATGACCAACACAGTAGGAATTGGAAAAATTCCTTTTCGGGGTATCTAGTTAGCTTAGCAAGGTAACTATTTCAAGTGAAATCACTTAAAAAGATTAACTATGCTTAGAGAAATCAATTTAGCGAGTAAACCTTTACCCCCGATTTTTTAGGATTGTTGCAGACTTCGACTAGTGATCATCTCGATGTACTTTTCTCTGAACTGGCTGAATAGAAATCCTTCAAATTTTGACGGCACGTAGAATACTTTGAGCTGGTTCCAACAAGCTATAGATGTTTGAATTTGGTCGAGAAATGAGAGAGAAATGATCTCCACAAGTTAACTGACTTACAGAGACTATGACAGAGAACTCAGAAATAAACAATGTAGATATGTGTACTAATGAACAATGTTGTACAATGCCATAGGCATGAATACCATTGCCTAATGGTGTAGAAAGGTGTGGGATAGAGTGTAGGCCTCACACACACTTAGAGATGGGACTGAGCAACTCGGAAAGTGACACTCACTGCGAATTTTTTGAGTTAAACTTTTATAGAGGTTGAGTTCAAAGTTTGAATTTGAATTCAAACTTTGGCTCTCTATAATCATGCTCCTACATCCTAGGAGATCATCTGTCTAATTGATAGATGAATTTCAACTAATTAAATCCACAACTCCCTTGGGTAGGTGGTTACAAAGATTCCAAGTCAAATATGACTTTTACAAAGAGTAAATGGGTAATTATCTTCTAGCTTTGGTTCTCATGCTTCTCCATATGTGTATAGTCTTTAAGCCAAATGTGTAGGCTTGTGAATTGCACCAATAGCTCCCCCTCAAGCCAAACATTTTGGCTTGGTCTTCATCTTCATTCTTCATGTATATCGTGCAATCCAATCATTGATTTGAACCTGCAAAGTTTGGTTCCATCCAAAGCTTTAGTTAACAAATCTGCACACTGCATGTTGGTTGATACATATGTTAGTTGAATGTCCTTGCTTAATAGCTTCTCTCTAACATAATGGTAATGGACCTCTATATGCTTGGTCCTAGCATGATAAATAGGATTAGCTGCAAGGTGAAGTGAGCTTGTATTATCTCCAAATATCAATGGTGAGCTCGTATACAAACCCAATTCTGTATATAATAGCTTGATCCATATGGCTTCTTGAGTGGCATTTGCCAATCCTCTATACTCTGCCTCTGTAGAAGATAAAGCAACAGTAGGTTGCTTCTTTGAAGACCATGAAATTGGTTTGTCACCTACAAATTAAATGTATCCAGAAGTGCTCCTCCTATCATCCTTACATCCTGCCCAATCTGCATCTGAAAAGATCTTAATGTCCAAGTTTGAAGTGTAAGGGAAATACAAACCATGATGTTGAGTGCCTTTGAGATACTTTAGAATTCTTTTAGCAGCTTCTAAGTGAGGTACTCTTGGCTTGTACATGAACTGACTTAGCACACTAACTCCATATGCAATATCTATCCTTGTCAAGGTAGCATCGTTCAAGCTTCCCACTATGCTTTGGTAACCCGTAATATCATCAGTTTGATCACTATCATGAGCACTTGGTTTTAGGTTTACCTCCATTGGAGTACTTGCAACATTTGCATCCTGCAAATGAAACTTCTTCAATATATCCTATATGTATTTTTTCTGAGTAATATAGATTTCAGAGTTAGTATAGACTAACTCAAGTCCAAGAAAATACTTTAGTAGACCAAGATCACTGATCTTGAACTCCTTCAGCATCTGATTCTTGATTTCTCTGATTCCATTTCCATCATTACCTGTAAGTATGATATCATCAACATATACACATAGGTATATTACCTCTGAATTACTTCTCTTGATGAATAGAGAAGTATCTACCTTGCTCATGACAAAACCTTGGTCTTGAAGGTATGTAGTCAATCTGTGATTCCATGCCCTAGGTGCCTGCTTCAATCCATAAAGAGCCTTTTTTAATTTGCACACATATGTTACCTTGTTTGGATCCTCATAGCCAGGAGGTTGTGACATGTATACCTCCTCTGAAATCCATCCATTAAGAAATGCATTTTTTACATCCAACTGATACATGTTCCAATTTTTTGATGCAGCCACACTTACCAACACCCTGATGGTTGGCATCTTGGCCATAGGTGAGAATGTTCTTCATAATCAATGCCTTGGGTTTTTGCAAAACCCTTGGCCACCAATCTGGCTTTGTACCTGCTAATTGACCCATCAGAATTTCTTTTGATTTTATAGATCCATCTGGATCCAATTACCTTCATGGACTCTTTCTTTGGTACTAGTTCCCATGTGTCACTTTCTTTGAGTGCTTCAATCTCCTCATCCATAGCTTCTTTCCATTCTATCTTTGTTTTTGCTTCTTTATATGATCCTGGTTCTTCAATTGACAAGTCGTTGGCAAGATAAATAGAGTGTTTAGTAACAAGAGAGGTCTCATACCCATATCTAACTGGTTTTTTGCTCTCCCTTTCTGATCTTCTGATTGATTGATTTGAAGATTCAGGTATGTCTTCAAGTTTCTTCATCTTGAGCTTGCCTTTGGACTTCCATGCCTTGAATTCTTCAAGATTGATAATGTCTTCATCATCTGAATTGGTGTCTTCATTCTGAGTAGCTTCCTCCTTAGTAAGACTTGGAAACTCCTCCTCCAAGTCATAGGGTAGTTTAAACTTCCTGCATTCATTCTCATACAAAGAGTCATTTTCATCAAAGACAACATCTCTACTAACCATGAATCCCTTATTTGAAGGGTTGTAGAACCTGTATCCTTTCTGATTCACATCATATCCAATAACGATACATTTTTCAGCTTTAGGGTCTAGCTTACCTCTTATCTGAGAAGGAATGTGTACATATGCTATACACGCAAATATCCTGCAATGATCAAGTGAGGTCTCTTCCCATGCCATGCTTCATAAGGGGTCATCCCATCAACGGACTTAGATGGTAACCTTTTTATGAGGTAAGTGGCAGTAGATACACTCTCTGCCCATAAATAGTTAGGTAACCTTTTTTCATTCAACATTGACCTAGCTATTTCAACAATCAATCTATTTCTTCTCTCAGCTACCCCATTCTGTTCAGGAGTATACCTTGTGGTGATTTCTCTCTTGATTGCTCTGTCTTGCAAGAATGCTTCAAACTCATTGGAGAAGTACTCACCTCCTCCATCTGACCTTAGCCTCTTTAAATTCTTCACTATCTGATTCTCAACAAGTGCAAGATACTGTTTTAAACAGTTGAACACTTCATCTTTGTGCTTCATAAAGTACAATACAGTCCACCTGCTATAATCATCAATAAAAGATACATAGTACCTTGATCCTGAGATTGAGGGGTCTTTGCTTGGTCCCCATACATCTATATGGACAAGTTATCGGTAGTCCTCATGCATGTAGCCTTTCCTTGAGAACGGTAACTTGTGAGACTTCCCAAACTGACAAGCACCACATTTATAAATTATATGTTGCTTGGATACATTAGGTATCCCAAGAACACATTGACCCCTGCATATTTGTTTCAAGGTTCTTTCCCCTACATGTCCTAATCTTTTATGCCAAATCTCAAGCTCTGAAAGTGTTTGATCTTTATAATTGTAGAGTGCAATATTCTTTGTATCTTCTAGCTCAAAAGTAAAAATTCTACCTATCTTTTCTCCTTTAGCAATTCTCTTGAACCCATGCTTGGGATCTTCCACAAATGCTCCAAATTGGTTGAATCTAACCTGCAAACCTTTTTCCACAATCTGTCCAACACTCATCAAGTTTTTTGTAATGGTTGGTACATATAGTACCCTACTCAACAAGTTTTGATTCCCATCCGAAGTCTCAACATTTCCAACTTTAACTACTGAGTGCTTGGTGTCATCACCTGTTTGTACTTGATGCTTACCTCTTGGTTCTTCAAGGTCAGAGAGTAGAGCTACATTGCCAGCCACATGATTTGAGCATCCTGAGTCAATGTAGAAGAGATGGTCATCATTTGTAGCTGGTTTTGAAGTCATGTTCATAATCAGAAGAGAATCATATTTCTCTTCTCTATAGTTTTTGTAATCCTTTCTGGATTTGAATCCTCCTTGGTAGTTTCCATTGTAGTTGTTGTTGTAGTTTTTGTGGTATCCTTGATGATGGTTGAATCTGCCTCTTGAGTGTGAGTATCCACCTCTTTGATATCCTCTTCCTCTCTGATTCTTGTAATTCCTGAAACACTCATCTGTAGTATGATTTGATAAACCACAAATGTTGCATGTTGAGGAGTTATAGGATCTCCCCCTACCTTGCTTACCTCCTCTGCCCCTTCCTCTTGATGATCTACCTCTCCTTGCATAGTTGGGTTGGGAGGTAGTGCCTTCATCCTCTCCTTTCTTGTTGTTGCCTTTATCTTTAAACTTACTTTTATCACTGTATAGGGCAGAAGAGCTATTACCTTTGGATGAATCTCCATTCTTGTTGAGCTTGGCTTCATGAGTGAACAATTGCCCCATGAGAGTTGTAAGATCTGGTATTTGCATGTCCATGTATAGGTCCATGGCAGTGGTGAAGCTTTCCCATTTGTCATCAGCTTTAATCCCATTGAACACTTGCCTTACTATCTGCTCTTCTTCAATCTCTTCTCCTATGCTTGCTAACTGACCTGCTACATCTTTAATCTTAGTCACATACTCTGAAATAGCCTGCTTAGGTTGCTTCCTTAGTGTGGTGAAATCAATCCACAATTGGTTTTTTCTGGCCCTTGTATTGGAAGAGAAGTAGGATGACAAGCTTTCCCAAGTCTCTTGGGATGTCTTACAGTTTCTAATATGTGGCAAAAGAAAATCAGAGATGGAGTTGAGTAAGTAAGACCTTGCTAATGCATCCTTGGCACACCATGTGTTGAGCTTTTCATGTTCTTCCTTTGTTGGTAGTCCTCTGGTTTTGAATGAGGGCAATTCCTCATCTCCTGAGATGTATCCATAAAGACTCCTTCCTTGTAGGTATGTCTTCATCCTTAGAGACCATGCCTGATAGTTGTTCCTATCCAATTTATCAATAAATGAAGGAAAACCATCTCCCATTTTACCTTGACTTTGCTCTGATACCACTGTTGGGAATGATGGATAGACACTTCAAGATGATGAGTAGATACTACTAAATCTTGCTTTGTACCAACCCTTTGATGCTTCAGAGTTGATAAGTAGACGTTCTTAGCTTTCCCATAACACCATAAAATGGCCTATGTACTTTGGAAATTATGTATGAAAAGATTGAATCAAAATAGACAACTTTTAACTTGAAGCCTTCAAGAAATCCTTTTTTTTTTTTACCATACACCTGCTGTATCTTTTGCTCAATATGACTAGCACACTAGGAATTGGAAAAATTCCTTTTATGGGTATCTAACTAGCTTATCAAGCTAACTATTTCAAGTGAAATCACTTAAAAATATTAACTATGCTCAGAGAAATCAATTTAGCAAGTAAACCTTTACCCCTCATTTTTTAGGACTGTTGCAGACTTCGACCAGTGATCACCTCGATGCACTTTTATCTGAAATGGCTGAATACAAATCCTTAAACTTTTGGTAGAATGTAGAATAATTTGAGCTGGTTCCAACAACCTATAGATCTTTGAATTTGGTGGAGAAATGAGAGAGATATGATCTCCACAAGTTGACTGACTTATAAAGACTATGACAGAGAACTCATATTTTAATAAACAATGTAGATATATGTATTAATGAACAATGTTGTACAATGCCATAGGCATGAATACCATTGCCTAATGGTGTAGAAAGGTGTGGGCTAGAGTGTAGGCCTCACACACACTCAGAGATGGGACTGAGGAACTCGCAAAGTGACACTCACCGTGACTTTTTTGAGTTAAACTTTTATAGAGGTTGAGTTCAAAGTTTGAATTTGAATTCAAACTTTGGCTCTCTATAATCATGCTCCTACATCCTAGGAGATATTCTCTCTAATTGATAGATGCTTTTCAACTAATAAAATCCATGACTCCCTTGGGTAGGTGGTTACAAAGATTCCAAGTCAAATATGACTTTTACAAAGAGTAAATGGTTAATTATCTTCTAGCTTTGGTTCTCATGCTTCTCCATATGTGTATAGTCTTTAAGCCAAATGTGTAGGCTTGTGAATTGCACCAACACAAAATTCCCTATCAGACTGTTGTTGGTAGTCTCATGTATGCTATGGTAGCTATGAGATCACACATTGCATTTGCAGTGGGAGTTGTGAGTGGATATATGTTGAATCCTGGAAAGAAGCATTGGGAAGCGGTCAAGATGATTTTGAGATATCTGAGTGGCACTAAAGACAAGTGTCTATGCTTGTGTAAAGGGAAATCATCCATTATTAGTTAGATAGATTTTGATTATGTTGGTTGTGTAGACAATTGTAATTTTTCATCAGGGTACATTTTTCACTTTGTTGGAGGTGCTATCTCTTGGAGATCTCATCTTCAAGAATGTACAACTATTTCCACTACAGAAGCAGAGTATGTTGCATTAAGTGAGGCATGTAAGGAAGCATTATGGATTTCTCATCTTGCTTGTGATATGGGTCTACCTTACCATGTACCTCATTTACTTAGTGATAGTGAGAGTTGGCTATGAATCCAGCCTATCATGCAAAGACCAAGCACATTGAGGTGAGGTATCACTTCATTAGAGACTCCTTAGCCATTGAACGCATTATTCTTGAGAAGGCTCATACTCAAGTTAATGTTGCAGATGCTTTGACCAAAGCTCTATCACAAGATAGCTTTCAACACTATTCTCACTTGATGGAGGTTACTCTATGTAACATGCCCATCAGGTGGGAGGTACAGTTTGTATACTTACACTCAGGTATTCTATAAATTCTTTATTTTTCTCCAATATACTTTCACTTTTGCATATGTTGCCGCTTCACATACCTTCACATTTTGCCTTTCAATTTCTCAAACGTGCACATAAGAGAGGGTTCACCTGAACCTTCCTAAACACTTTAAAAACACTTTTGAACCTTAGGGAATTACAGAAATACCTCTACAACCTGCAACCAACTTTTTGCAATTATACCCTTTATGAACAATTAATTTTGCACTACCCATGCACCTTGACACTCGAACTTTGAACACTTTGACTTCACCCATGTTGACTTTGACCTAAAACACATTGACTCTCACCGCTTTAACTTTGACTACGGTTGACTTTGATTGTGGTTGACTTTGACCAATATGATTTTGATGGGTTCAATAGTTGCCCACCACCTAATGGGCTCTCCGTCCTGGAGAGCTACAGCCAAAACGCATAGTAGCAAAATCTTCAGAGGGACACTTGAGCAGCAACCAAGTCCACTAGGAGTAGTAAAGAACAATACAACACCAGAGAAGAACCAAAAGTAGAGAGCTTGCATAGAAAAGCAAAGGAGTGTGAATGGAGAATAGGAAGAAGGGGGAAGGGAGGGCTAAGGGGGCTGAGACTGAGGTGGGGGAGGGGGGGGGGGGAGGTGAGTGGGGGTGGGGGGTGGGCGGGGGTGGGCGGGTGGGGGTGGGGGGTGGTGGGTGGTGGGTGGTGGGTGGGGAGTGGGGGGGGGTGGGGGTGGGGGTGAGGGGATTGTGGGGGGTGGCCAGGTGGGGGGGGGCAAGGGGTGGGGGGATGGTGGGGGGTGAGTTGGTGGGGGGTGGGTGGAGGGTGGGGGGGATAGGGGGATGGTCGGGGTTGGGTGGTGGGGGGTGGGGGTGGGGGGGTGGTGTGTGTGTGTGTGTGTGTGTGTGTGTGTGTGTGTGTGTGTGTGTGTGGGGGGGGGGGGGGGGGGGGGGGGGCGGATGGTGGGGGTGGGGAGTGGGGGGGATGGTGGGGAGTGGGCGGGTGGGGGTGGGGGGGATGGTGGGGGGGATGGTGGGGGAGATGGTGGGGGGGATGGTGGGGGGTGGGCGGGTGGGAGGTGGGTGGGGGTGGGGGGGTGGGGGGATGGTGGGGGGTGGGTGGGTGGGTAGGTGGGGGGCAAAGAAGATGAGCGAACTTTAGGAAAGCCTATGAGAAACAAAGGCCAAGATAATTGAAATCACATCTCAAACACACTCCCACACACAACTACCAATGTGTTGAGGGATTCTTGTGCGAAAAGGGATTCGAGTGTTTGTAGGAGAAAAGGGAAAGATAAGAAGAAAGATACAACACTGGAAGCCTCTATCAATTGATTATAAGAAGACAAATACAATGGTGATGCACAATACAATCCAATGCTTTCTGTGCAAAATCCCACAGAGGGCACAATTACAAAATACAAAATACCCAAGGGTCTTGTTGCTACTGGCCTTCTCTGCACTAGACCTCCACCTTCTCCAAGCTTGCACTTGTGCACACCTTGCACTCAAGCTTCCACTAGGGGGAGGGATGGACACCTTCTGTTGGCACGCGTAGAGCTTCAATGGGATATTGGGATCTTTGATGGTATAGCTTAGCCCTTCTCTATACACTTCTTAGTCACTCTTCATGCACACCTTGCACTTCACTTTTCTCTGTTGCACACTGTGTGTCTCTTGCACTTCTCTCTCTTCCTAGTCTAGACTATGCTCACATTGCTTAGTCCCCCAAGAATAATGCATTGCTTTGATTTGAGTGTCGATTCACGTACGCTCCCAACTACTAGAGTATCTTGGTGCTCACTTTGATATCCCAAGATTGTCTCCAAAAGTGGGTAGCCAACGAATCCCTGTTTTGTCATGTAGTGACTTTAGACTAAAATAGAAATTTTAATTGGGGGGCCATACTTTCACTTCTCTCTGCGTTGCCACTTCACATACCTTCACATTTTGACTCTTAGTTCCTCAAATGTGCACCTAAGAGAGGGTTCACCTGAACCTTCCAAAACACTTTAAAAACACTTTTGAACCTTAGGGAATTACAGAAATACCTCTACAACCTGCAACCAACTTTTTGCAATTATAACCTTTATGAACAATAAATTGTGCACTACCTATGCACCATGACACTCGAACTTTGAACACTTTGACTTCACCCATGTTGACTTTGACCTAGAACACATTGACTCTGACCGCTTTAACTTTGACTATGGTTGACTTTGACCAATATGATTTTGATGGGCTCAACAATTTCCCACCACCTAATGGGCTCTGCGTTCTGGAGAGCTACAGCCAAAACGCATAGCAGCAAAATCTTCAAAGGGACACTTGAGCAGCAACCAAGTCCACTAGGAGTACTAAAGAACAATGTACAACACCAGAGAAGAACCAAAAGTAGAGAGCTTGCATAGAAAAGCAAAGGAGCGTGAATGGAGAGTAGGAAGAAGGTGGAAGGGAGGGCTAAGGGGGCTGAGACTAAGGTGGGGGAAGGGGGGGGGGGGTGAGTGGGGGGTGGGGGGATGGTGGGGGGTGGGGGATTTGGGGGGGGGGGGGGGGTGGTGGGTGGGGATTGGGGGGGGGGATTGTGGGGGGTGGCCAAGTGGGGGGGCGAGGGGTGGGGGGTAGGGGGATGGTGGGGGGTGAGTTGGTGGGGGGTGGGTGGAGGGTGGGGGGGATAGGGGGATGGTGGGGGTTGGGTGGGTGGGGGATGGGGGGGTGGTGTGTGTGTGTGTGGGGGGAGGGGGGGTGGCGGGGATGGTGGGGTGTGGTGGGTGGGGGGGATGGTGGGGGGTGGCAAGTGGGGGGGATGGTGGGGGGTGGGCGGGTGGGGGGTGGGTGGGGGTGGGGGGACGGTGGGGGGTGGGTGGTCAGGTGGGGGGGGAGGGGGCGGGGGGTGGGGGGGTAGGTGGGTGGGGGGAGGGGGCGGGGACGGGTGGGGGGCAGGGGGGGAAGGGGGGCGGGTGGGGGAGAGGTTTTTTATTTGAAAAAAATCCATGGGGTCCCCTCCTTTTTTCAGCTACTTTATGACTTAATCCCACCGGGTGTGCCAAATTTTGTTGGGAGATTCTTGTGCGAAAAGGGATTTGAGTGTTTGTAGGAGAAAAGGGAAAGATAAGAAAAAAGATACAACACTGGAAGCCTCTGTCGATTGATTATAAGAAGACAAATACAATGGTGATGCACAATACAACCCAATGCTTTCTATGCAAAATCCCACAGAGGGCACAATCACAAAATACAAAATACCCAAGGGTCTTGTTGCTACTGGCCTTCTCTGCACCAGACCTCCACCTTCTCCAAGCTTGCACTTGTGCACACCTTGCACTCAAGATTCCACTAGGGGGAGGGATGGACACCTTCTGTTGGCACGCGTAGAGCTTCAATGGGACATTGGGATCTTTGATGGTATAGCTTAGCCCTTCTCTGCACACTTCTTGGTCACTCTTCATGCACACCTTGCACTTCACTTTTCTTTGTTGCACATTGTGTGTCTCTTGCACTTCTCTCTCTTCTTAATCTAGACTATGCTCACCTTGCTTAGTCCTCCAAGAATAATGCCTTGCTTTGATTTGAGTGTCGATTCACGTACGCTCCTAACTACTAGAGTATCTTGGTGCTCACTTTGATATCCCAAGATTGTCTCCAAAAGTGGGTAGCCAACGAATCCTTGTTTTGTCATGTAGTGACTTTAGACTAAAATAAAAATTTTAATTGGGGGCCATGCTTTCACTTCTCTCTATGCTGCCATTTCACATACCTTCACATTTTGCCTTTTAATTCCTCAAATGTGCACCTAAGAGAGGGTTCACCTGAACCTTCCAAAACACTATAAAAAAACTTTTGAACCTTAGGGAATTACAGAAATACCTCTGCAACTTGCAACCAAGTTTCTCCAATTATACCCTTTATGAACAATTAATTGTGCACTACCTGTGCACTTTGACACTCGAACTTTGAACAGTTTGACTTCACGCATGTAATGCATTGACTTTGACCTAGAACACATGACTCTGATTGCTTTGACTTTGACTATGCTTGACTTTGATTGTGGTTGACTTTGACCAATATGACTTTGGTGGGCTCAACACAATGCCACCCCACCAACATCCAATAAACCTTAGGTAACCCACCACCACCACCTAGAGTAGGATCAGTCTTAGCAAATCCCACTCTCGAGGACCTAGACATGATGCTTAAAGCATATCAGGCCAGAATCCAAGAAGGGCCAAACATGACAGAACATAAAAAGTGTTACCCTAGAGATGACCTAGAAATTGAATGAACCAAGCTTTGTATTATGATGGTAGAATTGGTTCAAACCATGTTTGAGGCCAGTCGCCTCTTCAATTTCTCTAGTTCAGCTAAGACTTGGTTGCATTTTGATGGACTATTAGAAAGATTCGAGAGAGGTTAATTGCAAAATCTGGAAAGGAAGCCACCTCCCAGTGTAAGGACAAGGCAAGCGAAAGAATGAGCATTCCTCCCAAGAAAGCTTATGCACCTAATTCCATTGAACCAAACACCTCTTCTTCTATGAAGCAGTATTCCCAAGAATTTCCAAGAGAGATTCAAGAAGAGAAAATGGGCAAGAGAAAGTGAAAATCCTCCTCTCATTGAAATTGTGGATGACTTGCATGATCAATTCCCACAACATATTCCTTCTATTTATGGAGAACAAGAGGATGCCCAATCAAGTGAACGACTAGACTTCGAGTCTAATTCCTTACAAGAATTGTCGCATTTCATAGGTCCATGGGAAGCACAGTCTACCTCTATGAGAACACCCACTTTCATGGTAAGAAACAAATGACTAGAAGAAAGAGCTTAGAGCAAGAAGCACTAGACTACGCACTCATTAGAGATCATTTATACAAGCGCAGAAGAGACAAATACCTACGACTGTGTGTCCATCAAATTGAATAACTCAAGATCTTAGACACTTCTCACCAAGGTGTGGCAGGAGGACATTTTGGACCAGATCATGTGATCAAGGCAATCTTGTTCACAAGTCTTTGGTGGCCTATCCTTCACATGGATGCACATACCTATGTGAAGAGATGTGATATTTGTTAGCAAACTCAGTACCTGATATGCAAAGACGAGATGCCATTGAAACCCATGATGGGAGGACGTGCATTCTCTAAGTGGGGAATAGATTTTGTAGGTCCTATTAATACCCTAGGTAAGAGTTCTCATGTTGAATATATTATCTTTGCCATGGACTATCTAACCAAATGGGTAGAAGTGAAGACCTTAAAGAAGAATGATGCACAAACCACTGCTAAGTTCTTATTCGAGAATGTGTTCACCAAATATGGATTACCAATAGAGTTAGTAAGTGATAGAGCCCCATAGTTCTTGAATGAAGTCATTTAAAACCTTCTCCAAGAATTCTTGGTGGTACATAAGAAGTCTGCCCCTTATCATCCACAAGCTAATGGAGAAGCTGAGTTCACAAATAAGATCATGTGCAATGTATTGACAAAGTTGGTGAATAATAAATGCTTTGATTGGGATAAACAGCTACACCATGTTGTTTGGGCATATCGAATCACCTATAAATTGGTACTCCAAGCCAAACCCTTTCAGATGGTATTTGGCCAAAATGTAGTGCTACAATTAGACTTCTTAATACCCACATTGAGAGTAGCACAAGAGCACCAGTGGACTGGCCATGGCTTCTCATCTAGAATCTTTGATCTGAGATGCTTAGGTGAAACAAGATTGAGAGCAGCAATAGGAATTTATGCAGCTAAGAAAAGACAAAAGGCATACTTTGATGCCCATGTCAAGGATAAAGGCTTAAAAGCCACAGATTTAGTCTTGGTGTACACCTTGAAATAACATGCAATGAAATTAGAAAAGTGTAGCTATGGACAACTACTTCTTGCTCAACCAAGATATGTATGAGCTACTAAGCATGAAGCAAAAACCTTTGGTGGACACACGAGTGTCATAGCAACCAGCCCAATGAGAGTCAAAAAAAGCATGTAAATCTGGCGGTATTGATCCCCCCTTGGGATAAAACAATCCAAGTAGTTGGGTACCATGCAAGTAGCAAAAGATGTGCTTAACCGCCTGCCAATGCTTGACACCTAGGCAATGCATAAACCTGTGAGACAGCAAATTGTATATATGGTCGAGTAATGCATAATTAAATCAAGCATCTAACTGCTTGTTGATAGAGAATCGCATCAAATGCATCTCCAGCATCATGAAGAGTCAATCGTAAATGTGTCTCCATAGGAGTGGCAATGGTTTTGCAGTCTTCAAGGCCAAAACATTGTAACAATGTGCCAATATTTTTGGTTTGACACAAAGCAATTCTGCCATTAACTTGCATAAGCTAAATGCCCAAATAATGATGCAAATGCCCCAAATCGGACATCTCAACTAAGGCATGTAAATCCATCTTAAAATCAGCAATATGCTTCTCATGAGGACTAATGAGCAGCATGTCATCAACATAGAAAACAATGATCAGAAGCACATCATTTGCACGCTTAAAATATAAGGTTCTCTTAGTTGGACTATTCTCCAGACCATGTGCAATCTAGGCATGTATATTTTCGTACCAAGCATGTGGTGCTTGTTTCAAACCATAAAATGCCTTTTTCAACTTGCACACTTTGGTTTCATGCTCTTTCTGCACAAAGCCACGGGGATGAAAAACATACACTTGTTCATGCAAGTCACCATTCAAAAATGTAGTTTTGATGTCCAACTAATGTACATTCCAACCATGATGAGTTGCAAGTGCACAGATGGTATGAGCAATAGTCATTCAACAAGTGGGAGCAAAGGTCTCATCAAAATCAATGCCTCTTTCCTAAGCATAACCTTTGCAACAAGCCTCGCCTTATACATGTCAACTATTCCATCAGGCTAATGCTTTAACTTGTATACTTACTTAGAGTCAATGGCCTTCTTGCCACGAGGCAAGTTACATAAAGACCAAGTAACATTTTTCATAATAGCATCATATTCAGATTGCATAGCAACCATCCAATTTTCAAAATTTTGTGTTTCATCAAACAAAATAGGCTCATTCTCATCAAAGAGACTAGAGGCAACCGTAGCATTGCAATCTGATGCAAAAGAAGAAATATGAGAGACAGAACGAGTACAATACGATAGAGGTGAATCTAATTTGTTATCATGCAAAGTCTGCACGAACCATTTTGGCATAATTTTTGCCTCCTCAATATCAGCTCTCTCATCAACAAGTGCATCATGTAAATTTGCATCAAAAATGGAATGATTTGTTGGTGCAAGTCAACCACCAATTGATGTTTTGGATAAAGACTTGAAGACAAAGAATGAAGAAAAGATAGGTTTATGAAGCTTGAAGATAGTGTATGTTCAGAAGATGAAGACTTGTATACATATGTACATTAGTTTGTAGTTAGCTCACATATACCTTCTGTATGGTCATGAACTTGTACATATATGCCTATATATACAAGTAAAAAGTTGGGGCAAGTATGAGAGATCATGAGATTAGAAGAAGCAGAAGTCATTAGAAACTTTAGAAGTGAGGAAGATCTCTCTCTCATCTAGATGTAAAATTTTTCAGAGAAGAATGTGCAGCATACTTTCTGAGAAGTAACTCTCTTCACAATTTGTTCAAGATTTTGATAATTGAGTATTGATCCTCTAAATTGGTAAATGTTTTGAGTTGTTCTTGATATAGAGGTGCTCTAACATCAAGGATAGCTTGTTCTTTTGGAGATTAACACTCTCCATCAGTGGTATCAGAGCAAGATTCATCAAAATTGAAGAAAGGAGGACCCTGACTGCTGCAGACATACAAAAATCAACACTTGAAGGTTTAAAAGGTCAAAGCTTCAAGGGAAAGCTTGAGAGGGAGGCCAGAAGTCATCAAGAAGATCAAAAGGAACTTCATTCGAAGTAAAGGTACACTTATTACTCATAAAGTTTGAAGAATTCAATACAGAGGTGAAGAAAGGATGGGAGATTCTCTTTAGATAAAGAAATTGGATAGAGAAAACTATCTAGCATGGTCAACGAGAATGGAAGCTCATCTCATGAGAAAAGATTTCATAGGTTACATTATAGGTGAAGAAGAAAAACCACAATTCAGAGATCCTCGTGTTCCAACTAGGGATGAACTCTCATATTTGAAGACTTTGATGAAGAAGGATGCTCAAGCAAGGAGCATTATCTACATGGGAGTCAATGACTACTTGCTACCTCATATTAGAGGTCTTGAAAGTGCAAGTGATATATGGAATGCTTTGGAGGAGCATTTCCAAAATGCTACAAAGTCAAGGAAGGCATCTTTGTGGGCAGAGTTTACCACATTCAAGAAGAAGGCCTCTCAATCCATTTCTGATTATGTAACAAGGATGAAGGACATTGCAGATGCATTAGAATGAGTTGATGAAGATATTGAGGAGGATAAATTGGTAAGGCAAATCCTCACAGGTTTGAGAGTAGATGAGAAATGGACGCCATTCATTTTGTCTACTGAATTGTCACTATATCATTTCACTCCTGATTTAAAACAGTTGCTAGGACACATGCTAACTTTTGAGCAAGATGTCAAAGGTGATGGTGATAAGAGTGCAGGTGAAGCAATGTATTCAAAGGATAAGAAGAAGAATAGCAAAGGCAAGCAACAAACAAATGAAGATGAAGGTACAACTAGCCAAGCTAACTTCCTAACAGGAAGAGGAGGTGGCAAAGGTAGAGGAAGAGGTAGAAGCAATAAAGATGGAGCCAAAGCTTGTTGGATTTGTGGTAAGACAAATCATTTAGCTCATGATTGTTGGCATAATAATTAGAATAATGGTGGATATAATCAGAACTTTAATTCAAGAGCAAGAGGTGGCAGAAATCAAAGAGGTAATTTTAGAGGTAGAGGTAGTAGAGATTACTTTGGAAGAAATGTAGGTAGAGGATTCCAAAGCCAATCCTACAACAATACCTACTACAACTATGCTTTAGATCAGAAGGAGGATTCAACCTTGATTATGAATGCAACTTGTGAAAGGCAAAGTGAAGACCAAAGAGTTTTCTACATTGACTCAAGGTGTAGCAATCACCTGAGTGGTAACATAGCTTTGATGACTGATTTGGAGAATAAGATAACTAATCATGTAGTTCAAACACTGATAATACAAAGCACAATGGGAAGTCAATTGGATCACTGAAGGCCAAGGATGGAAGTACTCTTCTGAGTAAGGTTTTGTATGTTCCTACAATACCAAAGAATATGATAAATGTAGGACAAATTGTTGAAAAAGGTTATGAAGTAAGGTTCACTAATGATGGAGTTTTTGTGGAAGTCCGTAGCAATGGGTATAAACAAATTGTTTCAGGGAAGAAAGAAGGAAGAATTTTCACATTGAAGATTCAAGATAATGTTGGTCATGCCTTGTTCACTTATGAAGGACATAAGATCTCTGAGTTAGATCTTTGGCAAAAAAGGCTTGGACATTTCAATGAAAGAGGTATTAAGGATATGGTTAACAATGGTTCAGTGCTTGGATTGCCTAATGTTGCAGGTCAACATATGACATACAGATGTGAGGCGTGTCAATTAGGTAAGGCTCATAAGCAATCATACAATAAGCATGGATTTATGTATTCAAAGAAGCTTGAGTTGGTACACACAGATGTGTGGGGACCATCAAAGGATTTCTGTATAAATGGTTCAAGATATTATGTGATTTATGTTGATGATGCTACCAGGTGGATCACTATCTATGTGATCAAAGACAAGGTATAGCTATGACACTTCTTTTTTGACTACTAAGACTATGCTTATATGGTGAAAGCAGATGAAGACCCTTCTACATATGAAGAGGCAAAAGGTAAGGAAAATTGGGAGAAAGCTATGCAAGAAGAGTATGGTGCATTGATGGAGAATGAAACATGGGATTCGGTTCCCAAAACAAATAGTGAGAAGATCATTGGATGCAAATGGGTCTATAAAACAAAGAGGTATGCAGATGGAAGTGTGTCTAGGTATAAAGCTAGACTTGTTGTGAAAGGTTTTGCTCAGACATATGGAATAGATTATGATGAGACCTATACAAAAATGACAACCATCAGGACACTCATAGCCATTGTTGCATATAAAGGTTGGAAACTATGTCAATTAAATGTGAAAAATGTTTTTTCAAATGGTTATATTTCAGATGATGTTTTTATGGAGCAACCACAAGGATTCAGAGATGAAAGGTATTCAAAATATGTATGCAAGCTCAAGAGAGCTTTGTATGGTTTGAAGCAGGCCCCAAGGGCATGGAATTATAGACTTGTGAAGTTCTTGAAGGAAATTGGTTTTCAAGTATCTAAAGTAGATAGTAGCTTGCTTGTTAAAGCAAGTGATGATGCGTTCATTTACATGTGCATATATGTTGATGACATAATTCTTAGAGGTACATATGAGAAGGGCATACAAAGTCTAAAGAAGCAAATGGAGAAAGATTTCAAGATTAGTGACTTGGGAGACTTGTCATATTTCTTGGGCATGGAGATCTCATATACTTAACATGGATTGTATGTAACTCAAGAGAGGTATTTGAAGAATTTGTTGATCAAGTTTAAAATGGATGATTGCAGGGTGGCACCTACTACAATGGAGGGGAATCACAAATTGAGCAGATATGGAGGAGGAGAATTCAAGGATATGAAGTTATATCAAAGTCTAGTTGGTAGTTTAATCTATGCTACATTAACTAGGCCTTATTTGTCATACGCAGTTGGAGTATTGTCTCAATTCATGCATTGTCCTAGGAGAGGGCATTGGGTTGCAGGACAAAGAGTGTTGAGGTACATTAAGGGTACACTCAAGGAAGGTTTGTATTATGGTTTTACATCAGATACAAACATCGAGATATATAGTGATACAGATTGGGTAGGTAATCCTGATGATAGGAGATCAACATATGGATACTTGTGTTATGTGGGAGATAAGCTAATCTCTTGGTGCTCTAAGAAGCAACACATAGTTGATTTATCATCTACAGAGGTAGAGTACAAAGGTATGGTTGAAGTTGTAAAGCGAGTCATATGGCTAAAGACTCTCATGAAGATTTTTGACATTATTCAGAGTACACCCACTATTTATGGAGATAACATGAGTTCATTGTATCTAGCTGCTAACCTTGTTTTTCATGCCAAGACTAAACACATTGAGATTCAGCATCACTTCTTAAGAGAGAAGGTGATTGATAAGGAGATTGAAGTCATACATACTTCAACAAAAGATCATATTGTTGATATGTTAACCAAAAGCTTGGACGGACCAAAGCTACAAAGATTCAAAGATATGGAAGGTATAAAGAAGATAGAGAAAACCTCAATTGATGATTGAGGGGGAGCTGTTGGTGCAAGTCAACCACCAATTGATGTTTTGGATAAAGACTTGAAGAAAAATAATGAAGAAAAGATTGGTTTACGAAGCTTGAAGATAGTGTATTTTCAAAAGATGAAGACTTGTATACATATGTACATTAGTTTGTAGTTAGCTCACATATACCTTTCGTATGGTCATGAGCTTGTACATATATGCCTATATATACAAGTAAAAAATTGGGGCAAGTATGAGAGAGCATGAGATTAGAAGAATTACAAATCATTAGACACTTTAGAACTGAGGAAGAACTCTCTCATCTAGATGTAAAATTTTCCAGAGAAGAAGAAATATTGCACCCCAACTTTTGCTGAGTACTCCTTCCGTGTTTAATCTTTTGTGAAATTCTTTTGTACAGGTCTAAGTCTATAGTTCATTGACCTCTGTACAAGTTTTTAGATCCTAATTATGATCAGGCTGAAAGAATTGAGAGTAGGAACATTTACATGTGTAAATGTGAAGAAGTAAAGTTGCAACAGGTGCAAAATTTGATGCTAATGTTTTGGTCAGTTCTCCTTCCATAGTGTAAAGTTTTGAGCAAGCAAGTAGTCATTCTTTAAGTTGGAAGGTAACCTACCTATGGCTAAAAGCATTTGAATAAACGGGTTGTAGTTTATGAGAACCATGCTTTATAAGTTGTAGGTGTCAAAGTCGACTGTTCAGAAGTACAGTTTTAGACATAGGTGAATTATTTAGATCATTTCTCAAGATCTTTTTTGAAATGTTTTAACTTGGAGAAGGTGTGCAATCTATAGCCAACACCTTGTGCAAATTCTTATCAAAAACTTTACACATTTGATCAGTCAATGGATGAGTTATGTGCAGCAGACTTTCTGAGAAGTAACTCTCTTCATAGTTAGTTCAAGATTTTGATAATTGAGTATTGATCTTTTAAATTGGTAAAGGTTTTGAGTTGTTCTTGATATAGAGGTGCTCTTACATCAATGATAGCTTGTTCTTTTGGAGATTAACACTCTCCATCATGATCTGGATCATCACATGAAACCTGTAAATTCTAATAAGTTTCCTCATTAAGACTAGCACTAGAGTATCCACCTGTAAAAAGAGGCAGCAAAGTATCATACATGTCTTGGAGCTAACAAATGTCTCCTTAGTACATGAAAGTAATGGTTGAATAGCATCTTTGACAAAAACAACATTATGGATAACCAAAATGCCATTAATCTATGGATGAAACATATGATAGCCTTTTCTTTCAGAAATATACCCAAAAAATACATTTCGCTGCTTTATTATCCAATTTCTTGCATTGTTGATAAGGCATTAATGCATATGCCAGACAACCAAAAACATGCAGGTGAGCAATAGATGGCTTGCGACCATGCCAAGCCTCATATGGAGTGATCGACTACAATGATTTAGTGGGGCACCTGTTAAGTACATATTCTACACACATGACAGCCTCAAGCTAGAAACTATGTGGTAAAGCCTAACTCTTGACCATACACCTTGCCATCCCATGAGTGGTCTGTTCTTCCACTTAGCAACTCCATTTTGTTGAGGTGTATATGACACTATACACTAATTTTTTATCCCATGTTCAACCAAAAACGCATTAAATTCATAAGACATATATCCCCCCCCCTCCATCAAAATGGAGGGTGCCCATTTTACATGTTCACAAATTTTCAGCCAAAACCAAAAATTGTTTGAAGCACATAAACACTTTAGAATTTGCTTTCAATGGATATACCCATGCATGCCTAGAAACATTATCAATGAAAGTCACGAAGATAGTTTTCAAAAGAGGGTGTCTACATAGGAGCACATACATCACTATGAACAAGCTGCAATTTCTGAGTAGCTTGAACTGAACCATCTTTTGGGAATGAGGAATGCTGCATTTTGCCCAAAATACAGCTTCACGGACATGTTTACCAGGTGCCTCAAGTTTGGGCAGAGAGGACACCATTTCAGATTTTTGTAGGTGTAGCAAACTAGCAAAATGTAGATGACCAAAGCGTGCATGCCAAAGCCTGAGAATCATGTACTTCACATGCTAAATCATTCATAGATTTGTCATATTTTATGGGCTTATACAACCCATGACATAAAATTTGGGAAGCAATAATGACATCGCCATTTGATAGATTATGAACTATACATCTATCATAAACAAATTTCACAACTAAGACAATCTTGACTAAAGGAGAAACTGATAACAGATTCTTCTTGATCCTTGCCATAAATAAAGCATCCAACAATGTAAAAGAATTATCATAGCAGTAATCAAAATTATCTTACCAACTCCCATAACTGGATAAGAGGTGTTGTCGGTGCATGTGACAGTATTCCCTGTAGAGGCATGCTCGAGTGAGGTGAAGAAAGGTCATGAGAAGATGGATCATAACTACAAATAGTGGTAAATGCCCATTCTTCATTCTGCACGAGATTTGTAGACTCTATTTTGGGTGTAGAGGCCTCTACAACAACCATTCCAGCCTCTTTCTTGCTTGCCTCCTTAGCAGCTAGTTTTGGACAAGTCTTTATGACACGATCATTTCCTTTACAAGTATTTGCAAAACAATTTTTGCTTTTTTGTTTTCTTTGCATCTCTGTCATCCTTCTTTGATTTTGCAGAATTAGCAGATTTCTACTTACTAGTAGAAGATCTCCATTTACCTTTGCTCTTCTGACTAGGCCGGAAAGCTTGATCTGCAACATGCATAATGAACCTTTTTTGCCTGGACTAATCTTCCTACAACACAACAGAGACTAAATCCTCAAATGTTAAGGCATTTGGATTGCCTTTCATCATCCAACAAAGAGTAGACGAAAAACTCTAATATGAATCAAGAAGACCATTCAGAACAGTCCACACAAGTGAGTTGTGAGGCAAGACTTCATCAGCAGAAGTCAAATATTCCCTCAAATCTTTGATCTTTGTCAGAAACCTATCCATGGAATCTCCTTCATTCATGTGCTCACTCTCCAACTATTTTTGGAGGTAAGCAACACGAGCCTCATTCTTAGCCTGGTATAAAATGGTAAGTGTATCCCAAGCATCCTTACTTAATCTGCAAGAGCGAATGTGAGGAATAATGGCACGTTTGACAGACAAGGCTATCAATGCATGTGTCTGACAATCTCTGCCATCCCAGCAAATTTGCTCTGCAATAGGTGCTGCAAGAACCGCAACACGAACAGGTATAAGCCCATAATGGGTAATTGGTACCGTCCAACTTATCCTTAACAGCCAACATACAAAATACATCACTACTTTCAACCATGGCCATTGACTAAAATATCATGATGCAAAAAAATGATTGTATCTCAAAAATTTGAACAGAACTACTGTGTCAAGTTCTACCAAACCTATAGCAGACTTCAAGATGCTTATATCGGCAAACCAAAACTTGTATATATCTTTGGCACAAAAAGATAAAATTGCCTAAACAAGTGCTATGATCGTGCATTTGGAGGTTGAAACAAGCTTAGATCGCGATTTTGACACCACATAGACAAGCTACTTTAAATTCCTAATCACCCTGAGTATGATCATCAATTTTCATGCAATTTTGAGACTATGATAGGAGGGGTGTCAATAATGCCCTAGATGAAGCAATGACCTTCTTTGATACCAATTGTTGGAGTTCGAGGCCTAGGGAAACATGCAAAGGGCACAAGGAAAAAGAGAAGCTTGGAGCACAATACACAATACTAATTGTATTACCAATGGAATGTACTAAGATCAGTGACCTATTAGGGTTATAGGCATATATTCAAGCCACGGGAAAAAAACCTCCTAAAGAGGGAAAAAAAGTGTCCCGACTGTCCTAGCATGTTCACACATATCACTACATAAATATATCAACCGTTTGGACTCTTCTAGCTCCATTACCATTCTATTCAGTTCTCTACCACCTAAATGTAGCAACCGTTTGGACTCTTCTAGCTCCATTACCATTCTATTTAGTTCTCTACCATCATGGCATCAGAGGTCTTAGGCACATCTGTGGATCAAGGTCTACTACCAATGTTCTGAGGAGGAGCTATAACTTGTAGGGTAAAGACCATTTTGAGATCTGAAAATTTGATGGCACAAACTTTGCTCTATAGAAGAATCATATTAAAGATGTGCTCATTCAGAGGAGGCAATGGAAACTAGTAAATGGAATCTCAAAGGAGCGTGTTGACATGGATGAAGATGATTGGGATGAGCTAGATGAAATGGCTAGTCTACCATTTGATTGCACCTTGCAAATAATATTTACTTTATGGTATTAGATTGTGAAAGTATAAGGAGCTTTGAAAGAAGTTATGCAATACATATGAAAAAGAGGCAGCATCAAATAAAGTGTATCTGATGAGAAAATTATATGGCATTTGCATGAAGGACACAGATAGTGTTGTTGCTCATCTAAATGAGTTTGATGCTATGTTCTCCTAGTTACAGGCTCTAAAAATGTATATGGATAATGAAATGAAAGTAGTCTTGTTGCTATGCACCTTGCCATCATCATGGGATACGTTTTGCACAACTATTAGCAATAGTGCACCTAGTGGTAAACTGGTTTATGATGACATATGTGGAGCACACTTGAGTGAGGGGATTTGTAGAAAATCTATGGTTGGCACTCAGAGTGGGGATCCATATAATGTTGGTGATTCTTACCAAGGAAAGAATCAACAATGTGGCAAGAGCAAGAACAAGGAAAAGAATGGTCAACAAAATAAGAGTGAAAGTAAATTAAGGAAGAGGGATATCGAATGCCATTATTGTCATAAGAAAGGACACATGAAGAAAGATTTTTATGCATTAAAGAATGCTAAAGGTAAAGGACAGAATGTTGATGGGCATGTTAAATAGCTACCTGCACCATCTACTTTGACTATGAAGATTGAAGAAATTAATGCTATTTCTGATGATAATGATGTGTTGACACTCGATAGCACTATGCCATCTGAGGCTCTTATGGCTGACTCTCTTTCCCACACGTGGCTGCTAGATTCTGGTGCTTCTTTCCATGTGATACAACATAGAGAATTGTTCTCTAATTATCCAACAAAGTCTCTTGGTATTGTGAGACTTGGTGATTCTTATCAGTGTGATGTTGTTGTCGGGATTGGAGATGTGGTTGTGCAATTCATTGATGGTTCAAAGTTTACTATGCATAATGTATGCCATGTACCTCAGTTATCACGTAGTTTGATGTCTGTTGGTCAATTTGATGTCCTTGGTTACAAGGTGGTCTTTGATGCTCAATCCTTTAGTATATCAAAGGGCAATATGTTTATTGCAAAAGGAAGCAAAGTTGGCTCACTTTTTCCTTTATTTGTATCACAGAAAGAACACTTGTTAGCTGTTATTGAGTAGCCTATGGATTGTATTTGGCATGGTTTTTTGGGCCATATATCTCGTAGTGGAATGGAAAATCTTTCTTATTATAGCTACTTACCTCTGTTATCTTTCTCTGATTTTGCATTTTGTGAGCATTGTCAATATGAAAGCAAATTAGGAATGTGCGCAAAATGCACATTGACTCTTCAATTCAACCTTTAGATCTTGTGTGGTCCTATGCCCACAAGGTCATTAGGGGGTTCTCTTTATTTTGTCACTTTCATAGATGATGCTACTAGAAAATTTTGGGTATATCCTATCAAAGCAAAGGATGAGGTATTCCGTACTTTTAGAAAATGGCTTGCTTTAGTTGAGACTCAAAAAGGAAATAAGCTTAAGGCTTTACATTCAGATAATGGGAGTGAGTATACCTCACATGAATTCACTCTTTTCTGTGAGTCTAGAGGAATTCATACAAAGTTTATAGCTCCTTATACCCAGTTGTAGAATGGTGTAGCTAAAGGATGAATAGAACTATTCAGGATAGAGTAGTTTCTATGTTGCATCATGCAAACCTTTCACAAGGCTCTTCCATAGATGTAGTATTGATTGTAGTTCATGTGATTAACCTTTCACCTAGTACTGCCAAAGGTCTGAAAGTGTCATAAGAGTTATGGACAGGGAAGCCACCATATTATGATCATCTTTGAGTTTTTGGGTGTGAAGCATATGTTCATATACCCAAGAATCTTAGACAAGAGTTGGATCATAAGTCAAAGAAATGCATTTTTCTTGGATATTGTCAAGAAGGAGAATTTGGATATTGCTTATGGGATTCTGAAACATGATCCGTGATCAGAAGTAATGATCTCATTTTCATTGAGTCTAAGATCCATAAATATCCCACTAAGGAGGTTGAAGTGAGAAGAGTGGTGTTTGAGGATACTAGTCCTCTAGTTAGCATGCATAAAAATGTTGCACATAGGGATGTTCAAGAGAATGTCCGATTAGATCAGTCTACAAATGTTCCTATTCAAAAATCATTGAGAAACTCTACATGTGTCTCACATCCACCTTATAGGTATGTTCCAAGTTTGGATTTTGTTATGTTAACAGACATTGGTGAGCCTTCTTGCTACAAAGAGGCTAGGCAGACAACGGATCATATGAAGTGGGAGCATGCCATGAAGAGTGAGTTGGATTCTATTCACAAGAATGGTACTTGGGATCTAGTACCTTTGCCAAAGGGCAAGAATTCTTTACAATGTAAATGGGTATATAAGTTGAAATTCACATTAGATAGTGCTTCTCCAAAGTATAAAGCACAACTTGTTGCAAAGGGTTTTAAGCAGCAGCATGGTGTTGATTTCAAGGAAATCTTCTCTCTAGTGGTCAAGATGGCTACCCTACGCGTGTTGCTTGGATTCGTTGCAATGGAGGAATTAGAGCTAGTCCAAATGGATGTGAAAATTGCTTTCTTGCATGGAGATCTTATAGATGAGATCTATATGGAACAATGAGAGGGTTATGTAGCTCTTGGCAAAGAAATTCTAATTTGTAAGCTCAATAAGAGCTTATATGTAATGAAGCAATCCCCTAGACAATGGTACCAAAAGTTTGATGCTTTTTTGAAGTCTCAAGGCTAACCTCAAAGCAATGAGGATCATTGTTTGTACACAAAGAGATGCTCAGATGGTAGCTTGCTACGCTTGATACTTATGTTGATGATATGTTGATTGTTTGGAAGTCCTCTTATGACTTGTCAATTCTCAAAAAGAAGTTGAGCCAAAAATTTAATATGAGGGATTCGGGGGATGTCAAACATATTCTTGGCATGCACATTACTCGTGATAGGAGTAAAAGATGCATATATTTGTTTCAAAGTGAGTACATATCCAAAGTACTTCACAGGTTCAAGATGCAGGATGGAAAGGCATTTAGTACACCTTTACCCACATGTGTGAAATTGAGCAAGGATGATTGCCCCAAATCAGATGAGGAAAAGGAATTGATGACCAAAGTTCCTTATCAGTCTGTTGTTGGAAGTCTCATGTATGATATGGTGGTTATGAGACCAGACATTGCATTTGCAGTGGGAGTTGTGGACAGATTTATGTCTAATCCTAGGAAGAAACATTGGGAAGTAGTCAAGAATTTTTGAGATATCTGAGTGGCACTAAAGACAAGTGTCTATGCTTAGGTAGAGGGAAAGTGTCCATTATTGGTTACATAGTTTCTGACTATGCTGGTTGTGTAGACAATCGTAAGTCTACATAAGTGTACATTTTTCATTTTGTTGTATGTGCTATCTCTTGGAGATCTCATCCTCAAGAATGTATAGCTATTTCCACCATAGAAATAGAGTATCTTGTAGCAAGTGAGGCATGTAAGGAAGCATTGTGGCTTTCTCATCTTTCTTGTGAGCATGTTCCTCATTTGCTCAGTGATTGTCAGAGTGCCATTGTGTTGGCTAAGAATCCGGTCTATCATGCAAAGACCAAGCACATTGAGGTGAGGTATCACTTCATTGGAGATTGCTTAGCCACTAAGCCGATTATTCTTGAGAAGGTTCATACTCGGGATAATGTTGTAGATGCTTTGACTAAAGATCTATCACAAGATAGCTTTCAACACCATTGTCACTTGATGGGCGTTACTTGATTCATGATCTTACACAACCACTTGTATACTTTGTAACATGCCCATCAGGTGGGAGGTATCGTCTATATACTTACACTCACGTATTCTTTATCATTCTTCATTTTTTCCCCATAGTTAATTTGGCCATATTGACCTTTAGTAAGAGATTGTTACCGTTAGTGTCCCTGTGAAAGGCCAAATGGCCATCGGATACTTTTTTATATGTCCTCTAATAAAACATATAGTGGCCTAGTCAGACATAGACTTTAAGTTTGACTGCATTTTGTAACATCTAAGAAGTTTGTGTTCATGCTCCATGTGTACTGTGTTTTTGTGTGTATTCTGTAGCCTCTATGTGGATTACCATGTGTGATGCTTGGAGCTTGATTGTCCACTTTGAGGATATCTTCGTGGAGCTCTCAAGAAGGAGAGACCACTGTGGTTCATCTTTGTCCACATACTTCAGTATGCTACCAAAGTTCCATTGCAAGATGAAGATATTGAAGAGGCGGAGAGGAGATATGAAGCAAGGTTTCAAGGTAGCATGGAAATCAGTGTCCAAGCATGCAAAGAAGTTCAAACGAGGATTCAGCCTATCAATCAATGAATAAAGGAAAGGAAAGATTGGTAGAGCATGATGAATATGGACATGAAGTTGAAAACTTTGAAAAACCTATGTTAGGAGGGGGAGCTACATCAAAAGCAAAGATTAAGACACCAAGGCAAAGATGGTTTATTCCACCAAAGGGAGAAAAAAGAAGTTCAAAAAGGGTTAAACATCCAATATCAAGGCTTGTCTATGATAATTATGCTACTAGGCATTATGCTTTCATCTCTAGGGTAATCAAAGATCATGAACCTTCTACTCGTGAAGGGGCCAAGGACACAAAGAAGTGGCAAGAAGCTATGGAAGAAGAGTACAAGGCCCTTGAAGATAATAACACATGGATTCTACTTCCAAGACAAGAAGGGATGAAGGTAACTAGCAACAAGTGGGTCTATAAAGTGGAGAAATTATGATGGTCCAATTGCTAGTACAAAGTAAGGCTTGTGGCAAAGGGATTTACTCAATCATATGGGGTTGCGTATGAAGAAACGTTTAGCATAGTTGCAAAGATGACCACAATTAGGGCACTCATTGGTTTGATGGTTCAATTGCTAGTACAAAGCAAGGCTTGTGGCAAAGGGATTTGCTCAATCCTATGGGGTTGACTATGAAGAAACATTCAGCCCACTTGCAAAGATGACCACAATCAGGGCAATAATTGGGGTTCCTACATCTAGGAGGTGTCCAATATATCAATTGTATGTAAAGAATGCTTTTCTAATGGTGATTTGCAAGAGACAATCTACATGAATCAACCATTAGGTTTTGAATACCCTAAACATTCAAATTTTGTTTGTAAACTTAGAAAATAATTGTATGGTTTAAACCAAGCCCCTAGTGCATGGAATCAAAGGCTTGTGGATTTTGTGTAGGTGTGGATACAAGGCAAGTTATGCAAATCCCTTCCTATACCTCAAGAGGGAAGGAGGAATAGTAGTCTAAATATGCATATATGTGGATAACTTGAATATAACCCAAAGTGATGATGCAAGTATCAAATGGATAAAGGCCGAGATTGGGAATGAATTCAAGGTTTCATATCTTGGAGTGCTCAAATATTTTCTTGGAATCGAAATACTTTATGTAGAAAATAGTGTTTACCTAGCTCAAAATATGGTATGAGTGGATTTAAGCCACTCACACAACATGTGGATCCAAACACTAAGTTATGTGCAAGTGAAGGGGAGCCTCTTGAAGATATTTCAACATATAAAAGCATAATTGGAAGCCTTAATTATGCTACCATCACAAGACCTAACTTGTGCTATGTTGCAAGAGTTCTTTCTCAATTTTTGAAGTCACCAATTGATGTTCATATGAATGCATAAAAGAGAGTGCTTAGGTACATAAAGCACACTATGAACGAAGGGTTGTACTACCCTTATGGATATGTATTACAACAAAGAGGCTTTAGACATGTTGATTTGGCTGGTTTAAAGGAGGGCAGAAGGAGCACATCTGGCTATGTCTTCATGCTAGGTCAAAGAGTCATCTCATGGATGTCCAAGATGTTGGAAAACAATGTCCTATTAGTCCAAAAGGCCTCAGTATACACAGCATGTGTAGCTCTCTTTTATAGTTCTTCTACAAGAAAAAGACATTGGATGGTGGTTAACATAAGATTTACATCTTATGTTAAGAATTCAGGTACATATTCTCTTTATGCACATAGGTACTACTTGAAGTATATGGAAGTGGCATCCATATCAGGAGGAGTCCTATTCGGCATGGGTACAAGAGAATCAGTACATGTATGCTTTATGCATATTTGGATGAGGTGTTCGAGAAGGTATGATCATATGAGTTTGAGGATTTTTGGAAACAAACTTGTTAGCATTCTTTGCTACTTTATAAGTATGTGATCTTTTTACACACGTATCTGACTTAGGTTCTTCCATAGCAAGTTCAGATGAGGGTTTTTTTATTATCAGTTTTAGACTGATCCTTCCTCTTTCTATCACTCATATTCACTCTTTTACAACCTATCAAGTCACACGTGTGTATTCAGATTTTTGTACATACATCTGAATATGTTTGTTACATTTGTACATTCACTCGTCCATCTATTTATGTTCTCATAGAGTGGTTGAGAGTTTTGCTCCCACATTGTACATTGAACATTTGTATATATGATAGTGTAAGTAAGTAGTGGCTTACGTAACACATTACACATGTTGTATAATCTTTCTCTATCTTTGTCTCATCATTTGTATGATTAAATGTGGTATGTTCATGTTTTGTCAATATTGGAAGATTGCTATATTCTATGTTGTATATGTTGGACCTATGGAACCTTGGACCTATGGCATTAGTTATGGGCCTACTAAATTTCCAACATTTGATATCAGAGCTATAAGGTTTGGGTATCAGAGATGAAGAATTTAGTCATATCAGACATTTGAAGCAGAGTTTTGATTCAGAGATATGAGGAGATGATAAAACATGATTCTATGTTCACTTCCATTTGTATACCATGTTTGTTTTGTCTCTTACTCTTAGCACTAGAGGAAGAGAAAAAGGTCATTTGAAGAAGTCAAGAGTGCTTACTACTTCAAGATGAAGAGAACAAAAGGTATGGAAGAGAAGTTTCAAGATGTTGACATCATCATCAGGTGGAAGAAAGATGTAGAAGAAGAAAGTCCATCATTTCAAAAAGGAAAGTAAGACTTCCTTTTCTCATATTTTCCATATACTTCTCCTAATTTATCATCTACATCCAAAGACAAGTCTACGAGAACATCTTGTGTGAAGATAATCTAAAGAAGAAGCAGTTTCTTGTTTTGCATTATACTTGGTCATGATTTAGTAGATTTGACAAAGAATTGCATTGAGAGAAAGAAAAGCAGTAGATTTTGAAGACAACTTGTATGTTTTGACTCATATATATGAGTTAAATATAAGTTGAAGAGTTTTTAAGCAGGTAGCTTATATGTTCCCTCAAAGAATTCTTGGAGTGTCAATACAGAGCTACTTGGTATATGACAAGTTGCAAGTATATTTCTTCTTTATCTAACTCTTGAGGTAAAAGAGTTTTTTGTAGCAGATGTTGAAGACTTGGTGTGTACCTAAGGACAAACCTAGGGACTTGTGGAGAAAGAGACTATACCTCGATCCCCCTCAAGTGCATATAGTTGGGATTCACGCTTTATTTATCAATGTGAGGAGTATCAAAACCTAGCCGAGTGTATGAAGACATGCATTCAAATGATGATCAATGCAAATGAGCTTCCCAAAGAGTGCAAATAAATCTAAGTCTAATCCAAACAAACTTCAACTGTCAGTTATGGTGTCGCGATACTTGGAGTAGTAGCCAACAGTAAATTGAGCTTTTCTCTCAGCTCTAAACTTCGAATATAGAAATAGCATATGCTTTTCGAAGCCCTCGAGAAGACGCATCCAATGGTGGTATCTTCACTCAATTCCCACGCTTCTACTTCAAGTTATGAGCAAAATACTAAGTCACGGGAATGACCTTCCTACACTTCACACACACATTAGCAACAGCAAACAGACACTTTCATGGATAGAAAACACTTCTTAACACTCTTTTCAAGCAACACACATGCATACAAGCTCACAAAGAAGATGATACAGAGAGGAGAAGACACACATTCGAAATTTTGTGCTCTTGATTCTCACAATGGCAAAAAGTCTCTACAAAGAGTCACAAATTGACTTATATACATGTGCCCTAAAAATGGTCCTTTCACATAAGAGACCGGCACTTTATTCACTAAAAGGCTAATTTCCTACTAATTTACATGGGTAAGCTACTAATCTCCATGGGTATGCATCTAAAGGACTCCTCTAGTGCATTTACAATGGAAAATATGTTACAAAATGGTTATGATACAAAAATAGAGTGTCCAAATCAAAAAAATTTTGGAGCCCTTCTTTTTCTCTGCCTTTTGCTCTTCTTTGCTCTGCAACACTCTCCCCCTCTTTGTCTCTATCGTCCCTTGATAGGCTTTACTTCTTGTCTATCACTTCTTGTCTGCATGCATCTCTTGGTCAGTTCTGCCTGCTTATTAGACAGGTGTTCAGTTTTGATGGCCTCTTCTTGATTCTTCTTTTACATCCTCTGGGCCTGATGCATTCGTGTTGCTTGTTAAGTCGGGCTGCCATGCACACCACCACTGGAAGGTATGAAGGTCTAGTTCTTCAGCCTTCGATCTGGACCTTCCAAAGATCAAGAGGCTGAAGCACCTTCGTGTGGTTATGGAACCGCCGGATATCTTCTTGCACTTCTTCATGGATACTTCCTGGCCCTGGTCCCTCCTTCCCACCTACGTGCTTTTCCTTGATGTGTGCCCCTACGGGGCTCTGTGCAGAGATGGGTGTTCCGCCCCTGCGGGGCTTCTTGCAGAGATGTATCTTCATATATGATCTTTTTAATCTCCGTTCAGATCGAGGGGGAATATATGTCTTCTGATTTTAATGCATTTATGGCTGAACATGGGATAAAACACCAGTGAATAGTGCCATATACACCTCAATAGAATGGAGTTGCTGAATGAAAGAACACGTCACTCATGGAGATGGTGAGGTGTATCGTCAAAATATAGGCTTTACCACATAGTTTCTAGCTTGAGACTGTCATGTGTGCAACATATGTACTTAATAGGTGTCCCACTAAAGCGCTGCAATCTATCACTCCATATGAGGCTTGGGATGATCGCAAGCCATATGTTGCTCATCTGCATGTTTTTGGTTGTTTGGCATATGCATTAGTGCGTGAACAACATCGCAAAAAAATGGATAAAGCAATAAAATGTATTTTTTTTTGTACAATTCTGAAAGTAAAGGCTATCATCTGTATCATCCACAGACTAGACGCATTCTGGTTAGCCGTGATGTTGTTTTTGTGGAAGATGCTATTCAGCCATTGCTTTCATGTACTAAGAAGACTCTCTTAGCTCCAAAGACATGTATGATACTTTGCTACCTCTTTTTATAGGTGGACAATCTTGTGCTGGTCCTAATGAGGCAACTTCTCAGCCTTTGGAGGTTTCTTGTGATGATGCAAATCATTCCATTTCTAATGCAGATTTACATGATGCACTAGTTGAGGAGAGAGCTGATATTGAGCAGGCAAAAACTATGCCAAAATGGTTGGTGCAGACTTTGCATGACAGCAAATTAGATGCACCTCTGTCATATCATACTCGTTCAAGCTCTCATAGTGCCTCTTTTGCATCAGATTTCTATGCTATGGCTAGATCTAGTCTCTGTGATGAGAATGAGCGTGTTTCGTTTGATGAAGCACAAAATTTAGAAAATTGGATGGCTACTATGCAATCTGAATATGATGCTATAATGAAGAATGGTACTTGGTCTTTATGTGACTTGCCTCCTAGCAAGAAGGCTATTGGCACTAAGTGGGTATACAAGATGAAGTGTAAACTGGATGGTACGGTTGACAGGTATAAGGCTAGTCTTGTTGCAAAGGGTTATGCACAGGAAAGAGGCATCAATTTTGATGAGACCTTTGCACCTACATGTCATATGACTACTGTTCGGAGCATCTGTGCACTTGTAGCTCATCATGGTTGGAATGTACATCAGTTGGACATTAAAACTACATTTCTGAATGGTGACTTGCATGAAGAAGTGTATGTTTTCAGCCCCATGGCTTTGTGCAGAAAAGGGCATGAAAACCAGGTGTACAGGTTAAAGAAGGCATTATATGGTTTAAAGCAAGCACCACGTGCTTGGTATGAGAAAATGCACGCCTATCTGATTGCACATGGTTTTGAGAACAGTCCAACTGAAAGCACCTTATATATTAAGCATGATAATGATGTACTTCTTATCATTGTGGATTATGTTGATGACATGCTACTCATTGGTCCTCATGAGAGGCATATTGCTGATTTTAAGGCTGATTTGCATGCCTCATTTGAGATGTCTAATTTGGGGCATTTGCATTACTATTTGGGCATTCAGTTTATGCAAGTTGATGGTGGAATGGCTTTGTGTCAAATGAAATATATCGACACATTATTGCAGTGTTTTGGCCTTGAAGATTGTAAGCCCATTGCCACTCCTATGGAGACAGGTTTACGATTGAGTCTTCATGATGTTGGAGATACATTTGATGTTGTTCTCTATCAGCGGGCTGTTGGATGCTTGATTTACTTATGCATTACTTGACCAGATATTTAGTTTGTTGTCTCACAGATGAGCAGATTTATGCATTGTCTAGGAGTCAAGCATTGGCAAGCGGTTAAGTGCATCTTTCGCTACTTGCATGGTACTCGGCTACTTGGGTTGTTTTATCCCAAGAGGGGATCACTACCGCCAGATTTGCATGCTTTTTCTGACTCTCATTGGGCTGGTTGCTATGACACTCGTATGTCCACTAGTGGCTTTTGCTTCATGCTTGGTAGCTCATGTATATCTTGGTTGAACAAGAAGCAACCTACTATGGCCACTTCCAGTTGTGAGGCTGAGTATAGGGCAGCTTTCACAGCGACTGTTGAGTGTGTGTGGCTCAGATGCCTTATGGTTGATTTGGGTGTTGGTCAATCTTCTGCCACCACCATCTTCACTCACAGTCAGAGCACATTGGCAGTTGCAAGGAACCCTGTGTTCCATGCTCTCACTAAGCACAGAGGTGCATTATCACTATGTCAGGGATAGGTTCTCTGCTGGGGAGATCAGCTTGGCATATGTACCTAGGCAGGAGAACATTGCAGACCTTTTCACCAAGGCTGTACCTAGGGAGAAGTTCAAAGCTTTAGGCTTACTTCCTTTTGTGGAGTGATTTCCACATAGCTTGGCACTTCCTTATACATGAGTGCCAGCTCCTTGTTCATCGCATCACTCCCAGGGAGGATTTGTTGATATATTTAGGTAGTGATGTGTGTGAACACACTAAGACCGCAGGGGCACTTTTTCCCCTATATTGGAGGTTTTTTTCCCTCAGCTTTTATATATGCCTATTGCCCAAATGGGCTACTTATCTTTGTACATTCTCTAGTAATACATTCAATATTATGTGTTGTGCTCCAAGCTTCTTCTTCTTCCTTGTGTTGTTTGTGTGCTTCCGCAGACGTCTATCTCCAACACTCTTGGACGGGCAGATGCAGTCATGTCCATAAGCATGGAATCTTAAGCTCATCTGCAGAAGATTTCTGAAGAAGGGGAGATAAAATTCCACTTTGAGAGATGGAAAATGAAAGGGTTGGAGGGTCAAGCCCTTTGAGGGAAATCATGTATATGGAGGGTATAGCATATATACTCTCATCTTGAGTTAAGGATTCCCTCAAGATACAAGAAAGCGTAATCTTTAGGCATTTTCAAAGTAGCCCTCTTGTATGATTTTTACATCAATTTCAGGCACTATTTTTTATAAGTAGCCATTTTGGGGAAGGGAAAACAAGAGGGATTTATAATAGATTTATGGAAAAAATGTTCTTCCCTCCGGCCCTTTAGGTTTTCTTTAGCGCGTTAGTTTCCGTTTCCGTTTCCGTTTCCGTTTCACACATAGTATAGTGTATGGACTTAAATATAAGATCTAGAAAATCAAAATATAGCTCAGTATGATGGGAGTTTGAAGCTCCACAAGGACCCCCTTCCATCACCATTTGAGGAAAAATTTCAGCACCTAAATTTAAGAAATTCCCATTTTGGAAGAGGGAAAAGAGGAGCATTGACTATGGATGGATGGGAAAAAGTATATATACTGAGAATATATCATATGGACTTCACAATGGAATGATTAAATTCATTAAAATGATATGTTAAGGAGGAATTGTACTTCCTCAAAGACCCCATTCCCATACTTTTTGAAATAAATTCAGATGTTAATTTTTGTCAAACTCCACTTTTGGGAGTAAGAAAAGAGACTATTTAAGAGGTTTCCATGGATTAGAGTATACATACATAATGTATGGTGTATGTATTACCATGGGCAATAAAAAAATCCAAGAAAAATCCACATTAGGATGGAACCTTGCTAAAATCTCCTAGTTAAGTTTTGGCGTGAAACTAAAAATCTTGATTTAGGCTTCTTTTGGGGAGCAAATTAGCATGCACTAAGGGAGGATTTGGAAAGGTTAAAATAGGATAAAGCATCTTCATACACTACTATTTGAGGTTATGAAGAGAATTCTAGGATTAGCTTGATGGAAGAATGCTTTTGGGCACCCTAAAAATCACATTTTCATACTTTTTCCAGCCCCTCCAACAGTCCACGAGTTTGGCATGTCCCCCTTGGAACGGCCATATATTGGGCTAGAGAACTCCAAATTGGATGTGCTATGGCCAGTTTTGAAGAGCACAAGGTCCATTCTGAGTTTATGAAAAGAAATTTTGGAAAATAAGTATTTTTGCAGATCTGAACATGTCTACAAAGTTTGAACAGTTTTTGGCAACTACCTTCATAGAGCCATATTTTACAAACCGTGAAGGCGATGGAAGTAATTTCACTTCAAACCACTGCATATCATGACATATGTTGCATTTTTTGTTTATTCTTAGGTCCTTAAAAAAAATCAAGTCTAAGGAGGGATTACAAATGCGTTTTTTTGGGTAAAATTGCATTATTTTAGTAATCATCTAACCATGCTTTATGTTTTGTGGATTTTTGATCCAATGTTTTTGGACACTTCAAACTTTATGTTAGGACCTGAGGAGGAAGGTTTGGAGGTCTTGAAGCTCATCTAAAAGAACTTGGCTGCATGCAATTCCAATACCAAATCATTCAAGAATGTATGCTTTATATTTTCAGGCATTTTACTTTATGTTATGGCATGTTTTGTATGTACATGCATCGATTGGAATGCATACATCAAAGTTGATCATTTTGTTAGTTCTAAATGCATGGACCAACCTGTTAGGAGTACACCTTTTGATTGTTTGCAGGAAAGATGGTTGCAGGAACTACATGGTTATGCAACAAAGAGATTGTTGCTAGCATTTGTTTTTATGTTTTTGCAGGTCATTGAGTCTATGTATGAGTATATGGCATGCATGCCATGGGCTTTCCAAGCCCTATGTTGTTGGATGGCTTGTGTGCCATTGAGTTTATGGTTAAAATTTTTTGGGACTCCATTTCCTTGGGGAAATGCTATCGAAAATTTTCCCACCTCATGGGGTTATATACACCTTACCTTTAGGTAAGAATGTTATGGCATGGTAATATGCCTTTTCTCCAAACATCAATGAGGTTTTAGCATGCTTGTAAGCATGTATTTGATGGACTTAGTACCATCATAGTAGTATATATAAGGCAACTTCAGTAGTAATAGGATCCCTACACATAATCCTTATGGATTTAGACCATAGGATTGCTAAGGGGAAGAAGCTAGACCTTCACCATTAGGAATGTGCACAAGCAATCCTATAGGTTTTAGGAAGTTGCATACCGGCATGGGAGATAGATTTATGATAATCTCCAAGGTAGTGAAGATTTACTTATCTTCACAGGAGTCTCACAGTAGGATTAGGAGACTATGGGGTATTATCAGGAATACCCAAAGAGTGACTAGTTTCACTCATGCACATCACTTGAGCAAGTAGTGAAGCATTTTTGCTACACTTCTAAAGAAACCAATTAGTTGGGATCACAAATATGGGTTTCATGAGACAGCATCAACGGGTGTTTATGTGATTCGAGTGATGGTTAGAAAGGCCAAAGGTATGGCACTAGCTCTATGATATAGAGCATAGATCCCTTAGTCAGGAATAGTTGGGGTACCCAATACATATATATGTATGTTGGGATCTATAGAGAGGTACTTAGACCTCGTCTTGGTACTTGGGAAAAAGTTAGTTGGGAATAAGAAAGGGATATCCACATACACATATTATCACATGTTGACTAGAACCAAACTAACTAGTTTGAGGACATGGGACTCATTTGAGTCCATCGACATGAGTTTATGATAGGGGATTCATTAGAGTCCACTTACATATTCCATTACATATATATGGAATATATATTCGATTTAGTGTAGGTATGACACCATGAATTGGAAGAAGGTTCCATTGGTATGGGACGGTGGAAACGACTTCCCTTTGAGCACTCTTCTTCTATGGCCATGGAGAAAAGGACTCATCATTCATGGCGACATATCTCACTAGATCATAGGAGAGCTCTTAGTAGACATCTCCTTAGGATTGGGAGTTATGCTTCATAGTTTAGGGAAGATTTATTCTTCCAATAGAGAATGTGATAGGTGATTTTATCACCATTGATATCACATACTCATTTTTTTTATTTTCAGGAAGGTTGATGGGATCATATAGATCCATGCATAGAGGATGGTTGGAAGAGATAGCTCGTAGTATGGATACACATGTGTTTATGGTATCATATCATATCATTGCTGACCATTTTAGCATAGGGCTTTGACCTTTATAAGGAATTTATTTTCTCCGCTCTTCACTACATATACCGTCATTAGTTATGGGAGATTTGTTCTCCATCTTTATAGGATTCTATATTATGAGGGATTATGCATTGGTATGGAATAGAGGGGCAAATGAATTCATAGGTTCCTCGTTTAAGGAAAGGATAAAGAGAGAATTAGCTTAGAGATATGGGAGTGATCTCACTCTAGCTTAGAGATCTCACTTTAGCTCCTCTTCCTTGAAGGGAAAAAGGAAAGGAAAATATTATTTCTTCTTTGGAGAAGAATAGATTATGTTTTCCTTTACAGAGAAGAGATGTTTAGAAAACATCTTTTAGTTTATTTTAGAAGGAATTCATTTCCTCTACTTTTCAATGTAATTTCCCTTCACATTGGACTTTCATTCTCCACTTTTTTGGAAGGAAAAGTATGGAGAACTTATATATATATGTTCTCAAATATGGATGAGTAGAGCAAATGAATTCAACAAAACCTCTTTCAAAGGGAAAGGGAAATTGGAATAGATTCCACTATCAGAGCTCTTTCCCTTAGAGGAGATTACAGAGAGAGATAGAGAGAGTTTCACTTTCTCATTTTGGCTCTTTAGATAGAAGTGGCACTCTTCTATCAAAGAGAAGAGGGACATGAGTTAATCATGGTGGTTAGGTTGAGTCTCAGCTATAGACTCTAAAGAGAAGCAGTTATGTTTATTTCTAGTGATGGTCATTGACTAGATGAGATGATCTAGTTATTGATATTAGTGAGACTAGGAGTAGAGTTATGAATCCTCTCTTTAAGGTTTCTGGGAGATAGGGATAGATCTACCTATGGAGGTACTGAACTCTTAGTTGGTGTTACATCATGAGGATGATGTGTAAACACATGTTAGGAGGATGGGTACTTATGGATTATGTGAATCTCCAACCGAATGCTTTTGCATTCATATGGCAAACTACAGGGAAGAGAATATTTTAGAGTTTGCACTAGTGCCAATAGATGCCCTTCCAATAGAACTTAGCCCATTGGTGAAGGATGAAAAACCATAGACTTCTTGGCTGGAAAAATCTATAGATTATAGTTTACTATCAAGAAATTCTTATATATGATTTAGATTATGGATTTGCATTGATCACAAGATAGTTTAGATTAAACTATTACTTGTGAGTAAAGTCAAGGTTAGGAAGACCTAGAGTGGTATAAGGCCAATCTATCATTTAGTCCTAGATGGGTTTGGAGTCACTTGTTATGGGACTTTGTTCTATATTTTAGAGAATTCTATGGTTTATTATCTCCAATATGATATGGTCGAGCCTATACGCTTGGCACTTTACATTTCCTTCTCATACTATTACTCCATAGAGGATACATCAAATGGACTGTTGGAAAACAATGTGCAATTGGTCCATTTTGTCTAAGACCTTGCTTTAGTTCTTAGTCTTTCTTGGCAAAGAAGAAAAGGAGACGGGCGCATGTGACATGTTTAAAGCTCGTTACTACTCTTTGTACAACCAAAATGTGTTGGTGGCATGGATACGTCGTCGTCCTCTCATAGCACCCGCCAGGGTTCAAATCCCCTAGACTGCAGCGAGCGCGAACGTTATATTTTGATCTATGCTTTTCAAATTAAAAAAACAAGTGGAGAGCGATGGATCGCGATAGACGGCGACCTGATTTTCACGAGAATAGCGATCGCAGATTTATTCTTTTACGAAGTGCTTTATTGGTGCTTTTGAGGGATCAAGAGTACTATATAACAAGAGCTTGGGCTCATTGTTATTCATCCTTCACCTAGGATCAACACAAGCTTTCTAGAGCTTGGACCTCACTAGAGGTGGTGTTTCTTCTAGCACATGGGGCAGCCATGGTGCTAACTTGAAGCATGTTGAGGAGCAGCTATGGAGTTCTTCTTGGTGATTCTTCTTGGAGAAGATGAAGGGTGTGCTCACACTCTAGCTCATGGAGAGGAGGTTATCTCTTGTTCATGGCAAGAAGACTTGGTCATTAGCAGCTTGATGGTGAGGATCGCCCATCTACATGATGTATTTGAAGATCATCTTCTACAAGAAGATGTTAGGTTGAAGATTATCTTTTACAAGAAGATGTCTGGCTACTTCAAAGACATTGGATGGGACCATCTACATGATTTTGAAGATTGTCTTCTACAGGAAGATATTAGGTTGAAGATTGTCTTCTACAAGAAGATATCTGGCTACTTCAAAGACATTAGATGGAGTTTAACATAAGATTCACATCTTATGTTAAAGTATTCAGGTACATATTCTCTTTATGCACACAGGTACTACTTGAAGTTTATGGAGGCCTTGGCGTTCATATCAGGAGGAGTCCTATTCGGCATAGGTACAAGAGAAACAGTACGTATATGCTTTGTGCATATTTTATGAGGTGTTTGAGAAGGTGTGTTCACATGAGTTTGAGGATTTCCGTTCACACTGATCCTTCCTCTTTCAGTCACTCATATTCACTCTTCTATAACCTATTAAGTCACACATCTCATGTATATTCAGATTACTGCCCACACATCTGAATATGTTTGTTACATTGTACATTCACTCATTCATCTATTTCTCATCACATAGAATGGTTGAGAATTTTGCTCCCACATTGTACATTGAACATTGGTATATATGATACTATGAGTAAGCGATGGCTTACGTAACACCTTACACATGATGTCTAATCTTTCTCTATCTTTATCTCATCATTTGTATGATTAAATTGTGGTATGTTCATGTTTTGTCAATATGGAAGATTGCTGGAATTAATGTTGTACATGACTGGAACTATGGAACCATGGACCTGTGACATGAGCCTAAGGGCCTACCTCACTTCCAACATTTGGTATCAGAGCACTAAGGTTTTGGTTACAGAACTTTAGATCTTTGGCATAGTTTCCAGAATTCCAGTTTTACAACATATGATTTGAAAGCATCTTCTAATATTTGACATTTGACATACACACTTAATCTAGATGAGTAGAGATTTGAGAATTAGACATTTCAGTTACATGTGTATTCATCAGTGTGGAGTATGAAATTGATGATCTGTTAGCAGCCGAATAATTTTGGAAGAGTATGCAAATACTTTACAAAAGTATTGTTTGAAGACCCAGAATTGATGAAGAGAAGACTACTTCAAATTCAAGGAAGAACAATGGTTTAGAGAAGATGAAGAAATCAGATCAACATCAAATCACAGGTATCAGTTTCTACTATCAGATTATCATTTGCAGGTCATATCTTAGAAGAGTAGTTATGAAGAGATTTGAAGAAATTCAAGGAGTGCTTTTATACACTTTCATCATTTGAAAGTTAAAGGCTACATCAAAACAGGTATCTAGAGGTTTTTCTAGAGAGTTTTGAGAAATCTCTTTCATGGCAAGAAAGTTCATCTAAGAAGACAAGTGCAGAGATGAGATGAGTTTTTTCAGCCAATTTTCTGTTGTAAGTTGGTTGGATATCAAGGTACAAATGTATCTAGAGAAGGTAACTCTAGAAGGGCAATTCATCATTCAGACAACGATTGGTGAATTTAGTCATTTCAGACATTTGAAGCAGAATTTTGATATGAGGAGATGATAAAACATGATTCTATATTCACTTCCATTTGTATACTATGTTTGTTTTATCTCTTACTCTTACATTAGAGGAAGAGAAAAGTTCATTTGAAGAAGTCAAGAGTGTTTGCTACTTCAAGATGAAGAGAACAAAAGGTATGGAAGAGAAGTTTGAAGATGTTGACATCATCAGGTGGAAGAAAGATGCAGAAGAAGAAAGTCCATCATTTCCAAAAGAAAAGTAAGACTTCCTTTTCTCATATATTTTCCATATACTTTTCCTATTTTAGCCTCTACATCCAAAGACAAGTCTACGAGAACATCTTGTTTAAAGAAGAAGCAGTTTCTTGTTTTGCATTACACTTGGTCATGATTTAGTAGATTTGACAAAGAATTGCATTGAGAGAAAGAAAAGCAGCAGATATATGTTTTAACTCATATATGTATGAGTTATGTTTTAGTTGAAGCTTTTAAGCAGGCAGCTTATATGTTCCCTCAAAGAATTCTTGGAGTGTCAATACAGAGCTACTTGGTATATGACAAGTTGCAGAGAAGTATATTTCTTGTTTATCTAACTCTTGAGGTAAAAGAGTTTTTTGTAGCAGATGTTGAAGACTTGGGTTGAGGTTTTATGTTTGGAAAAGGTTACCTCATATTCAGTACTTTCAGAAACTTCAGAAAATTCAGACTTGTTGATGTACCAGTCAGTTGAAGAATCTACTTTTTATCATTGTCTTGATTTTTGGATACATGTTTGTATTCAAAAAGGTGTTCCATCATATCCTATAACTTGATTGAAAAGTGGAGTTAGCCAAAAGAAAATCAAGCAGGTACTATCACATTTCACCAGGGTAAAATACGAAAGTTATGAAGTATCAACTTGCAGCTTTTGGAGTTCTCAAGGTGAGAAGTTTGTCCACTTATATTTCAAGTAGGAATTGCATATTCCTTGAAGGATTTGTTTGAAGAAAAGTTTTACAACTTTGTAAGAAGCATGGACACTTGGAGACATTCAGGTAACAAATCAAACATTCAGTCATGAAGGTTTGATGAGAGAAGATTCTACACAGGAGAGATCATTGATCTCGTATGATCTTATATGATCTTGAGTATTTATGATTCAATTGTCTATCCTTTGTTTTGTAAGATTCTTAACATTGGAAGAAGTAAGTCAAAGATTCAGATTCTATCAAATTTGTGTTGCAGAGAGATAGAAATACTTGTTATGTTACAGAAGGTTATGAATCCTATGAAGCTTTCAGCAAGGTTTTGTTATGTTCGGTTCAGCTAACCTTATTCTACAATTTGGAAAGCTGAGGAATGACATGGAAAGCTATTGGCATGTGTACAGTGCTAATAAAAAGGGTCCAGAGATTTTGTTCCAGATACAGGTATTGTTCACTGAACATCAAATTTATTGAAAGAAGGAAGACGTTCCAGATTTCATAAAGTCTGATATATTTGAAGAATTTTGGATACTAGTCATCCAGGGGGGTGATTAAACATAAAGACTTATTTTCAGCCATATGTGAAAGAATGCAGATTCATACCTACAGGTATTCCTATTTCAGGTATTCCTATATTTCCTTTGTCAGGTTCTCTTTATGTTCCAGCTTTGAAAGAAGAAGGAAGAAGAAGAATGTTTGGAGAAAGTTCCTGTTCAGGAGAAGGTTCCAAAATTCTATTGAAGAGAAGCTTGATATTTCAGAAAGGTATATTACAGACGTGCGCACATATATGTTTATACCAAGTTCTGAAGGAAAGAAGTATGAAGGATTTAAGGATGAAGACATGATGACATCATAGATTTTTGACTCATATTTCAATTGATTTCAGTTGATTTCAATTGAGTTGAGTTGATTTGACTTGAGTACAGTCAGAGATGAACCAGTAGTGTTCATAATACACTAAGTTGTGAGTTAACAGTCACAGGTTCCAGGATTCAGTTCTTGATTTTGTTTAGTGTATTTACATGACGCAGCAGAAGTACATTGAGAAATCCTTTTTCGAAAGGTAAATGCAAATATATAGATCCCAGTGTATGTTTTCAGTTTTTTGAAGACAGGAGATAGCAGGTTCAGAGACAGTTCATGCTACATTTGTTGTCAAGCAGTAATTGCTTGATGAATACACTATTGGATATCTAGTTTGCATATTTTCTCAAGTATTATGGTTCATATTCAGCAAGGTCAGGTTTTTTGAAGGAAAGTCAAATTCAGTTTTGAAGAAGATTTTTTTCCTGAAGTACGGCAGTACAAGCTTGAAGCTTGTGATAGTTTGCAGTTTGTGACAGATTGCAGATTCAGTTCAGGTTGTACCAATATGACATTGCAGGGGGGATTGTTGGAAAACAATGTGCAATTGGTCCATTTTGTCTAAGACCTTGCTTTAGTTCTTAGTCTTTCTTGGCAAAGAAGAAAAGGAGACGGGCGGATGTGACATGTTTAGAGCTCGTTACTACTCTTTGTACAACCAAAATGTGTTGGTGGCATGGATACGTCGTCGTCCTCTCATAGCACCCGCCAGGGTTCAAATCCCCTAGACTGCAGCGAGCGCGAACGTTATATTTTGATCTATGCTTTTCAAATTAAAAAAACAAGTGGAGAGCGATGGATCGCGATAGACGGCGACCTGATTTTCACGAGAATAGTGATCGCAGATTTATTCTTTTACGAAGTGCTTTATTGGTGCTTTTGAGGGATCAAGAGTACTATATAACAAGAGCTTGGGCTCATTGTTATTCATCCTTCACCTAGGATCAACACAAGCTTTCTAGAGCTTGGACCTCACTAGAGGTGGTGTTTCTTCTAGCACATGGGGCAGCCATGGTGCTAACTTGAAGCATGTTGAGGAGCAGCTATGGAGTTCTTCTTGGTGATTCTTCTTGGAGAAGATGAAGGGTGTGCTCACACTCTAGCTCATGGAGAGGAGGTTATCTCTTGTTCATGGCAAGAAGACTTGGTCATTAGCAGCTTGATGGTGAGGATCGCCCATCTACATGATGTATTTGAAGATCATCTTCTACAAGAAGATGTTAGGTTGAAGATTATCTTTTACAAGAAGATGTCTGGCTACTTCAAAGACATTGGATGGGACCATCTACATGATTTTGAAGATTGTCTTCTACAGGAAGATATTAGGTTGAAGATTGTCTTCTACAAGAAGATATCTGGCTACTTCAAAGACATTAGATGGAGTTTAACATAAGATTCACATCTTATGTTAAAGTATTCAGGTACATATTCTCTTTATGCACACAGGTACTACTTGAAGTTTATGGAGGCCTTGGCGTTCATATCAGGAGGAGTCCTATTCGGCATAGGTACAAGAGAAACAGTACGTATATGCTTTGTGCATATTTTATGAGGTGTTTGAGAAGGTGTGTTCACATGAGTTTGAGGATTTCCGTTCACACTGATCCTTCCTCTTTCAGTCACTCATATTCACTCTTCTATAACCTATTAAGTCACACATCTCATGTATATTCAGATTACTGCCCACACATCTGAATATGTTTGTTACATTGTACATTCACTCATTCATCTATTTCTCATCACATAGAATGGTTGAGAATTTTGCTCCCACATTGTACATTGAACATTGGTATATATGATACTATGAGTAAGCGATGGCTTACGTAACACCTTACACATGATGTCTAATCTTTCTCTATCTTTATCTCATCATTTGTATGATTAAGTTGTGGTATGTTCATGTTTTGTCAATATGGAAGATTGCTGGAATTAATGTTGTACATGACTGGAACTATGGAACCATGGACCTGTGACATGAGCCTAAGGGCCTACCTCACTTCCAACATGGACTTAGGTCATTTTGATGATGATATATGTCATGGGAGTGATAGTTTGGAAGTGGAGTGTACATGGGAGATAGTAGGTACCATTTAGACAGTTTCCCACCTTTGAGATGATCTTATATGAGACTTCTTAAGGGGGAGGATATGGGGAAACAACACACAGAGATGACCATGTACATAGAGTACATGGGGTTCAGGGGAGTCCGAGCACATTCTTCTATCATTACGGACATTTCATTTGCATTTTTGAGGACAAAAATGCTTTTAAGGGGAAGGAAATGTCACAATACTATCCTTGGGTGGGAACACGTTTTGGATGAGGTGGCTTGAATTACCACATGGCACCAAGTGGTGCAATGTAGATTTTGTAGAGAGAGACTCATGAGAACTCTCTGACATGAGTACTTCTCAAGAGATAGGGCTTCGAACATGGTTGGGTGGTATGGACATAGAAGACCTCTATGTGGATCTCTTGAAGGGACTACGACAGCAAGAAGGGTTCACTTCACTTTGGTGTCGAGTTGCACTTTAGACGGCAAAAGGTTCCATTACTTAAGAGGTGAACTCCACTCACTACAGATTCCCACCCAAGATATGCCTCAGGCCATACACTGGGATAAACTCAAGGTTGATATGGCAAAAAGCTTACACATAACATAACACTCCCTAGCATGAGATTTACTGTAGAATTACATTGGTCACTCCCTGCAGCAAGGATCTATTAAGGACCACAGATGCAAGAGGAAGGGGTGTTGGAAGCAATCACAAGCATCGATGCAAAGGAAACATGTAAGAGGTGATGCATGGAGGTCAGAGGGGGACCATTTCATTAATTTTCCAAGATTCATTCAATTCTAATGATCAATTTTTTATTAAAACTCCAAAAGTGATTCTAATCACTAACCCTTGTAACATAAAAACACACAATTTTGTCATGTGATGCCCCATTTTGTGCAAGGCAAGGAGTCCTTGAGCTTGAGGAGCTTAAGTAAAACTTGAGTACCAATTTTCATAATTTTTAGACTTCGTTTGAGCCCTCAAATAATCCATGGAACCTATTTATTTAACTAAGTGGGAGACTAGCTCTGGACAAGTTCAAAGCTAGTGAAAAACTATAAACAGAGCTAGAAAACTCATTTTTGAGGTTAGCTAGTTAGTGTGAAGAGAAAACTTGTAAGAAGATTGAGTAATGCAAAATAGTGTTTCTCGTTCCATTGTCGCTCCGATTGTCTCTTCCATGTGTGTGTGTGTGTATGCGTGTGTGCACTAGTGTGCTTCTCACCTTCTTCTTCATGCACATCACTCGTTCATGATCTTCATATCATCCTACCTCTTCATGGATTGACAATTAAGGAGGTGGATCTTCTTGACATGGTACTTACCCTTGTCTAGAACAACAGTTTAGTAGAAATTTTATGAGCTAGATAGAGGGTAACATTGCCATGGTAGATCTTCTTGATGGAAGTGGAAATTCCATAATTTATGTTGCCCAATCATTGAAACAAAGAAGGAATATTGTTGATAATATCTATTATTCATAGAGGAATTTAAAAAAAAAAGTAAACCAAGTGAGATTGGTTCGTCCATTGTATGCAAGATGCATAAGGAGTTGATACAAAGGGAACCATTCTCTCCTTTGGAGCCTCCACAATGATATTCCTTGATAGAAAGCTCTCTTAGATGAGAGCATGAGATGCTTGAGTCACTCTAAGTTGCCATAAGAGGAGAAGCTCTATGTAACATAAGAATATGAGAGTCTGGATAGATAGTGAAAGATTTGTAATTCTATGGCTAGTGACTCTTTGAAGGCCTTGATCTTTATTCTGCAAAAATAGATTATGGAGTCCAACAGTGTAGCTTGGGTGGTTGAATCTTTTGCCCCCCCTTGGGTGGTGTGAGGGCTCGATCCCCACAAGTTGAACTAGTTGGAGATGACCTCATCCTAGTCATGAGATGAATTAGCATTCTTTGAGGACATCTCTCATTGATCTTTGGGCATTCTTAGTGGACAGGACATGTTGTGGTAGCACTTCATTGGTTCAAATTGGTCTCTGCATCTAGTTTTAAGGCCATCCTTTCCTACTTCCTATCATGAATAGGCTAGCACGCTCTATTCATTTAGTGATAAGTGATACGTGTTGTACCTCTACTTATGTGAGATTCAAAGGGCCCCGTGAATACTATGCCCTTCATTGTGGAGAAAACAAAGGAGATTGTCTCATTCCCCGAATCTTATAGTCTCGACATATAACATGTTTTTTTTTCATGTTATTTATGTTGTTCAACTAAAATAACAATACGTATTTTTATTATTTTATTTTATTACAAGAGTTCGATCTTACCATACCAACTTCTCTTTGTTTAGAGTGAGCAGACAATACGTATTTTCTATGTTCGATGTATTTACATTACTTTGGCGCCTTGGAAGAGTACGTTCTTTTGATTGGCCAGCGCGTGTCGACGTGGAAAGGAGGTTGGGTGGGCGCATCACAAAGATATGTGTGGGGTTGGAAGGGATGAAGGAAACAGCTCGTTTTGTACGTTCACTGGGTGACATAACGTTTTCTAACGGAAGTCGAGGCAACAGGGGTTCGCCCGTTACGGCAGAGCTTTTCTTTAACGCAGCCCGACACAATTGTCACTTTTTCAAACGACGTCCTTTTCTCTCTCTTTTTTTTCAAAATATTAAAATATTATATTGTAAGTTATTTTTTATTTATTTACTAATTTATTATGAGTGACAAGAGGGACAACAAATAGTCACTTGTATATCTTGTATATCTGATCACATTGGTAGCTTATGGAAGAACCTTGGTCACATATTCTTTGCTTTCTCCAAGTCGCTCTTGCTCTCGTGAAGTGTAGATCACCTGGAAGTAAGCATTGCTTGGTGAAGCTATCGGCTTCTCGACGGTACCTTGGAATGCTGTAAGAGGGGAATCCCTCTAGAAGATCTGGGGGGAGCGGTGTGCCATGAATTTTGGACACCCTCCCAAAGAGTGGTCGATCGAGAAGTCTTTATTCCTCCTTGGCAAAAAAATCTACAATTCTAAGATTTATCCACCATTTAGGCATCATAAAGTGTTTCTCATCGAGAACAACAAGCTCAAATCCAAGTGGGTCCCACATGAGGGGGACGAGAGGATTGTTAACCTCCTTTGTAACACCCTATAGGCTAGTATGGTCCGCCCCTACTTTGCGGAATTCGGGGGGTCCCATGGGCACTAGTCCCATTCACTTGTGACTTCTTTTTGTTATTTAATTAAAGTCCGGGGGAGAGTAGGCCTTGGCTGAACTTCCTTTATTGAAAAAAAAATAGTCACTTGTAGCTTTCAGGCAGCTAACCCAGTTGTAACTTTTGGGCAGTTACATCCGTTGTGAAGCCTTCGGGTTGTTGTAACCTCTCGTCTAACCACTCCTCTATGGGATAAGCGAGCTTCTGATGGTAGTATGCCCATTCACTATGTATAGTTGTTCTTTCGAAATTAAAGGTCGAAGGAGTAAGATTCGGACGAAGCTCCAAAAAAAAAATTGTCAAGTACCACAAGGATATCTTCATGTCCACTCAAGTTCTCTTTTTAGCGACCTCGCAACGGACACCCCCTTTGAAATATTATTTTCACAGAAAAGCATCAGAATATGAAATTATAGATAATGATACAAAAATGGTCTATGATCCTCTCATTCTTAAGCTTGTATCAATGAAGTATATGTACAACAGGCACACGAGGGAGCAATATGTGTTAATTTCTATATATTGCTTCTCTTATAGTTCTAGAGATTTGTTGAACACTCGACCACCTCTCAAAATAGGGTTAGTTTTCTATGAAATTAACATTCGGGTTAAGTTCATAGGTTTTTCATCTCTTGATGTCTAGGCTCTCCAAGGCTTTAAAATTATCATAATGAACAACATAAATGGTCGCCCTAAGACAACTTTTAGCTCAAGAAGCTTGTAGAGAAAACATGAGTTATGATTTGGGAAAAAGACTACAACATTTTGAGCTCTTTGTATAACACATTACCATAAATCAACTTGGTATTGAAGAACATTTGAATAATAATTTGAATGTAACCATGAAGGAACTTGTTCGAAATCAAGAACTATCTAAATATTTGTCAATATTTTTTTACAATAAAATTATCAATATGTCTATACATATTCCGTGGGTATTGTTCTTGTCGATTAAGAACTATCAAAATATCTGTCCATATTTTTTTACAATATCTGTCCATATTTTTTACAGTAAAATCATCAATATGTCCATACATTTGCACAAATATCCACATAGTGATACGTATAGTAAAATACACAATTTACATCAGCATGTCTATGTATAATAACAATCGTAAAGCTGTTAAAAGTATAAAATGAAACTTCATAATTACAATAAAAATAATGTGTATGCATAATGCATTACCGTAAAATGCATGAACATAAACATAATTGAAAAAAGAAAAAACATTGAATAGCCATAATAAGGTATAACCATAACCATGATCATATTCTACATGAACATAACAAGATCCATAACCTTATCCTTAACATATAAAAGCATAACCATAATAACCATAACCATAACATGCAAAAGCATAAATATGTCCATCAACATAACGTCCATAGCCATAAACTGCAAATTTATGACCATAACAATAGTCATAAATTAAAAAAGCATAATCGTATTCACAACAATAATCAAATTTATTAGATAACCATGACTATAACAATAATCATAATGATAACCAGAATTGTGGTCTTAACCATAAATGTTCGATGTAGACTTGCTTGCACGATACACATCTTAAATAGTATCAAGCAATGGATTCTCGCTCATAAAATTTCAATTCAAGAGAAGATTCAGTGATATGATGCTCCTCACCATCTTTTTATAGTTTTTTGAGTATTTTTGGCTTTGTCCAGACCTAGTGTACGGCATAATTAAAAATTAGGTTCTAGGGCTTATTTGGGGGCTCAAACGGAGTCTAAAAATTATGAAAATTGGTAGGATGATACATCTAATACTCCTCAAGCTCAAGGACTCCTTGGCAAGTGGAGTTGTAAAAATACAAAATGGTATTTACAATGGTTTTTAGTGATAAAAATCACTATTTTTATAGGGATTTCTTATGAAAATTTGACATGTGCTTCTTGAAGCTCCCTACATGCGCCTTCTTCTTGTGTGTCCACTTCATTGATGTGCTTCCATGCTTGTGTGCCACCTTGACTGTCAACACTCCCCCCCTCTAGAGTCTGTCGTCCCTGACAGACCCTTGTTGTAGTGGTTGTTCCATGTAGTGCTTGGAAAGATAGTGTCCATCATGTATCCACAAGAGCGGTCCATCTTCCAATTGTAGCTTGGGTAGTTGTTTGGTTCTTCATTTTTTCACTGCTACCTTTTTATGTACTTCTTCCTTGTATTCCAGCTTGATGGTGTCTTTGTGAGCTTTCAAAAATTGTGAGCTACTCAAAAGAGGTTGTCAATGTTGGTTATGGGCAACTCTCGTGGTGGATTGCTTCCTTGCTCTTGTTGTTGTCACCATGATGTCCTCTGGTTCTTCCAAAGATGGTTTTTTTTCTTTTTTTTTTTTGTGTTCATGCCAAGTACTTGTAACCCATAATGGATGATGGGTAAGTGCATTAGTGCATGGGTTGAACAAGATATGTGCCTTGTGCATGGCCTTGTAATGTGGCCTTATGCATGCATACGTGGGGAATGCATTGGAAGAAGTATGGTGCAAGAATTTGGATCTTGAGCAAAAAGCTCAAGGGTATGTGGACGAAGAGGTTTCCTACTCTATGATGGTTATCCTGTTTCGAAGTAGGCAGTTCTTACCATGGTCAAATGTCCATCGATATTCATATCTTCGTGGTGTGCTCCAGCATGGTGATTGACCATCGACTTATCTTTCGTTGTTGATGGATGTCCTTGTTGATGGTTCATGTCGGAGATGCATTAAGCACACAGTCCTGTCCTTCCTCTTTGTATTCTCTCTCTTTTTTTTTTTGTGGAACAGTGTCACAAAACAAGAAGAAAGATGTTAGTATCAATAAAATATTTTACATATGCCAAGTGTATCTCATGTGCCTGGGGTTCTCAATCGTGTCGATGCACGGCCATGTAATGTGGCCCTATATTGATGCATACTTTGGAAATGAATGACCTAAGTGGTGCTAAAGACAAGTTTATGCCAAAGGCACATGGTTGTTGCACGTCGAGGCTTCTGATGTTACTTGCAGACTTGATGCACTCTTTGTTTGGAGGTGTCAATTGGATCTTGAAATGATGTAATCCTCCTTATAGGGATCCATTTGAGAATGGTATGTGGCCCTGTGGAGATCACTTCTAGCCCCTTCATCTTTGGATGGTTTCTAAAATTTGGCATCCAGTGTGGTTGGCTCTTTGATTTTGTGGAAGTTGCTGGTACTTTTGGCTTCCAAATCCATATCCTTGATTATTGTCTTTTTATTTTTTCCAAAGAGGGGAGTTTATCTTCCTTTGGTATCTATGCTCGGTTCTTACCTGTTTCTCTCCTTGGCTTCTTTGTTGAAACTTTTCTTGTGAGGGAGATCAGTGGTGTTTGTGCATGTAGGAGTGCCTTGGGTGCCCAAATGTGTAATTTTCCTTGTTGAGCTACAACTAATTTCATAGGCACCCAAATTTGTACGTTATTATGGTCGGCCTTCATTGATTGCTTCGGTACCCAAATTTGTCGAAGATCGTAGGATTGAGCTGGTCCTTGTTTCTTGGTGCTTCTTTTAGCATGGTTGGCTTGCCTTAGTGGGAAGGGTTGTGGCAAAGCTGGTGGTTGTTCTCCTTTTCATACCCAAATTTGCTTCATGCCCTCAGCTTCTTTCTTCTTGAATTGTGTCTGTCTAGTTGATATAGCAGATGTATTTTTTGCTTGCCTCTTTGGTCGAGTTATGCTTGCATTAATCTGTGAAGAAGAAGAGAGGTTTGCTGGCCTTTGAGCTTGTGCTTCCATGATTGAGTCCTTTTGCTTCGTAGGGCTATTGACACACACAACATTTTCTTTGTGAAGATTAGTTTCGGAAGAACTAAGAGAATGTGTGACCTCTAGATTTCTAAGCATGCAATTGTCTAATTCTAAGGTAATACATTGTTCATGTACCCAAACTTGAAGAAGTTGGCTTTTAAGGTTTAAGTTGACTGCATGGTCATAGATCCAATCTTGACCCAGGACAAGTGGTTCCGTAAGGTCCTCATCTTCACACACTAGCATTTTCACTCTCATTGGAACATCTTGAAGATAGATGGGAAGTTCCACCTCGCCCAAACAAGGGGTTTCCACACCTCCCAATCCTAAGAGATATGCTTCTATGGGATTGAGGTTCAATTGTAGATCTTGGCAGTATGAAAGTCTAACCGCATTAGTTGCTGCACCTGAGTCAATTAATGCTCTCTTAGTCCTTACATTCTTCCCTTGTCCTACCGCCATGGTCACAAATGGACATCGATCAATTATTTGAGAAGCAATTGCACTTGATGTTTGACACATGGCCATGTGGTATCTTGGGGCCTCAAGATTGATATCTAGGCCTAGGCGTCTTAACTTATTTCTCCTAATGCGTTCTCTAGCCTCTACTTGTGCTTCTTCTCTAACCCTTAATTCTTCTTCTTTTAGCTTCTTAGCAGTGTTGAGTCTCTTTAGCATATCCTCTGTAAGAGGTTCTTGATATAGCTTGACTCGACAACCACTAATATAGCTCGGCAAGACTCACCTTCTAGTGTGGTCAATTGAACAGCACCGCTAGTGGAAATTCTATTAATGATCATGGGTCCATATCCTCTTTTTTCCAATTTATGGGCATGTTGCTTTAGGGTATAAACCAACACTAAGTCTCCCTCTTTCAAGCCTTTATCTTTGATATGTGCATCAAAGTATGCCTTTTGCCTTTTATTTGTAGCATAGATGCTTGCCGCTGCTCGTAGCCTTGTCCCACCTAAGCGTTCTAGATCAAAGATCCTAGAGGATAACTCGTGTCCATTCCACTCATACTCTTGTGCTACTGTTAAAGTTGGGATTAGGAAGTCCAAAGGTAGCACAACATTTTGTCCAAAGACCATCTGAAATGGGGTGGCATTGAGTACCATTTTGTAGGCAACTCGGTAAGCCCAAACAGCGTGATGAAGCTGTTTATCCCAATCAGAGCACTTGTTATTTACCAATTTTGTCAATACATTACATAGGATCTTGTTTGTGCTCTCGGCTTGTCCATTAGCTTGTGGATGATAAGGGGCAGACTTCTTATGTGTCACCAAGAATTCTTGGAGAAGATTTTCAATGACTTCATTCAAGAAGCGCATACCTCAATCACTCACTAACTCTATTGGTAGTCCATATGAGGTGAACACATTCTCGAATAAAAACTTAGCCGTTGTTTGACCATCATTCTTTGTAGTGGCTTTTACTTCTACCCACTTTGTAAGGTAATCTGTGGCTACAATAATGTACTCTGCATGGGAGTTTCTAGTTGGGGGGTTGATAGGACCTACAAAGTCTATACCCCATTTTGAAAATGCATGTCCTCCCATCATTGGCCTCAAAGGCATCTCATCTTTTCTAATTGGGTATTGGGCACGTTGGCATGTGTCACATTTCTTCACATAGGTATGTGCATCCATATGAAGAGTGGGCCACCAAAGTCCTGAAAATAGAATAGTCTAAATTACTCGGTCACGACCAAAATGTCCGCCTGCAACACTACTATGGGCAATTTCTAAGATTTTCAAATAGTCGGATTCATGGATGCACACTCTTAAATAACCATCTTTGCCTCTTCGGTATAGGTTGTCTCCTACTAAGGCATAGTCTAGAGCCTCTTGTTCCATGCTTCGTTTTCTTGCTAGACTTGCCTCGCTAGGTAGTGTTCCTGATCTCATAAATTCTACCAATGGAGCACTCCACTCTGGAATTAACAACACGTGATAAAGGGTGGCATGCTCCATTGGGGGTCTCTCTTTGCACGTTGGACAATTCTTAATCCACTCATGAATTTCTTTTTCCATGCTAGGCCAATACACTCCTAAACGTTTTAGATTATGCAATGTTCGTTGTTTAGAATAGTGATTCCCTAGAAATCCTTCATGGGCTTCCGTATCTTGTTTATACATGCTTCCTGCCAATATTTGATAGTTTTGTGATCGTACAATTTCGTCCTTGTTCGTCTTTACATTCTTATTTGTAGGTCCAAAGGTTAGGACTGGTACCAAATTATATGCCCACTTAGGAACAACTTCTAGATTGAACAGATAAGCATCGGGCAATTCATCAGGCACTCCCTGCGGTTGCTCTCCTGAAGTGATGCAAGAAAGGTGATCCACTCTGAGGTGAGTCTTACCTTTCTTAACAACTACTTCAAAGTCATATTCCATTAGTAAGAGGAACCATCTTACTAAGTGTCTGGTATTGCAAGGTCTATTGACCAAATATAATAAGGCTTGATGATCAGTGAAAAACTTAAACATGTTGGCCAATAGATAGTGTATAAACTTCTTCACGGCATATACCATGCCTAAGCCTTCTCCCTCCATTGTTGTATAGTTTCGTTCAGCTGCGTTCAATTGCCTACTAGCATATGCTTTAGGCAAATCTAAATTTCCTTCTCCTGTTGGTTGTGACAACACACATCCTATTGCATATTTGGATGCATCCACGTGTACATGGAATGGCTTATTCCAATCAGGAGTGGTCAGTATTGGTGTTTTGTACAAGCGTCTCTTCAGCTCATTGAAGGACTTCTAGCATTCGTCGCTCCACTCAAAATTGGTCAACAAGGCATAAAGAGGTTTAGCTATGATTGCATACATGTGAATAAACCTATGGTAATATCCACAATGGCCCATAAAGGCTTGTACCTCTTTAACATTCCTTGGCCTCGAAAACTCTGCTATGGCTTTTAATTTATCCTCATGTGTTGATATTCCGTTCTTAGAAACAATATGACCTAAGTTTTTACCTTGACGTACCATGAACACACACTTCTCTGGGTTCAGACACACTCCGTATGCTCTACACTTGTTGAAGGTATGTCTGAGCTCAAGGATGTGACATCTCCTTTCTTGGGAATGAGCACCTAAATCGTCCACATATACTTCTAAGCTCTTTCACAAGAACTCTTTGAAGACATGACACATGAGCCTTTGGAATGTTGCATGTGCATTGGTGAGTCCAAATGGCATCACACGAAATGCAAAGATTTCCCATTCTGTGGCAAAGGCCGTCTTGTGTTGATATTTTGGGGCAATGGTGACTTGGCTGTAGCCTGAAAATCCATCAAGGAAGCTATACACTTCCTTGCCTGCAACACGCTCCAATAAATGTTTCGTGATTGGAAGCGGATAACTATCTCTTATCGTGGCGGCATTAAGTTTTTTAAGATTAATACATACAGGCAACTTTCCATTCTTCTTGGGCACCACAACGATGGGGGACACCCATTCCGTATGTTCAATCTCATAAATAAATCCAGCTTCAATCAATCTATCGATTTCTTCTTTTATTTTGGCTGCATAAGTGTCATTATATGTGTAGGGCTTCTGTTTGGTAAGCTTGGCATCTGCTATCATGGGGATCGTATGAGAAGAAATCTTCGGATCTACTCCCTTCAAGTCTCTATAGTGCCACGCAAACACGTCCCTATATTCCCTTAATAAGGCTACCAACTCTACTTCCTCTTCTTTACTTAGGCCATCTCCTATGTATGTACATCTCTCTTCGTTCTCTTCAATGGTGACTGCAATTTTTTTGGTCTTTTCTTTGTTATCATACGCTTCTCCTGTTGTGGCCTCTCTCTTAGGCATTTGTACCACAATTTTTTGGTCCTCAACTTCATATTTCTTGAAATTTTCTGGTACTTCAAACAATGATTCCTCCTCTTCTTGTTTCACTACTTGTCATTTCTTTTTCTTTTGACCACCTTCACTCCCAGCCTTTGAATTTACCGTTTTGATGCTTGTGAGAGGTTCTTCTTCTTTTGTGTAAAGATTCCTATGTCTTCTAGATACTGCTTCTCTGAAATAAAGCAACTATCCATCAGAATGGACTCTAGATCATCATCATTCTCTTCTTCTTCTATGATGTTACTAGGGTCACATTTTTCTAGCAAGGGCTGACACATGAACACTGAAATATCATAACCCTCCTCGTCACAGTGAGGTGTCCACTGTTCTTCATTGACAGCAATGTCCATGGTGGCTAAGATTTTTGCCCAACCATGAGGCTCTAATGCCTCATCTGGAAAGATCATCGGTGTATAGGCTGGGTCTTTAATTGGTCTTTCCCCTTAAGAAGTTCCTTCTTCTCTCGCTTTTAGGCATTTTTCCTCTGCCGTCACGACCTTGCACATCCACAAATGAGTATCTTCATGCATCCAGGATATCAGATGAACTTTTAGAATACACAGAGATTGAATCTTCTTGCTCCTTGTGGATAGGATTCCACTGTACGTTGTACAAGGAGCAAGTTGTACAGGATTGGGGAACCAACTCCTTATACTTGTGCCCTAGTAACTGCATGCATAGAGCCACATTATTGCTACTGGAACTTAAATCCCCTACTAGGCCTACTATGTTAATGGGTGTAACCTTTGGTGCACTAGAGGGATGTCTGGGACAATCTCTCAGGAGCTGTTCTTTGCCACACTCAAGACAAATGACTTGTATTGTGATGTTCAGCCCTTGTATCAGAGCTAGTGGGTGGGGTGGTTGTTGTCCTGGTATAGGTTGAGGTTGGCTATATCCTCCATGTTCATATGGTCTCGCTGCTCCTCCTGGTCCTGACATGGGTTATACCTAGGAACTTCTCTGCCTTGTTCTCTAGGAGGGTACCCGTATGGTCTACATTGGGGTGGTACAAACGGTCATGGCTGTCTATTCATTGGATAGTTTTTGTTGTTGTGGTTGAAGTACTTCTGCTCACTATAAGAGTACATGTCAGGCTCTTGAGTTAAATGTCTATCGTAAGGGTAAGGTTGTGATAACCCTAATCCTTCTCTGGTGCAGACATGAGATGGATGATCTTCACTGCAAAGAGTGCAACTTCCTAACATTGGCACTCTCAAGGAGGAGTTCTAGTAGTTCCTTTGTCCTTGTACCCCTAATTTCTTGGCAACTAACTCTACCACTTTCTCCACATAGCTCGAACTAGAAATCTCACTGCTCCTTGTATCCTCTGATTTGGTAGGATCTTGTGTAGTTTTGAGATCCTCAGCTAAGTTGTCTTCCAAATCTATGCACTCCTGAAGACACTCACTTAGGGTTTGCAGTCGTTTTACGTATACTAAGATTCTCAATGTTCCATTCGTTAGACCTTCTAAAAATAGGGATATCATTTTCTGTTGAGAAGGTCTCTCTATCACAGGGCATCGGGCTATGTATTGATTAAATCTTCGTGTTGCATTTTTCACTGTCTCATTAGGAGCTTGTTTGAAACTATGTATTAAGGATGACAAATTGTGCTTGATCCCTCGCTTAGTGAATTCCCCAATAAATTCTTAGAAGAATTGTTCGATATTGCCAAAGGAATTTGGATCCAAGGATTGAAACCAAGTTAAAGCTATTGCTGTGAGGGTTAGCCCAAATGATTCATATTGCACGATCAAGTCATCGACTTGCTCCGCTCGCAACACCTGCTTGTATTCTGCAATGTGGTCATAGGGCTCTCCTGTGCCATCATAATGATTTCGCATACATTTGGCCAATTGGATTGGTCTCACTCTTTTGTCTCGCTCTGGGGATCGAATTATGATGGCAAAAGCGGGTTTTACTAGGTGTATTCCAGCTCCTACACCTTGGGTTGGTTTTGCCCTAAGGATGGTTCTATTCATATTTCCTATTCCCTGGCTAGGTTGGTTGTGGGAGTTAATTCCTAGCATGGTGGATGGCACCTGAGGTCTGTTCGGCCTACTACATTGGCTCGTTTGTCTTGACATCACATTTTCCATTCTTTGCCGGGTCTGGAATGGGTTTTGTAAGGTAGTTGCCTGATCTCGAGGAGGGAATATACACAGATCCATGTACTTTAATCTAGACCCATCCACTTCATCTACGGGCCAATATCTCCTTTGATTTTGGTCTAGGTATGTAACTCTAGACGGATTTTCCGGATCCCTTAACTCTTATATACTTGTTGGGTTGATGATTTCTCCTTGTGTCAATGAATCAGTTTGGAGGAGTAGGTCAGACCCATTGATCAGGTATATGTCCAACAGGTAATCATCTTGAGGTATCAAATCCCCTCTCAAGACTTGAGTCACCACAGACTTGCCCCTTGGAGTAGTCACCAGTTCTTCTTGGTTAGATTTTCTAGAAGTTCCTTGTTCCTCTAATTCTCCTCTATCATTAATTTGATCAGGGTTTTTGGTTACTACATAGATCTGGCCCATCTTGTCCATGTAAACTCCACCTTCATACTTGACAGCTAGTCTTGGAACTATTTCAAATTCTGTAGTGTTTATCATTCTTGCTACTGACCTGTGTAGACCATAGAGGTAGATGGGTATTCCTTGCAAGTTAGTGGATATGTATTGAAGAGACATCCGATATTTCCTTCCACTCTAGACATAAAACCTTCCCTATCTACTGAACTATGCATGTCTTCATACGCCAAGAGTCTCTCCAAGTCAAAAGACATTTCTGACTCACCCGTCTATGAACTCAACATGTAGTGATAACCACTGAGTTGTGAATCCATGACTTGGTTGTGTGGTTGACACTAGCCTCAGATGATTTGGTACTTTACATATCTCTTCCTAGGTGTCTACTTGGTCACAAGTTCATAAGCCTTGTCCACCAGTCCAAAATTGTCCGTTGTATTGCTCAAAATCTTGTGGAACTCCTTGCTTCCTAGACCCACCTGAGGGTCAACTCCAAAATACTATATCTAATAATCCACGTATTAGTTTTACCATAACAAGTCAATGTTTTTGTAGTATTCCCCAAGAGCTTTCCAACGAACCCAAAATCACTCCGAATAGATTTCGTATGAGAAAGTTATGCCAGTTCTGGGTTTTGGGGGTTAAAACAGGGAAACAGGCTCTCTCTAGGAGTACCTCAGAACAGGCAATACGATACCTCTTTTCCACGATACCCGATACTACCATGGATGATACCACCTCAGACGATACGATACCACCAAGGCGATACCAACTTCCAGGATACGATACTGCTATATCAGACGATATGATACTGGTGGCATGATGATACGATACCAAGGGATCTAAGGCACGATACGATACCAAGTCACCTCACAATACGATACCACTCGCTAGACAATACCACCAGGTCCACGATACGATACCAACCTCACGATACGATACCAAAACAATCAATGATATGATACTTGTTCTGCTGACGATACGATACCAAAAATCACACGATACGATACCAGGATAAGGGATGATACGATACTTGGTATGTTGACAATACGATACCAAAAATCACACGATACGATACTAATAAAACCCACGATACGATACCGGAACTCTCACGGTATGATATTGGTTCTATGGACGATACGATACCACTTTTTTGCATGATATGATACTAGAATAGGCACGATATTAACTTTGCATGCGATACGATACTGCTCGATCAACGATATCATACCATAAACGACACGATACGATACCACTGGGGCGATCGCGATTGCGATACCAGCACTTGATGATACGGTACCAAAATGGTATTGCGATATCTCAAGTGGGCATGCGCGATACGATACCTCAACAAGTATCGCGATACAGGGGAATTTTGGTATCATGATACCAAAACTCAACTGGACACGATACTTGGAGTTTTTTAAGCCCAAATTCAAACATTTTTGCAAATATGTGTACCTTAGGTTCTCCTTGTCACTCCTATTGCATGTACATGCAAGGTCACTCACCAAACTCAAGATATGACATTCGCGATACCAGATGCAAGTCTTGTCACTCCGTGATACTGTCACTCAGTTTTTTGATGTTTTAATAGTGCGATTCTCTATATTTCACCCACGCTTAAGCTCTGAACTCTCTCTGAACTCCTTGCACATCCAAGAACGAAGAAGAAGAGGTGAAAATAGGGGATATACAATCAAAAAAGCAAAAAAAATCAGAGAAACTGAAGATGAGAGGAGATGGTGGTGATGATGATGATGGAGATGAATCAAAACTTAGAAATTGAATTGAAAATGGTGATTTTTTTACCTTCCAACATTGTTACTCTACATCTTATCGTCACACGCTCATCCTCCAAGCTCTCTACCCGGCAACGGCGCCAAATTTGACGTCACTCTAGCACAATGGTAAGTACCAACATGAGGAGCTTCACCTCATAAATGTCAATCCACGGAGATGTGAGGACCAGTATGAAGACCAAGAGCAAGTGATGGCACAAGTGTGTGAGTGAAAGCACACAAACATGCACACACATACACACACACACAAGGTAAGAGAAAAGAGTGGAACAATGGAAGATCTTTGATTACAAAAGAACTCTCTTAGAAAGCTCAAATCTATAGCAAGCTTGCACAAGAGGAGGAGGTGGTTTGTCTTTGAGCATGTTCTTCCATGATTGAGTTCTTCTGAAACATAGAGCTTTTGGCACATACGAAATCCTTTTTGCTAAGATTAGTTCTAGAAGAATTAAGAGAATGTGTGACATTTGGATTTGTGAGCATGCAATTCTCTAATTCTAATGTAATGCATTGTTCCTGTACCCAAACTTGAAGAATTTGACTTCTTAGGTTCAAGTTGACTGCATGGTCATAAATCCAATCTTGACCCAAGACAAGTGGCTCTGTAAGGTTCTCATCGTGACATACCAACATTTTGACTTTGATTGGAACATCTTAAAGGTAGATGGGAAGTTCCACCTCGCCCAAACAAGGGGTTTCCACACCTCCCAAACCTATGAGATATGCTTCTATGGGCTTGATGTTCAATTACAGGTCTTGGCAATATGAAAGTATAACTGCACTAGTTGTTGCACCTGAGTCAACCAATGCTCTCACATTCCTTACACTCTTTCCTCGTCCTACCTCCACGGTCACAAAGGGGCATCGATCGATTACGTGAGAAGTAATTATTCCCGCTTTTTGGCACATGTCCATGTGATATTTTGGGACTTTCGGGTTGACATCTAGGCCTAATCACCTTAACTTATTTCGTCTAATGCGCTCTCTAGCCCTTCCTGTGCTTCTTCTCTAACCCTCAACTCTTCTTGTTTTCATGTCTTAGCAGTGTTGAGTCTCAACAACATATCCTCTGTAAGGAGGTTCTTGATTTAGCTTGACTTGACACCCACTAATATAGTTTGGAAAGATGTCACCTTCTAGAGTGGCCAATTGAACTGCACCACTAGTGGAGATTCTATTAATGATCATGGGTCCATATCCTCATTTCTCCAATTTGTGGGCATGTTGCTTTAGCGTATAAACTAGCACTAGATCTCCTTCTTTCAATCCTTTATCCTTTATATGGGCATCAAAGTATGCTTTTGCCTCTTCTTTGTAGCATAAATGCCTGTGCCCCTCGTAGCCTCGTCTCACCTAAGTGTTCTAGATCAAAGATCCTGGAGGACAACTCATGTCCATTCCAAGTGCTCTTGTGCTACCTTTAAAGCTGGGATTAAAAAGTCCAATGGTAGCACAACATTCTGACCAAAAACCATCTCAAATGGGGTGGCACGGAGTATTGTTTTGTAAGCAACTCGATAAGCCCAAACAACATGATGAAGTTGTTTGTCCCAATCATAGTGTTCATTATTTACCAATTTGGTCAATACATTACATAGGATCTTATTTGTGCTCTCAGCTTGTCCATTATCTTGTGGGTGATAGGGGGCCAACTTCTTATGTATAAGCAAGAATTCTTGGAGAAGGTTTTCAATGACTTCATTCAAGAAGTGTGTACCTCTATCACTTACTAACTCTATTGGTAACCCATATCTGGTGAACACATAATCAAATAAGAACTTTGCCATTGTTTGAGCATCATTCTTTGTTGTGGCTTTGACTTCTACCCACTTTGTAAGGTAGTCTGTGGCTACAATAAATATGCATGGGATTTTCTAGCTGGGGGGTTAATAGGACCTACAAAGTCGATAACCCACTTTGAGAATGCACGTCCTTCCATCATTGGCCTCAAAGGCATCTCATCTTTTCTAATCGGATATTGTGCATGTTGGCATGTGTCACATTTCTTCACATAAGTATGTGCATCCATATGAAGAGTGGGACACCAAAGTCCTAAGAATAAAATGGTTTTAATTACTCGATCAAGACTGAAGTGTCCACCTGCAACACTGCTATGTGCAGTTTCTAAGACTTTCAAGTAGTTTGATTCATGAAAGCACAGCCTTAAGTATCCATTTTTGCCTCTTCGGTATAGGTTGTCTCCTACTGAGGCGTAATCTTGCACCTCTTGTTCCAAGCTTTGTTTCCTTGCTAGACTAGCCTCATTGGGTAATGTTCTCGATCTCATGAATTCTACCAATGGAGCGCTCCAATCTGGAATTAATGACATGTGATAAAGGGTGGCATGCTCCACTGGGGGTCTCTCTTTGCACACTGGACACTTTTGAATCCACTCATGTATTTCTCTATCCATAGTAGGCCAATACACTCCTAAATGTTTTAGATTTTGCAATGTTCGCTGTTTAGAATAGTGATTTCCTAGCAATCCTTCATGGACTTGTTGCAACCAACTGTTATGCTCGTCGTCTTTGACACAACAAGCTAATACACCCTCTATATCTTGTTTGTACATGCTTCCTACCAATATTTGATATCTTCGTGATTTAATTTCTTCTCTATTTGTTTTTGCATTCTTATTTGCAGATCCAAAGGTCAAGACTAGTACCAACTTATTTTCCCACTTACAAACAACTTCTAAATTGAACAGATAAGCATTGGGAAATTCATCAGGCACTCCTTGCGGTGACTCACCTAAAGTGATGTGAGAAAGATGCTCTACCCTGAGGTGGGTTATACCTTTCCAAACAACCACTTCAAAGTCATATTCCATCAGTAAGAGAAACCATCTTACTAAGCGTCCTGTATTCCAAGGTTTAGTGACCAAATATAATAAAGCTTGATGATCAATGAAAAACTTGAACTTGTTGGCCAATAGATAGTGTATAAACTTCTTCACAACATATACCATGCCTAAGCCTTCTCTTTCTATTGTTGTATAGTCTTGTTCAACTACATTTTGTTGTCTACTGCATATGCTATAGGCAAATCTAAATTTCCTTCACCTATGGGTTGTGCTAGCACACATCCTATTGCATGATTGGATGCATCTACATGGACATGGAATGGTTTATTCCAATCAGGAGTGGTTAATATTGGTGCTGAGCACAAACGTCTTTTTAGCTCATTGAAGGATTTTTCACATTCATCATTCCACTCAAAATTTGTCAGCAAGGCATAAAGAGGTTTTGCTATGATCGCATACATGTGGATGAACCTACAGTAATATCCACAATGGCCCATAAAGGCTTGCACCTCTTTAACGTTCTTTGGCCTCGGCAACTCTACTATGGCTCTTACCTTGTCCTCATTTATTGATATTCCATTTTTAGAAACAATATGACCTAAGATCTTACCTTGTCGTACCATGAACACACACTTTTCAGGGTTCAAACACACTCGATATTCTCTACACTTGTTGAAGATCTATATGAGCTCAGGGATGTGGTATCTTCTGTCTTGGGAATGAGCACATAAATCATCCACATATACTTCTAAGATCTTTTGCAAGAACTCTTTGAAGACATGACACATGAGCCTTTGGAAGGTTGCAGGTGCATTGGTGAGCCCAAATGGCATCACATAGAATGCAAAGATTCCCCACTCTGTAGGAAAAGTTGTTTTGTGTTGATCTTCTGGGCAATGGCTACTTGGTTGTAACCTGAAAATCCATCAAGGAAGCTATAAACTTCCTTGCCTACAACACGCTCCAATAGATGTTTAGTGATTGGAAATGGATAGCTATCTCTAATTGTAGCAGCATTAACTTTTTTAAGGTTAATACATACTCGTAACTTTTCATTCTTCTTGGGGTGTTTCACGGATTTTCTTTTCTTTTTCTTTTGACCACCTTCACTTCCATCCTTTGAATTTACCGTTTTGATGCTCGTGAGAGGCTCTTCTTCTTTTTGGGTGAATAGTCCTACATCTTCTAGATAGTGCTTTTCTGAATTAAAGCAACTATCCATTACAATGGACTCTAGATCATCATCGTTCTCTTCTTCTTCTATGACATCACTAGGGTCACATTCATCCAACAAGGGCTGACACATGAACACAAAAATATATCCTCCTCATCAGAATGAGGTGTCCATTGTTCTTCGTTGATAGCAATGTCCATGGTGGCCAAGATTTCTGCCCAACCATGAGGCTCAAATTCCTCATCTCGAAATATCATTGGTGTATAGGCTGGGCCATTAACTGGTCTATCTCTTGGGGGAGTTCCTTCTTCTCTTGCTTTGAGGCATTTTTCCTCTTCCTCTGCAACCTTGCTCATCCACAAGTGAGTATCTTCATGCATCCATGATGGTTTAGGTGAATTTCCAAAATGCATGGAGATAGAATCTTCTTTCATTTTCTGAGACCAAAGGGGTCACTGGCACCAATGCTCTATTAAAATTCTCCTCTTCCACTCCATACTTAACTGGGATCACATTGGCAGGAGCTGGTGGTTGGTTTCCTAGGATAGGTTGCAGCCTATATGGTGCTTGATATTGCTGTTGTGGCCTATAATATGGTTGTTGGTATTGATTCTGATACCTACCCTGCTGGTACGATTGCTGAAAATTTTGTCTGATAACCTGCCTATTGTATGGATAATCTTGAGCCATGTGGTTCATGTATTTTCTCTCAATGGTGTAATATGCATCATTCCTTTCTCTTATGTTTGGGTTTTGCATTGGGCATACGTTAGCCATGTGTTCCCCTCCACTAGTATAACATTGATTCAATGAGGTGACTCTTGGTGTTTGTCTATTTTGGACTCCTAGCTTCTTGGCAACTTGCTCAGCTATCTCATCTATCTCAGTGGAGGTTCTAGAGGTATGACTAGTAGAATTGTCAGAGTCCTTATAGAGTTTGGATAGTCCTAACTCCTCACCCAAATTGTCTTCTATGTCAATACATATCCGCACACACTCTTCTATGGATCTAGGCTCTTTCAAGTACACATATGACCTTAAATTTGTGCTTAGTAAGCCATCTAAAAACAAGGCGGCTTGTTTGGCTGGTGTGGGTAACTCTGGAATAGGGCATCTTTCTAAGTACTATCTGAACCATCTTCCTACAAGTCGCATTGTCTCTTTGGGTGTCTGCTTGAAGCTGTGGATCAAGGATGATGTGTTATGTTTGATACCACTCTTGGAAAATTATACAATGAATGCATCTAGCAGTTGGCCTATGTCTCGATAGTTGCGACTATTTAGGGGTTGAAACCAAGCTGGCAGTACCCTTAAGAGTCAAACCAAATGCCTCAAACTGAGTGAACAAGTCCTCGATGTGTTCAGCTCTTAACACTTGTCTGAACTCGGACACATGATCATAAGGATCTCCTGACCCGTCAAAATAGTTCTTCATAGCCTTGACCACTTGAGAAGGCCTAAGGGTTCTTGAGTGCTCTCGAAGTCTAGGCAATGGTCATCTCTTTGATGCCTATGTACTCAATGTCTCTCTCTTTCAGGTCATCCACCTTCAAGTCCAGATCTCTTTGCCCACAGTGTGTGCAAAACTTACCTCCGATCTCTCTCTTGTTTGTTCTTGTTGTGCCTCATGAGCCTAGGATGATCCTACACCTTGGTGGCCATGAGAAATATTAGATTGTGGTGGAGGAAAAACTAATTCTCCTTGCCAAGTCTATGCATGCCTATCATGCTCCGTTACCAAGAACAACTTCTCAGATGTGTTATCTAGATAGACAACTTTTCCTCGCATCTCCGGATATTTGAACTCATAGAGGGTGACTATTGGGCTAGGTTGGTCTAGCTTGAATCTCCAAAAAGCTTCGTCTGTTTCCCTATTCAAGAATAGCTCTATGCTTTTGTTATCTTGAGGGATCCAATTTGGAGTGATCACCCTAGTCAAGACTGACTTACCTCTAGGAGTCTTGGGTTCTCGTCCTAGGTCTCCTTGCTCTAGGTCTTCTACCTCATTCTTAGGAATAACATTTCCAAACTCATCCATCCTATATGGTAAGTTGGTAACCACATACATGGTTCCCTCCTTATCAATGTATGAACCCTCTTCAAACTTGACCATGGGGTGTTCAAGTTCAAAGGGTTGGTTTGGATTTGGACTACTTATCATCTCAGGCCATCCTCATAGATGCGAGCACCTAATCGGTTGGTCCTGATATACTCCAATTGTGTCTTACAGGGACCTTTTGGTGTATGTAAATAAGGAGTACCTGACGTACGTGTGGGTCTCTCCATGCCAAAAGACATTTTTGAGTCACTTGTTTCAGAACTTAGCACGTAAGGATAACCACTAAGTTGTTATGCCCACTACCTCACTGTGTGGTTGGCACTGGCCTCAGAGGATTTAATGCTTTGTCTATCCTTGCCTAGGTGTCTTCCAGATCTTAGGTTCATAAGCCTTGTCTACAAGTCAAAAAATTTCCCTTGTATTGCTCAAAATCCTTTGGAACTCCTTGGATTCCTAGTTCCACCTGAGGGTCAACTTCAAAATACTATATCTAATAACACACATAATAGTTTTATCATAGCCAATCAATGTTTTAGTATTACTCCCCACGAGCTTTCCAACAAACCCAAAATCACAACAAACGGTGTGGAGGTGATCGCAATCCGGGTGGATCGGGTCCGGTCGTGGCACACACAGGGTGTATGAAGCTAATGAATGTTGGAAGGTTTAAAGATGTGAAGGTGAAATTAATGTTGAGTATGGAGAAGAGAGAGATGTTGAAATAATTATGGGAATGGGAATGTAGGTGTGCAAGTTAGATTGATGACATGAATGATAAGAATGAAAGAGAACCATACACACGAATCAAATTTGGAAGGAAGAATGGTCCATTGGAGGAGCTTCTTAAACACTTCCTAATTCTAATCCATATGTATAGCCTTCTTTGGATGATATGTATGCATGATGAGAATAGATGGAATCCTTACACATAAATCAGTTTCGAAAGGAAGAATGGTCCAATATTGGAGCTTCTTATACACTTTCAGAAACTAAGAAATATGTATGGATTTGTATGGATTATATGCATGCAAGTGAATTATGATGATGGATTTTACTCACAAGCTCAAAGAAACATCCTCACTGGTTCAACGCAATACTGCGGAGCCTTCTCACACATAGAAGAAATAGAAGACATGTAAAAATACTTAAGAGACTGAGAGAGGTGACAAGAGACAAGTGACAAGTGACATGAATTAAAAGAATTTGAATTAAGTTACATGTAAAAGATCGTCGTGGTACGTCATGCTAAGCAGTCTACTGATCAAAGGTGGTTCCGACCCTCAAACCATGACAGTTCAACCGAATGTCACACGTAAGAAGGTGAGTTCCACTCCAGTGACCCTATGTCTGTCTAGGCTCGTAACGTCTAACTAAAGAAGTCTAAGACTCATTATAATCAGCTCCAACTCACTCACACGCTCCACCGAGGGTGAGTCAAGATAGAGATGCTGGTTTCAAGAGCCTATCCTAAATTGGAGTTCTAACTTAAATTTGAAACTAGGTTCTATACTCATACTAGCTCACCTTGGATCCTCACTCGCTCAACCGAGGGTGATCGTCTCAAGGAAACCGTAAGCTAGCATGAGCCCTATGGATGCCTAACCATGATGCTCTAGGAGTTTGGAGGGGGGTTTATATAGTTTTTTGAATGAATTTGGGCCCTTGGATCTAGAGAAATCAACTCTCAACTCTAGGATCACTACTTTCGATTACAACCATTTGATTAATCAAATCAATGGCTTGGAATTGTTCTTTCTATCAAATCTAGTGTAAAGGAGTGAAATTTAGGTGCCCTCATTCTCCACCATTGGATCTGGGGATGATCTGGACCGTCGGATGAGTGCTGACATCAATTCGGATAAGATAAGCCACTATTTTTGGAGAAATGCTGCATTATTGATCTTTGATTGTAAAAAAGGTCTTCTTTTATGGAAAAAATTCGTGGATCATCCTTCCTTTATGCTTTAGTGCATCTCCACCCTTGAATATGAGCTCATCTTGACCGTACAACATGGTTCAATCATATTTTGACATGTGGCAGACATTCAAGCCTTCAATTTTCTTATTCTAGAAAACTGCGGTGACCTTGAAAACTGGACTTTGTGCTCCTTGACCCTCCAAAAAGTCTTTGATGAAGATGAAACATTGTATGACTATGTTTCCAAAGATCTCCTTCAGGAATATGCAAAAAAAACTCCCATCTGAATCTAACTTGTACAAGTTTGACTACATTTGGAAGCTTGCAAGGTGGCATTAAGGTGTCTAGGAAGCTCGGATAGCCTTGAAACTTTATACAAATATGTAGCCACATATGGTCTTTATACATGCCAAACCATATGGATAACATAAATTTCTATACAAGAATTTGTAGGGTCAAACTAGAAAAAATACATTTTTACAAAATGAACATAGCATATCAATGTGCTACCAAATCCATTTTCTGCTGAAATTTGGGCTATAGACTGCCTTTGACAATCTTTACAAGTATATGGATTTTCATCTAATTTGGTGACAATGAAATTTTTGCCCTAATTTCGCAACTTTGACCAGCTTTGACCAACTTTGACCGCTACCATGGACTTTCTTGATTTCTTTGAAACTTTGTATGTGACCTTCCTTTGACATCCTTGATGCATCCTGGACTTCTCGGGGAATTCTGGCTACCTTCACCAAATATGTTTTTTGTAGGCCTTCACAAGTGAGAGAGGAGAGAAAATCTCGACGACATTCGCCCCCACTAAACCTGCGATTCCTCCGGAAGCGCCACTCTAGCATCTGTGAAAAACAAAATGTTCCAGGCATCAAATTCTTTTATAAGCAACATAAGAAACATGGAAGGAAAATTGATTATATGCATGAATTAGTAGGTAACGTGACATGAAGCAAAATTTGCATGAAAGAAAGAATTGAAACAGGCAACATGAATATGCATGAACAAATAGGCAACATATATGCAAATGAACAAGCAACATTGGCAACAAGAAAGAAAAAAAACAAGCATCAATATGAAGTGGAAGTGGATGTATTGAGTCGTTTTAAGCATCAGTTCCTCTCATCTTGAAGAAAATTTTGTACCTTTTTCATAAAGCAATCTACCTTAAATATGATTATAAACAAAGATTTAGGATTTTCAAGAGACATCTTTCATCTTTAGCTTATTTTAGATCAACTCCTTTCCTACATAAATATGAATATGCTCTTTCTCTAATAACATGCAAGGAAATCTAACTAAACTCCACTAATGCATAAATCTGCTTATATAGCCCGTGATTTATTCTACTATGCCTCTTTATCCTCCTTTGGCTTGCTCTTTTTTTTTTTTTTCGATGATGATGATGATTCGGAAACTTTATGGTTACGATCACTTTTTTGGGGTGGAAGAAAGTGTAAACTTCTTGGTAACATGTAGCTTTTTTTTTTTTTTTTTTTTTGACGAGGAAAAATTAAACCCCGATACAAGGTACAACCATTTTTGATGACGGAGAACAGTCGTTTAAACTCCGATACAAGTGCTGTGAGATGGACTAAGGATGTAGAAACATGCAATAGCAGGAGCTAGGATTTCAACAATTATGCTTTCGATACTGGATACATATGCATGTTTATATATGAAAGTCATGTCACCAAAATAAACCTCCAAATCTACATGCCCTATCTTTCCACAATCCTAGATTATAATCAATTTCTTAGTAGATAAGTTACTACTTAAGATACAATTTTACACAAGTAGAGAAATCATCATTTGCCTTTTTTTGACTCAAGTGATGTGGATATGCAATGTGATGCAAAGGCTGAAAAAAAACATGCATGAAACAAGCATGGAAAAAAAATAGAATGAACTTGAAAAAAAACAAAGCAACATGAACTTGAAAATTAATGATGTTTTTTTTTTTTTAATAATAATTTTTTAATAACATGGATACTCCTGTTTATGAATCGGCCTCATTGTTGTCATCTTCTTCAATGTCTTCATCCAAAATGTACTCGTCATTATCACGCTTCTTGAATAACTTTATCCTTTTACCTGCAATCAAAGTTTTTAGTGCAACACCATTTAATTCACAAAGAGCATACGTACCATTGTTGTTGACTTTCGATACAATGTATGGCCCAAACCACCGTTGAGTGAGCTTTTTGCGTGCATCATATTGAGAGTCAAATGTACTATCATAAATGAGCACCCAATCTCCTACTTCAATTGGCTTAGGACGCAATCGATGAGTTTTATCAAAATAATGCTTGTTCTTCATTTTAGATTCTCTTAATTTTTCAACAGCATCATCAAGTCTTAATTTACCTTGTTCTAACTGTTTAATACGCAAACTCAAAAAATCATCAGTAGACATGTTTTCAGACCAAGGCAAATTTGACCATGCAGAAATATGAGACTGAATTGGAAACAATGGTTTTTGACAGTACATGAGTTCAGCATGCATATATCCAGTAGTACGTGTGCATGTCATTCTATCTGCCCAAAGTGCAAAAGGTAAGAATTTAGGCCATTGTTTGATGTCACCGTTACATGCTTTAGATATGGCTTTCACAATAGGTGGATGCCCTCTCTCTATTTTACCATTGGCCTCTGGATTATATGCAGTAGTGAGAGACAAACGAATACCGTGACGCTCAAAGAACTCTTTAGATTCTCTCGCATTTAACTCTCCACGATTGGCAACTACTTTCTCTATTTACCCAAAGCGACTTATGACATCTTCAAGCAAGAATTTGCAAACATTGTAAGTGGTCTTAGATCGTAGTGCACGCCCCTCTACATGATTAGTTAAGTCTTCTCTTGCAAGTACAATGTAACGCATTTTGTCGATACCTTTAGGCATAGTTACATGATCTACTACCCACTTGTAGTGAATACAAGGTGGATAAGTAGGATGCAACGGATCTCTATGTTTCACTGATGAATGAAGTTGACAAGTAGAACATGTAGAAACATAGCTACTAATGTCAACATACATCCTAGGCCAATAATAGGTACTTCTAATTTTTTCATATGTTCCAAAAAATCCTTTATGACCTGCCCATAATGTCTCATGCATTTCCTTCATTACTTGCAATTGAAGACCTCTCTTTCCTAGGACTCGTTGTGGATTCTTAACCTTACCCTTAGCATGTCTCCAAAGATAACCATTACATAGGAAAAAGTTATAAGCTCGTTTCCTAATGTTACGGAATCTATTCGTAGTCCAGCTAGGTAATGGTTGTAGTGTACTCAGATACTTTCCTATGTCTCTCCATTCATTTTCGTACTCAGACTCATGAAATTGCTCATACTCATATATATGTGGAACATAGTCAATTAAGTTCACATTCTTTATTAGATCACTTTCAAGATCATCATCAAATCTAGCTCTCGATAACATATCAGCAACTGAGTTTGACTTACCTGAAATATGAACTAACTCAGGATTTATGAACTTAATATATGAGATCCATCTAAGCATGGCTATATCAGGAGATGAACAATTGGCTATCATTCCAATGAGAGGCAAACAATCAGTCTCAACTTTGACATTTGCACCAATGAAATATTCTTTGTCTGTTTTCAAAGCTGTTACCATACCCCATAGTTCTCGTTTGATTTGTGGATATTTTCGTTGTGTTTCATGTAGAATTTTGGCACCAAACCTTATTGCATATCTATTCCCTTCACTATCATCTTGACTTATGACCCAACCTATACCAATAGGACTAGTATCAACAGTCAATATAATAGGTTTGTTAGCAGAATAGTCTACACGCTTAAGGATGGGAGCTTCAAGCAATAATTTCTTCAATTTACGCATAGCGTGAGTGTGTTTGTCAGTCCAAATAAATTTTCGTTTCTTCCTCAACAAGTCATAAAGACAATCAGCAACATGAGCAAAGTGTGGGATCCAAATAACATAAAAGATGCAAGCACCAAGAAATCTACGTACCTCACTCACGTTGTTACATGTTTCAGAAATCTTGCTAATGGCATCAACTTTTTGTGGGTATGGCTTTCGACCATAATGGCCACATAAATGTCCAACAATAAGCACCTCGTTGACACCAAAAACAGATTTCTCTATGGAAAATGTGAGACCTACCTCTTCAAATCGTTGAAATATTCTTTCACAATCAGAGATATGGTCAAGAACAAATTTACGACATCCAGATGAATCTAAAGTAATGTCCTTTACACGTTCCTCACTCCCTTTAATTGGAATATCATCAATGAATGGCATAGTTATATGAGGGATAAAATCATGTAAGACCATATTTATAGCACTCATCATATGAGCCACAGAATTAGTCGCTCCTTGAGGTAAAGTACACATTCGCACTAAGCCTAAAGGAGTTTTCATTGTGGTTATGTCACGACTGTCAATTGCTAACTAGAATTGGTCATATCCATAATATAAATCACCCATTGAATAGATAGAATGTCCTGAAAATGATTCAACAAACTCATCTACAATGGGTCCTGTTCCTACATTCCTTATGGTGACTTTATTGACGGGTTGGAGATCTTGAATAAAACGTAGTTTCCCATTCTTTTTAGGCACAGTGAACCATCTGTTTGAGTAAGGTGCAAAAGATGGCTCTAAAATTCTCATGTTTATCTTCTCCTTAAGTAGTTTCATTAGCTCAGGTAAGTGAGCCTTTGGAACAGGTATAGGACGAAGATTCCATGGAATATGTGGAATAGTAAAGATTATCATGGGTGCAACTAGCTTAGGATCTACCCAACCAATCTCATGAGGATACATAGTAAAGGCTTTTCCATGGCTACGTATGACTCTCTCAAATTTCTCTCTCTCTGCTGGCAAAAGAAAGTCATCATCTCTACCAATTTTCACCTGTTTGATTGTCTCATCCGTGAATGTATGTCCTATGTTTTTCTTATCCCAAAGAATTGGATCATTTTTCACATCAATAATTTTTTCATTACTTCCTTGAGGTAACGGTTGAGCTATGGGTTTGATTTTTTTGTCTACAGTTTTGTACTTTGTTTCAACTAAGGCATCATGTGTTTGGTTAAATTTTGAGCACTTGTCAACATTGAGAGCATACTCTTGGATTAGAGCATACTCATCAAGGGAAGAAAGAAGAATAATATGGGAATTAGAATTTTGTTGAAGACATAACTCTAACTCCTCAAGAGTAGAGAAACAATGAGATGTTTCAATCACATGCTCAATGTTCTCATCATGTTCCATGATTTTGTTATTTTTATAATTTTTTTGGGTTTTTTGGATAAAAGACTTGGACAATTGACTCTTATGAAGAAAATCTAATCTAGAATGTGGAAAACAAAGTAACAAACTATTGTACATGTTGGTTGGATGCGAGATGTCAAACCAATATCCACTGTTGTCCCGCTCAACAATGGATTCTATCCGAAATTTTGATCATATGTAGCTCCAAACATGAATCGAGGTGCACAATCACTACAAGAATGCTCATGACCCTGAGTAACAATAGGTTTCTTTCTAATTGACAATCGATTCCTAGGATGATTCACTCCTACTGTCATGACTTGAAGTGATTGCATTCCATCCTTAGACTTAAATCTAGCATAGGTAGACCCATCATCCATGGCTTTAGTTTCCATACGACTCTCACAAATAAAGGGTTGACCTAAGAGAACTTCATAGGAGCAATTATCTTGAATAAAAAAGTGAAACTCTTCTGTGATTCCTCCTATGGATATGGGCACACTAGCACAAGCTCCATACAGGGTACCTACACCATTATCTGCAGTTCTCATACGCCATCCACAATCTTTATCTATGGGCCATCGAAACTTATCATAAACTTCTCTTGAAATCACATTGATTTCGGAGCCGGAATCTACTAATGCATTTACAATGATAGTGTTCTTATCATTTCCTATTTTAACATGCATCTCTGATGTACCTCTAGACCAAAATGTTCTTTTAAAGTGACTTTCAGGATTGTTTTCATGATTTTCATGGTCAGGTTGAATAGGTCCTAAGAAATTTTTATTAACATTTACTTCATCATCATCAAAGTCCTCTTCATCAGATTCATCAAAGTTTAAGGCTTCATTCATAGCTTGATCTTGATCTAGAGAATCTTGCATCTCAGTATCTAGATTAAGTGGAAACCTCTTCCTTTTAATTAGGCCGATAAAGTTATCTTTAAAAACAGGCTTTGCAATAGAGAAAACTTGTTCTAAAGACATAGTCACTTGACTCTTAAGCAAAATGTCATCTAAAATCTCCATAGGATCTATTTTTCTCTCAATTTCTGAAATCAAGATGGCTTTAGGTTTTCTCTTTGGTTTCTTTTGTTTTTGCTCAGGGTCTTGTTTTTTTTCATGTTCTCGTGTTTGGTCTTCAGTTTGTTTTGATTGTTCTTGTTTATCTAAAGGCTTTGGTTCTATTTTTCTTTGCTTTGTCTTCTTCCCTTTTTGTTTCTCCTCTTGTTTTTGTTCATTGGATTCTGATTCTTGTTTTTTATCTTTAGATTGTGATGTTTCTCCTTGCTCTATGATTGTTTCTATTCCCTCTGAGGTTTGTTTTCGAGTCACTCTTCTTTCACTAGGCTCAGCTTCATCTCTTTTTCGTTTTTCTTCTACATTGGATATGTGAGAAATAAGAGATTGATCTTCTATCGGTGACTCCCAAGCCGTTATTCTCCTAATCTCATCCCGTGCTCTTACTAAAGCCTCTATGGAAAAATCACCTTCCTTTGTGGGTTTACTTGATTCTACTTGTTGTTCATCAAGAGCTTCTAGTTTCACTCCTCTAGTTCCTACATCCGTTATGGTTATATTCTCATAATGTTTTTTCATTCCTCCCTTACCATAATTTCCTTGCAAAGGTAGCCTAGATCGATAGTCACAGATTTTCTTGTCTATGTCTATTACTAGTCGTTGCTCCTTAGCAGCCTTCAATAGTTCACAATCTCTCAAAAAGTGCTCTAACGAATCACACCAAGGACACCTACGAGGGCCACGCACAAAACCATTTTGATTTTGAGGATTTTGATTAACTTGTGGTGTGAAATTTTGAAATTGAGGATTTTGTTGATAAGGTATTGCTTGAACAGGATAATTAGGATGTTGATAAGGAAATTGATGTATTTGAGGAGCTTGGGGAGCAACATGTGGTACTTGAGGTGCAAGAGGAGCTTCCATATTATACGGTTGATGATTTTGAAAATTTTGATTTTGAGGATTTTGAAAAGCTATTTGTGAAGCTTGAGGATACATGTTTTGATACATTTGAGGATTTTGTACATGAGGATGAGGATTTTGCATTGAAGGATTATGCATTGGAGGAACTTGATATGCTTGAGTAGGAGCTACTTGTGGATTTTGATTGGTAGCTATAACATGTTGATTAGACTCTTGAAAAGTCATTGGGTTCATTTGATTTTTGAAAGTTTTGGTGTAATTAGATTGTAAAGCATCTATAGTCTTGGCCAAATTGGATTGTGTAGCAATAAGACTTTCCATTTGCTTAGTGAGAATATCCACTTGAGATTGTTCAACTACACTTTTATTTGGCTCTACTTTAAAACCTTGAGTAGGCTCCATCATTTGAGGAATAGGAGTAGAGTGAAAAAGCATAGCATGGGATTGTTCTCTAACTTGCTCCTTAGTTTGTGGAAGGCTAGCTTGAGGAAGACTAGTTTGCTCATAAAGCATGGATTGTCTTTGATGTCTATGGGTTACAGCCTCTACTACTTTACGCACTTTTTGCCAATTGTCAGTAAGACCATAGCGCTTATCTGGTTCTTCTAATCGCCGTTCAACTTCCCTACGAGTTTCAGGATGAAGAAGCTTAAGAAAATTGATCACAAGATCAGGTTCCAAAGTTATCTTATCCTCATCAGGAAGTTGTTCATAGCGTCTAATATACTCATTTTGTAAGTGAGTAATAGAGCTACTAGGCTTTGGAGAATTGACCCATCGTAAGAATCCATCTCGATTATGTTGGCTATAATCTTCAAGATAGAATTCTTTGAGCATCTCCTTTCTAAAATCACTCCAAGGAAGACTATCATATTGAGTGACACGGTTTATGATAGAGCTATCAACAATTCGTTCAAAGAACGATATCAAAAGATCTTCGGGAAGACCAAAAATCATAGCTTGCTCTTCAAACAAATCTAAGTAGCCTGTGATGTTGATGCCATTGAATTTTCCCTTCTCTCTCAACATAGAAGAGACTATTCTTTGGCCTTGTTTCTCAACAATAAGGGATTTGAATCCTTCCTCCATCTTATGTGAATAAGCAAGTGATGCACGATGCTCTAGATCTCTCACAAATGCGTTTACTTCACGACGAAGATGTGCACGATATTGTGAGATATCCAGTGTAACACTCAAGAATGGTGATAATGATATGATGAGGATGAAAAATATGAAACAAAGGATATGGATCACAACCTCCCAACAAGATCAGAAGCAAATGCCACGAAGCGTTTCACGTCGGGTTCAAATGTGGAGGTGATCGCAATCCGGGTGGATCGGGTCCGGTCGTGGCACACACAGGGTGTATGAAGCTAATGAATGTTGGAAGGTTTAAAGATGTGAAGGTGAAATTAATGTTGAGTATGGAGAAGAGAGAGATGTTGAAATAATTATGGGAATGGGAATGTAGGTGTGCAAGTTAGATTGATGACATGAATGATAAGAATGAAAGAGAACCATACACACGAATCAAATTTGGAAGGAAGAATGGTCCATTGGAGGAGCTTCTTAAACACTTCCTAATTCTAATCCATATGTATAGCCTTCTTTGGATGTTATGTATGCATGATGAGAATAGATGGAATCCTTACACATAAATCAGTTTCGAAAGGAAGAATGGTCCAATATTGGAGCTTCTTATACACTTTCAGAAACTAAGAAATATGTATGGATTTGTATGGATTATATGCATGCAAGTGAATTATGATGATGGATTTTACTCACAAGCTCAAAGAAACATCCTCACTGGTTCAACGCAATACTGCGGAGCCTTCTCACACATAGAAGAAATAGAAGACATGTAAAAATACTTAAGAGACTGAGAGAGGTGACAAGAGACAAGTGACATGAATTAAAAGAATTTGAATTAAGTTACATGTAAAAGATCGTTGTGGTACGTCATGCTAAGCAGTCTACTGATCAAAGGTGGTTCCGACCCTCAAACCATGACAGTTCAACCGAATGTCACACGTAAGAAGGTGAGTTCCACTCCAGTGACCCTATGTCTGTCTAGGCTCGTAACGTCTAACTAAAGAAGTCTAAGACTCATTGAAATCAGCTCCAACTCACTCACACGCTCCACCGAGGGTGAGTCAAGATAGAGATGCTGGTTTCAAGAGCCTATCCTAAATTGGAGTTCTAACTTAAATTTGAAACTAGGTTCTATACTCATACTAGCTCACCTTGGATCCTCACTCGCTCAACCGAGGGTGATCGTCTCAAGGAAACCGTAAGCTAGCATGAGCCCTATGGATGCCTAACCATGATGCTCTAGGAGTTTGGAGGGGGGTTTATATAGTTTTTTGAATGAATTTGGGCCCTTGGATCTAAAGAAATCAACTCTCAACTCTAGGATCACTACTTTCGATTACAACCATTTGATTAATCAAATCAATGGCTTGGAATTGTTCTTTCTATCAAATCTAGTGTAAAGGAGTGAAATTTAGGCGCCCTCATTCTCCACCATTGGATCTGGGGATGATCTGGACCGTCGGATGAGTGCTGACATCAATTCGGATAAGATAAGCCACTATTTTTGGAGAAATGCTGCATTATTGATCTTTGATTGTAAAAAAGGTCTTCTTTTATGGAAAAAATTTGTGGATCCTCCTTCCTTTATGCTTTAGTGCATCTCCACCCTTGAATATGAGCTCATCTTGACCGTACAACATGGTTCAATCATATTTTGACATGTGGCAGACATTCAAGCCTTCAATTTTCTTATTCTAGAAAACTGCGGTGACCTTGAAAACTGGACTTTGTGCTCCTTGACCCTCCAAAAAGTCTTTGATGAAGATGAAACATTGTATGACTATGTTTCCAAAGATCTCCTTCAGGAATATGCAGAAAAAACTCCCATCTGAATCTAACTTGTACAAGTTTGACTACATTTGGAAGCTTGCAAGGTGGCATTAAGGTGTCTAGGAAGCTCGGATAGCCTTGAAACTTTATACAAATATGTAGCCACATATGGTCTTTATACATGCCAAACCATATGGATAACATAAATTTCTATACAAGAATTTGTAGGGTCAAACTAGAAAAAATACATTTTTACAAAATGAACATAGCATATCAATGTGCTACCAAATCCATTTTCTGCTGAAATTTGGGCTATAGACTGCCTTTGACAATCTTTACAAGTATATGGATTTTCATCTAATTTGGTGACAATGAAATTTTTGCCCTAATTTCGCAACTTTGACCAGCTTTGACCAACTTTGACCGCTACCATGGACTTTCTTGATTTCTTTGAAACTTTGTATGTGACCTTCCTTTGACATCCTTGATGCATCCTGGACTTCTCGGGGAATTCTGGCTACCTTCACCAAATATGTTTTTTGTAGGCCTTCACAAGTGAGAGAGGAGAGAAAATCTCGACGACAACGGATTTCGTATGAGAAAGTTATGCCACTTCAAGATTTTGGGGGTTAAAACAAGGAAACAGGACCTCTCTGGGATTGCTTTAGGACAGGTGATACACGATACTTAGGAGGTATCGGTGATACTTCGGAGCAATGATACATGATACTTGCCTTGCCACGATACATGATATCTGAACTAAACAATACATGATACTTGGGGAACCCACAATACTTATGTATCACGATACACGACCAACACGATACACGGTACCTAAGTATCACGATACGAGACAGTCACGATACATGATACTCGAAGTCTTGCGATACACGATACCTGGTGATCGGCGACACACAATACTTTGGGAACCCATGATACTTATGTATCGCGATACATGACCAACACAATACAGGATACCTCAGTATCGTGATATTCGACCTGGCGATAGACGATACTTCAGTATCGCGATACTTGACCCGATGATACACGATACCAAATGGTCACGATACGCGATACTTGGGTAGTATCACGATACACGCTCAAGCGATACACGATACTCAACCCGATGATACACGATACTTGTTCAGTATCACGATACATGAGGAGTGAGGTATCAGCGATACACAATACCTGCCAAGTATCACGATATAAGGGAATTCAAGTATTGCAATGCCCGAACTCAACCGACCACGATACTTGGACTTTCTGGAGTCCAAATTCAAAAATTTTTGCAAATATGTGTACCTTGTGTCCTCCTTGTCACTCCTATGTGCCTGTAGATGCAAAATCTATCTCCAACCCTCACAATACTTGGTGCAGGTCGTGTCATTTCTAAGACTGATCGCTCATATTTTTGGTGATTTGGGAGTGTTTTAAGAGTTTTTTCTTCAGCGATTCAGTTCTCCACTCCCTCTAAGCTTCTTGCTCGCAGCCACAAGTGAAGAACAAGGTGAATCTATAGTCAAAAATGAAAAAAATTTGAGAAGATGAAGATTGGAGAAGATGGTGATGATGAAGGTGAAGAAAAACTCAGAAACTGAATAGAAAATGCTGAGTTTTTACCTTCCAACATTGCTACTCTATGTCTTACCATCACGCGCTCGTCCTTCAAGCTCTCTCACCGGCAATGATGCCAAATTTGGTGTCACTCTAGCACAATGGCCAGTACCAACATGAGGAGATTCACCTCATAAATGTCAATCTGTGGAGACGTGAGGACCAGTATGAAGACCAAGAGCCAGTGAAATGCACAAGTGCATGAGTGAAAGGACACAAGCATGCGCACACATACACACACGTGCACATGGTAAGAGCAAAGAGTGGAACAATGGAAGGACTTTGATTACAAAAGAGTTCTCTTACAAAGCTCAAATCTACAACCAGCTAACCTCAAAAATGAGCTCACTAGCCATTTTTATAGTTTTTCGAGTGGTTTTGGCCCTGTCCAAACCTAATGTCCGACCTAGTTAAAATTAGGTTCAAGGGCTTATTTGGGGGCTCAAAGGGAATCCAAAAATTATGAAAATTGGCAAGGTGATACTTCTAATACTCCTCAAGCTTGAGGACTCCTCTACTTGAACAAAATGGAGTTACAAAAATGGAAAATGGTATTTACAATGGTTTTTAGTGATAAAAATCACTATTTTTATAGGAATTTCTTGTGAAAATTTGAAATGTGCTTCTTGGAGCTCCATACATGCTCCTTCTTCTTGTGTGTCCACTTCCTTGATGTGCTTCTATGCTTGTGCTTGACCTTGACTATCAACAGATGGATTAAATTCATTATTAAAGGAAAAAATCTGTTTATATGCATTAGATGGAAAAAGATCCTTGGATGAGATCATTGATGCAACAAAACAACCAGAATCCAATCTAAAAGTTGCAAATCCAACTTGGTAGCACTCCCCAAACGTTGTAAATGGGCTAATTTCAAACCCTTTGGCTATAAATGATCCCTATCGCCAAATGCTCTATACTAAATGAAGGAATCCGAGGCATGTAGCATCAAGCTATGCCTTGAAACAAATGTATTGTGAAATATGCAATATGATGAATCAGAATATGGATCAATGTAGATATAATCATAGAAACAAGACAATATAAACTAATCGTATGCAACCATAACCCAAATCCAATGGGAAATGGTATTCCATCCCTGCTATACATAATGTACATATAAATGATTCTGGTAATCCACAAATTGCACCAAAATCGAGTTTTTCAGGTAATCGAGGGCACAATAGGTCAAACTATTCAGGATATGGTCGAGGCCATTGACCGTTTAATTGTTACCAAAGAGAGGATGCAAAATATCCAAAGGAAGCTAGAGGTCCTCAGTCTCAATTTTATCTTGAATTCACATTTGTGATGACTATCCTGATGCCCAAGATTACGATTGATAGAATCAAGAAGCAAGACTTAAAGCACCAATGACTAACATGGTGACCCTTACTTTTGAAGAACCAGCAGCTATGATAGTCACTCGCTCAGGAAAAAGTCTAAACATCAAGGATTCTATGGTAACTCCCGAAGTAATTGTACATCGTAGACTATATAACCAAGATGCAGGATGGGCTAAGGAAGCTTTGATGGCATTCCCTAATCCGAGTTCAAGTAGGCATGTTCAAAATACACTCAACAGGCAAGTTATATTTGTGCATAGTTCTATGGACTTACGTTCAATCCTAAAACCCCTCCTAAAATAGTCAATAATAATGTGGAAGCAAGTAACAGTGGCATGGACCCCTAGCAAACATTTTCTAAGTCTACAATCCAGTTACCACTAAGAGATTTATTGAATCTAGTCCCTACTTTTCAAGATACTTTATTGAAAAATGTGCAAAAATCCAATTAGATAAAAAGCACATCCGAACAAGCCCTAGTAATATTCAATGCAATCCCACTTATTTCAATGTGGTTCAAAAGTACTCAGATTTCTAAAGTCTTAATTGATGGTGGATCTGGAGATAATATTGTCACTATGCCTATTTGCTAACAACTCAGTTGGACATACATATAGCTAGCCATGTTATATATTCATATGGCCGATCAATCAAGAGTTCAATTGATTGGACTAATTGAAGATATAACGATAAATATTCAAAATATTCCTTTAGTGACTTTTCTTGGTAATTAAATTAATTGAGAAAAGTAATGATTATAATCTTTTGCTTGGATGCCGCTGGCTTAAGCAAGATAAAGTTCAATAGGATTGACGATCTCAAGCAATACTTTTTGATGTGGACATAAGAAATATTCCATTCCCTTGGAGGACAAACAACGATATCCAAAGGCTAAAATACCATCTATTGTAGAACCACCATACATGATCGCTGGGTTAGAAGAAGATGAAGAACTAAAATTTCTGGAAGCTAATCATGATTTATGGTCAGTAGGATTAATTGATATTCCGGAGGAACTAGCTAAACTTAAACAAAATTCCAATGGATGATGAAATAGCATGGTTGGCAAAAGCTGATGTTCTCATTCAAACTAATATACCTATTCAAGAAGATCAAGTGGAAGAGGTAAACCAAGGAACTGAATATTTACTGAAGAATGTTAAAATCGATGCTAATCTAGTGGGTGCATTTTGACAAGCATTACTTCAACTTTTATTTGAGTTCAAGGATGTGTTTGCCTAGAATTAAATAGATATGAAGGGACTAGACCCTAGATTCTATTAGCACAAGATTGTCCTTAAACCAAATGCTTCCGCGGTTATCCAACAACATTATCAAATGAATCCCAATTTTGCAAAGAAAGTGAAGGAAGAATTGGATAGATTATTGAAGGTAGGGTTCATAATCCCCATTGAATATTTAGAGTGGGCATCTCCCATTGTAGTTGTTCCTAAGAAGAATAAGAAATTGCCGATCTATGTTGACTACAGGAAGTTAAATGCTGGTACAATTCCAGAACCTTTTCCTCTACCATTTTTAGATACTATGTTGGATGAAGTTGTTGGTAGGGAAATGTATTCCTTTCCAGATGGATTCACTAGTTATAAATAGGTCAAAATGCTGGAATTTGATATTCCCAAAACCGTGTTTATCATAAATTGGGGTGAGTTTGCATGTATTGTAATGTGGTTCAGATTATAGAATTCCCCTAGTACATTCTAGCATGGTATGCAATAGGTTTTTGTGCCTTTCCTGACCACTTTCATGAGAGTATTTTTGGATGCCAAATCGATCACTTACAACAATTAAGGCTCTTTTTTACTAAATGTTGAGAAGTTCATTTAAATCTAAATCCACTTAAATGTAGTTTGAAGATCCTACTTACATAAGCACATGTATGTCAAGTTCCAGATTGGACTCAACCTTTTCATGTCTTTGTGGATGATTCCGATATTGTTATTGGAGTAGCTTTAATGTAGAAGGCAAGAAGATCTTGGTTTCACCCTATTTATTATGTGAGTCAATGTTTGACTACAGAGAAAAACTATTCAGTAATTGAAAGGGAGTGTCTAGGGCTAATCTATTCCATCAAGAAATTCCAACATTATTTGTTAGGCCATGATTTCAATTTTCATGTTGATCATTCTGCACTACTATATTTAGTCAAGCAACAAAATCTTGTTGAGAGATTAGCTTGATTAGTCCTCTTATTGTAGGAATATGATTATGATGTAGTTCACCACCCTAGATCTTCGCATATTATTTTGTATTTCCTTTCTCAATTAGATCATGGTGAACTGTTGGATGGAGTAGATGACTCTTTTCCTGATGCAAATTTATTTTGTGTTGCAGATCAAACCAAACCAAAATTGGGCACTCGTACATGATATGAAGTAATGGTATCCTTTTTGGCAATTGTTGTTCCTCCCTCTCATTTATGGTCCATAGCTTGAAAGAAATTAGCATTACAGAGCCACAAATTTTTCGTTATTTTGGATCAATTGTATTACAAGGATCTCACAAGCATATGGCTCCACTGTGTGCCACCTCATGAAGTCTCTAATGTGATTATGGAAGCTCATTTTGGAATTTTTGGTGGCCATCAAGGTACGGATTTAACGATTCATAAAATATTACATAGTGGGTTATGGTGGCCTACCATGCATAAGGATGTCCGTGATCATGTACAATGGTGTGATCCTTGTCAGCAAACTGGTGAAGCATGTGATATTCATCGTTTCCATTTGTAGCCCATTTTACCTCTAGAGCCCTTTCAAAAGTGGGGGTTGGATTTAATTGGTCTGATCCACCCTCCAGCTGCCTTAGGTAAAAGATTTATCCTTAGTTGCACAGATTATTCCGTGAGATGGGTAGAAGCATGGAGCTTGCGCCATTCAACAACCCATAGTGTTGCCACAATCTTAATTACGGAAATAATCCTCAATATAGACTTCCTTTGGAGTTAGTTTCTGATCGGGGCACTCATTTTTTAAATCAACTTATCAAATCGATCACTTATTATTTTAAAATCGAGCACAAATTTAGTTCCCCCTACTATCCTCGTGTCAATGGATTGGTCGAAAGTACAAACAAGGTCCTACTTACTATGTTGAAGAAATTTCTTCTTGAATGTCCAACCAAATGGAAGCATTACTTATCTTTGGTACTATGGGCTTATCGAACTTCGTATAAAGTGTTCATAGGCTTTACAACCTTTAAACTTGTTTATGGTATGGAAGTTATTGCATCTACTGGGATTACGGTGTTGATATATTTAGGTAGTGATGTGTGTGAACACTCTAGGACCGCCGGGGCACTTTTTTCCCTCTTTAGGAGGTTTTTTTCCCCCCGCTTGTATATACGCCTATTGCCCTAATGGGCTACTTATCTTTGTACATTCTCTAGTAATACATTCAGTATTGTGTGTTTGTGATCCAAGCTTCTTCTTCTTCCTTGTGCTGATCGCGTGCTTCCGCAGACATCTATCTCCAACAATTGGTATCAGAGCAGGTCGTCGCTTCTTCTAGGGCGTCGTCGACACTCCTCCGTTTGCAGTCTCAGATTCGCACAAAATTTGGTGAGCATACTCAAGGTGTTTCCGAGATCAAAACAGCTTCATTCTGTGGTGCCGAAATCGCGATCTGAGCTCGTTTCGGCCTTCGAACGCACTATCGCAGCGCTTGTGCAGGCTATTTCGTCCTTTTGTGCCAAAGGTATATACCAGTTTCTGTTTGCCAGTTTAAGCGTCTCGAAGTCTGCTACAAGTCTAGTAGAACTCCTCTGGGCAGTTCCGTTCAACTTTTTGAGATACAGTCAATTTTCTGCATCAAGGTATTTTAGTCACCGGCCATGGCTGAAAGCATTGATGTATTCCGTATGTTGGCTGTTGAGGATAAGTTGGATGGTACCAACTACCCATTATGGGCTTATATGATGCGACATGTATTGGTTGCAAAAGGACTGTGGAACATTATGCAGGGTGTTGAAAGACGTCCTGTTACACCTGCAACTACAGGTACTGCAAATACAGGTGCTGCAAGTGCTGGAGCTGATGAAGATGGTGTCGAAGATGATATTGTGCAGATTCCTATTCGTGCTGCTGTTTCTGTTTCACCTACTGCATATCAGATTCGCTGGGATGGCAGAGATGCCCAGGCACATGCATTGATAGCTTTGTCTGTCAAATGTGCCATTATTCCTCACATTTGCTCTTGCAGAACAGCAAAGGATGCTTGGGATACACTTACCACACTGTACCAAGCTAGGAATGAGGCTCGTGTTGCTTACCTCCGAAAACAGTTGGAGAGTGAGCACATGAATGAAGGTGATTCTATGGACAATTTTCTTACAAAGATCAAAGACCTGAAGGAACAATTGATTTCTGCTGATGAGGTTATACCAGATAGCTCACTTGTGCAGACCGTTCTAAATGGTCTTCCTGATTCATATCAAAGTTTTGCTTCTACTCTTCGGTTGATGATGAAAGGCAATCCAAATGCCTTGTCATTTGAGGAGTTAGTCTCTGTTCTGTTGTAGGAAGATCAGTCCAGGCAGAACAGGTCCATTATGCGTGTTGCAGATTAAGCTTTCCTGGCTAGTCAGAAGGGCAAAGGAAAATGGAGCTCTTCTACTAGTAAGCAGAAATCTGCAAATGCTGCACAATCGAAGAACCAAGATAAAGATGAGAAGAAATCAGAAAAGCAGAAATTGTTTTGCAAGTACTGTAAAGGAAATGATCATATCATAAAGAACTCTTCAAAACTGGCTGCTAAAGAGGCAAAGAAGAAAGAGGCTGGAATGGTTGTTGCAGAGGCCTCTACACCAAAAACAGAGTCTGCAAATCTTGTGTAGGAAGAAGAATGGGCGTTTACTACTGTCTGTAGTTTTGACCCATCTTCTCATGATCAGTGCATGTCTGCAGTAGACTCAGATGTTTGGTACTTTGACAGTGGGGCGACCAAACATATTACCTCGCAGCGCAATTTCTTCTCTTCACTCTAGCCTACCCCTACAGGGAATATTGTCACATGCGCCAATAACTCCTCTTATCCTGTTATGGGAGTTGGTAAGATCATTCTGACTACTGCTGATGGTAGTTCTTTCACTTTGTTAGATGCTTTATTTGTGCCAGGGATCAAAAAGAACCTGTTATCAGTTTTTGCATTAGCCAAGATTGGCTTGGTTGTGAAATTCGTTGATGACAGGTGTACAGTCCATGATCTCTCAAATGGCGATGTGATTATTGCTTCTGGCATTTTATGTCGTGGGCTGTATAAGCTCATAGACTATGAAAGATCTGTGAATGATTCGACATGTGCAGTTCATGATTCTCAGGCTATGTCAGATGCAAAGCTTTGGCATGCACGCTTTGGTCATCTGAATTTTGCTAGTTTGTTACGCCTACAGAAATCTGAAATGGTGTCCTCTTTGCCCAAACTTGAGGCACCTGGAAAACATGTTTGTGAAGGCTGTATTTTGGGCAAAATGCAGCGTTCTTCCTTTCCAAAAGATGGTTCAGTTCGGGCTACGCAGAAATTGCAGCTTGTACATAGTGATGTCTGTGGTCCTATGCAGACACCCTCTTTTGGAAATTACCTTTACTTCGTGACTTTCATTGATGATTTTTCCAGGCATGCATGGGTATAGCCACTCAAAGCAAAGTCCGAAGTGTTCATGTGCTTCAAACAGTTTTTGGTTTTGGCTGAAAATCTGTCAGCATGTAAAATGGGCACCCTCCGTTCTGATCAAGGGGGGGAATATATGTCTTCAGATTTTAATGCATTTCTGGCTGAACGTGGGATAAAACACCAATGTACAGTGCCGTATACACCTCAACAGAATGGAGTTGCTGAACGAAAGAACAGGTCACTCATGGAAATGGCGAGGTGCATGGTCAAAAGTCAGGCTTTACCACATAGTTTCTGGCTTGAGGCTATCATGTGTGCAGCATATGTACTGAATAGGTGTCCCACTAAAGCGTTGCAGTCTATCACTCCATATGAGGCTTGGCATGACCGCAAGCCATCTGTTGCTCATCTGCATGTTTTTGGTTGTTTTGCATATGCATTAGTGCCTGAACAACATCGCAGAAAATTGGATGATAAGGCAGTAAAATGTATTTTTGTTGGGTACAGTTCTGAAAGTAAAGGCTATCGTCTGAATCATCCACAAACTAAATGCATTTTGATTAGCCGTGATGTTGTCTTTGTGGAAGATGCTATTCAGCCATTGCTTTCATGTACTAAGGAGACATCTATTAGCTCCAAAGACATGTATGATACTTTGATGCCTCTTTTTACAGGTGGACAGGCTAGTGCTGGTCCTAATGAGGCAACTTCTCAGCCTTTGCAGGTTTCATATGATGATGCAGATCATTCCATTTCTGATGCAGATTTACATGATGCACTTGTTGATGAGAGAGCTGATATTGAGCAGGCAAAAACTATGCCAAAATGGCTGGTGCAGACTTTGCGTGACAGCAAATTAGATGCACCTTTGTCATATCATACTCGTTCAGGCTCTCATAGTGCCTCCTTTGCATCACATTGCTATGCTATGGCTGCATCTAGTCTCTGTGATGAGAATGAGCCTGTTTCTTTTGGTGAAGCACAAAATTCAGAAAATTGGATGGCTGCTATGCAATCTGAATATGATGCTATAATGAAGAATGGTACATGGTCTTTATGTGACTTGCCTCCTGGCAAGAAGGCCATTGGCACTAAGTGGGTATACAAGCTGAAGCGTAAACCTGATGGTACAGTTGACAGGTATAAGGCTAGGATTGTTGCAAAGGGTTATGCACAGGAAAGAGGCATTGATTGTGATGAGACCTTTGCACCTACATGCCGTATGACTACTGTTCGGAGCATTTGTGCACTTGCAGCCCATCATGGTTGGAATGTACATCAGTTGGACATTAGAACAGCATTTCTGAATGGTGACTTGCATGAAGAACTGTATGTTTTTCAGCCCCGTGGCTTTGTGCAAAAAGGGCATGAAAACCAGGTTTGGAGGTTAAAGAAGGCATTATATGGTTTAAAGCAAGCACCACGAGCTTGGTATGAGAAGATACATGCCTATCTGATTGCACATGGTTTTGAGAACAGTCCAACTGAAAGCACCTTATATGTTAAACGTGCTAATGATGTGCTTCTGATCATTGTTGTCTATGTTGATGACATGCTGCTCACTGGTCCTATTGAGACACATATTGCTGATTTTAAGGCTGATTTGCATGCCTCATTTGAGATGTCTGATTTGGGGCATTTGCATCACTATTTGGGCATTCAGTTTATGCACATTGATGGTGGAATGGCTTTGTGTCAAACGAAATATATTGACACATTATTGCAGCGTTTTGGTCTTGAAGACTGTAAGCCTATTGCCACTCCTATGGAGACAGGTTTACGATTGAGTCTTCATGATGTTGGAGATGCATTTGATGTTGTTCTCTATCAGCAAGCTGTTGGATGCTTGATTTACTTATGCATTACTCGGCCAGATATTCAGTTTGCTGTCTCACAGATGAGCAGGTTTATGCATTGCCCAGGAGTCACGCATTGGAAAGCGGTTAAGCGCATCTTTCGCTACTTGAGTGGTACTAGGCTACTTGGGTTGTTTTATCCCAAGGGGGGATCACTACCGCCAGATTTGCATGCTTTTTCTGACTCAGATTGGGCTGGTTGCTATGACACTCGTGTGTCCACCAATGGTTTTTGCTTCATGCTTGGTACCTCATGTATATCTTGGTTGAGCAAGAAGCAGCCTATTGTGGCCACTTCCAGTTGTGAGGCTGAGTATAGGGCAGCTTTCACAACGACTGTTGAGTGTGTGTGGCTCAGACGCCTTTTGGCTGATTTGGGTGTTGGCCAGTCTTCTGCCACCACCATCTTCACTGACAGTCAGAGTGCATTGGCAGTTGCGAGGAACCCTGTGTTCCATGCTCGCACTAAGCACATTGAGGTGCATTATCACTATGTCAGGGAGAGGTTCTCTGCTGGGGAGATCAGCTTGGCATATGTGCCCACGCTGGAGAACATTGCAGACCTTTTCACAAAGGCTCTGCCTAGGGAGAAGTTTGAAGCTTTCCGCAAAACTTTGGGCTTACTTCCTTTTGTGGAGTGATTTCCACATAGCTTGGCACTTCCTTATACATGAGTGCCAGCTCCTTGTTCACCGCATCACTCCCAGGGGGGATTTGTTGATATATTTAGGTAGTGATGTGTGTGAACACTCTAGGACCGCCGGGGCACTTTTTTCCCTCTTTAGGAAGTTTTTTTCCCTCGGCTTGTATATACGCCTATTGCCCTAATGGGCTACTTATCTTTGTACATTCTCTAGTAATACATTCAGTATTGTGTGTTTGTGCTCCAAGCTTCTTCTTCTTCTTTGTGCTGTTCACGTGCTTCCGCAGACGTCTATCTCCAACATACGGTCCCTAGTTTATGGATTGCCATTCATAAAAGACCCTTATCAAAGGAATCTCTATTTTTTTGGATCGACACTTTATAATAAGTTGACGAACATCAGTACAACTTTTGGCTGATACAGGTAGTCCAAAATAGGCGACGTTGGCATGATCAACAAATACAAACTCCTAGTTTTCAGATGGGCTACTTGGTTTTGTTGTTTAATTAAAAAATGAAGCATCAAGCAGGTAAATTCAAACTACAATGGACATTTCCTTTTCAGATTCATTAGGAGATTGGACCAACTACATTCAAGTTGGCCATGTTGGCAAGCGATATTTTATGGACTCGTTCAATGGGTCCAAGCTGCAGACTTATCATGGATAATGTTGTAGGCACCATTGTATATAGTGTATATAGTCTCGGAATAAAGTGACATTTGTCATGCATTTAATAAAGACAACATGGGTTCATGCATGATGGGTAGCACTTAAAGGCTGCTCTTTGAAGTGAATCTTCAATTTGACTTGGAATCATTGGTTTTGCATGCAATATTCAAGTTCTTCTCCATCAAATTGTGCACATGCAAACCAACATGCACATGCACACAACTTTTCAAAGGATTTTTACAACTCCTGTGCTTCATCGCCTCACTATTTACCGATACTTTTCACTGTGAAGATTTACCTTTGCTATAGATTCTGACACTTTTCATGATGATGACAAGCACAATTCTACCCTATTCCCTCAAGCTGACTCACATGAGCTCGTTGGTGATTCTTGATCACTTCACGTAGTGGCATGTGGAGTGGCTCCAATGCTGTGGTTTGCTATAGTATGTGCAAATACCATGGCCTAGTATCCCCAATCATTCGATGATTAACTCCTTCCTGTAGTGGCATGATGATCAATTAGAAGAGGCCAATGATCAAATGGCATTCATAGAGTTTCATACTGGGAAACAATGCACATGGTGATTGACCTAGCTTATATAGTCGTGAAACTACACATTAGTCAATAGGGAATAAGAGTGCCAATAGAATTAGCTTTGACTACAGAGATGGGGTAGATGTTTGCTAGAGCTTTCTTGGGATAATACAAGTATGCCAGAATCCCAAACACTAACCCGTGGAAGTTTGGATTGCATATGGAAACTCTAACCAGAGTCTCCCAAATGTTATAGTCTCTAATGAAGGATGTAGAAGCAGCAAATGGTCAAGTCAATCGGGTAGAAATCATTTGTGGGTGAATTAAGAAGGAAGGGCATCAACTATGTCAACCAGCACGCAAGTCCCAACAATTAGATACAAAGCTTGGTGTGTTGTTAGAATTGTTGATTCCTATAGCCCCTTTACCTGCCTTGCGACAGTTTGTTGTAGTGGACAAACCATCTTTTCTTGAAGCAGGTAAGCATCAGGGTAAATCACCAGCTTCTAACTTTATAAATCCTTTGAATGCAGAGAAGCAAGTTTGGGTCAATATTATGCAGGAAGCACTTTGATAAGTTGAGTAAGAGCGACAATGAAGAATGTACGAGCAAACAGAGGAGGAACTCTGACAACAACAACAAGATATAGCTATTGGAGCTATTGAAGTGACATGTAGGCAACACGCAGCGGTCGATGAGGCTTTCCAATAGCAGCAACAATAGCAACAAACGAACAGCCACAATCTAGAGGGGCAACAACAACAAACGTATAGCCAAAGACCAACGGGGTAGCAATAACAACAACAAATGGGCAGGGAAGTTCAAGGTCAATCATAGTTTCCTAATCAGACATCCTAGCAACAAACAATAGGTGATCAACTTGTAAACCCATATCAACCAACATAGCAAGCTCAAGATTCTCAACCCTCAACTTCTCGAAAAAATTAATCTGATCAGTTCTTGTAGTCTAGTCCATTTCGCTCATTTTGATTTCCTATGTTCAACCAAAAAAGTCTTGATGCTTGGAGGAATCAAGTTGGCCAATGTAATTACAAGCTATCAATTGTTCATCAATTATATACCCCTAGTTTCTCAAACATTGTTCAAGTTCAATCCAGCACAATTGCAGATGCTACTTGACTTTTAACACTGTGTTCTATTCATATGTAGAAAGACCAGAATATTCTCACTTCCTCTTAGACTCACTTGGATTAAATGCAAGCCGACTTGTTGCCCTTGAAATAACAAAATGTTGAATTGCAGGATGCTTTAGCAAGTCGTGCTAATATCTCTAATGAGGAATTATAGTTCTTAAAAACTAAGATTAATGATTTAGAGATTCATATTGAAGAAGTTATTGAAAATCATCAGAAGATAACAGAGAAATTTTAGGATGTTAAGGATGAGCTTAGACAAGTTAGAGCCGACAAGGATGACCTCCAAAATCAGGCTACAAGTTTGCAGATGGAGAGGAACTTTGCTAATGATCAGATTGTGTCATTAATTGAAAGTCTTCAAATAGCAATGGCCAAAGTTAAAGGACTAAAATAATTGGAGATAAAATTATAGGAGGCCACTTAGATCAATGTAAACAATGCTTAGATGTTGGCAAATAAGGAGCAGATTACATTTCTTTTGCAGAGTAAGGATGACTTCTAGAAGCAGCTTTCTGATAAAGAAGCTACCTTGTGTGAGAGAAATATAGCACTTGAAGAACTTTAGTTGCGACAAAAAGAAGAGCAGGTAGCAACTAAAGAATTTTTGGAAAAGCTTAGTATAGAGATTACGAAAGCCAAAGCTAATGTTGCTACCCAGCTTCACAATAATTTGGATGAAGACCTTTTTTGGGAAATTATTGATTCTGAAGTATCCAGTCTTCGAGAAAAATTTGATGAGTTTCTTTATGACTTAGGTATGATATAAAATCCCCTATCTAATATGGATGATCCTTAGCAGTGGGTTCAAGTTCACCAGCATGCGAGTGTTCGGTTGCAGCCAATACGACTACTCTGTTACTCTTGTAGGTCAATTGTCTAGATTCATTAGGTGGCATCCAAAATTTAAGTGGGTGGCAATGGGACCTCTATCTTTATCCACCTCTATAGTTGAAGACTTCCACCTCTATGTTGAAGGCTTCCACCTCTTTTCTATCTAATGCATTCTATGTTCACATTGCTAATCAAGTCCTTAAAAGTGTAGTTTTTTTTGTGGAGGGATCGATTTGTTGATAGGAGGATGGATTCGTCCCACCTCCAAAGGGCCATGCTACCTTTGAATATCATCCAATCTTCATAGTGTGTTATCGATTTTAGGATCAATCTCCCCCAATCTCATTTTTAATTTGTTTCCTACATTCCGGAAGAGTAAGAATATCATCCAATCTTATTGCTTTTATTGCTCCCATGAAGAAGCTCTTTTTGAAGTTTATTACTCACAACAATGACCTTCACTTCCAATTCAATGAAAAGTAGCCTAAATTCTTTTCAATATCTCCATCTTACTGTTCCTCCTTGAAGGAGCTACTTCCAATTAGCTGAAGAGTAACCGACATTCTTTACAATCTCTCCATCTCAGTGATCCCATGAAGAATCTTTTTTTAAGTCCATTTCCAGAGCTTTGCATAGATTGTTGTGAGGTTATCAACCATACTCACAAGGATATATGTATCCATGAAGAATATTTTTTTAAGTCCATTTCCAGAGCTTTGCATAGATTGTTGTGAGGTTATCAACCATACTCACATGGATATATGTATTCTGGTTTTTTTTTAAATATAAATATTGTTCTTTTTGCTAGCCATATAACATCCCTTGGAATTACAAAGGGTAAGGGGGCAAGTGGGACAACATTGATGATTTGATCTTTTTAACCAAAATCGGCTCTTTGTATGTTTCTCACATGTGTTATGAAGAGATTCGTCCCTCCTATCTACTAAAGGTCTTTGTGAGACTAGGACATCTCCCTCATGTATTCCTTGTTTGTGGAAGATGGTTTCCTTAGCTACTTTTATCTCCTCTTATTGACATATTTCTAGAATATGGACTCTAAGCTTAACTTTGAGAGATTCCTCCATCATTTCTTCACCTTGTACTTGGCCCACTTTGTTCATTTCCTTGGATAGAAAGGGGATAGGCCCTTTGATTGAAGATTCCACCTTCTCACACTAGTGAGCACTTTAGATGTGTTTGAACATTTTGAAGCAGTAAGACTAAGGCCCTTTATCTTGTCCTTACTATTTTGGCTCTACCCTAAGCTTCTGGAGTTCTAGTTCGTTCCTCTAACTTCTTTGGCCTTGCATCAAGCTCCAATTTGGTTTTTCCTCTTCAGTCTCTACCTAAGGAGAGAGGTCATGTTATTCTTTTCACCAATCTTGGCTTCCTTTTCTAATGAGGTGGATGTAAAGAAGGCCATAAGGTATAACCTCTTCACCATTTGTCTAAACAAGATGTTCTTGAGAAAAAAAACCTATCTCGAGGTGCAATCCTTGCCTTCCCGGGATGAACTCGCGAGTCGCCTAGGGTTTGTGCCGCTTCCCCCTCGCTGTGTGATTCTCTGGTTCTTGCCTCGTCCCCCTTGGAAGGGGGGACTCGTTCTGCGCTTCGTCCTCCCCTCTGCGTGCTTATTAATGTCGATACAAGAAGCATTGAGGGATGGTTTTGTTGGACACCCTAGCATGCTGATGAACCTTAACGATAGTACCAGGTTGTCTATTAATCCTGTTTTCGAGAAGTCTGGTAAGGACTACCTTGGGAGGGAGGATGGATGTTCTTCCGGGGGTACGCATGGCCAGGAGAAGTGGACTCCTCAGGAAGGAAATGGTGAACATGCCGCCTCTTACGCTCAGATTCTGCAAGAACAGAAGCAAAGTTTTTTCTCCATGTTCAATGACCAAGCTGTGCAAGGTATGCCTAAACCCTACTCTGAGGTCACTAATGTCAAGGGGAAAGAAAAACTTGACGTTGATCAAAGAGAGTTCCCAGGGGATCAGAGTGGAACGCAGGTAAACTCTATTAACCTTGACCCGGTTTTTGAAGACAAAGATGAATGCACGCTCATTATAGAAAACTCTGAGTTAGAAAAGTGGAATAACCATTTATCTGAGAAGATTATCATAGGTCTCTGTCATGGCCCCCGGCCTGCGCTTGAGGTGCTTAAGAATTGGATTACGGTTAATTGGGAAAGTAGAGGGCTAAATGTGAAACACGTGCAATACCTGCCGAACAACTTCTTTCTGTTTTTTTTCGAAAATGCGAATAACGCGCTGCATGTTTTAGCAGAAGGTCATTGGATCATTCGTAACACCCCCATGTCCTTCTTCAAATGGTCTCCAGGCTTTAGTCCAAGAGGTCCCAAACCTACTAAAGTCCCTGTGTGGGTTGAGTTCCCTGATTACCCTGTGGAATTTTATCCCTGGATTGAACAAATGGGTAATCTTATTGGCAAGGTTATTGGTCAAAAACCCAGGAATGGGTTTAACCCTGAATGGGATCCTCAGCTTTTAATAGAAATAGATGTTTCCAAGCGCGTTAAGACTTCCCTGGTGCTCAAGAATTCCGACGGTTTCAAATTGCATGATCAAAAAATTCATTACAAGAATCTTTTGAATGCCTGCTTTCATTGTTATAGTCAAGGACATCTGATTAAGGACTGTCCTGTGATGGCTAGGAACGAAAGGAGACAAGACCCATCTAATAAAGATGATATTCACAAGCAAGATGGTGCTCGGGGGGAGCAAGTGAAGGTTGAACCTTTTATCAGGAAACCAGTTAACAAAGTGAAAAAAAGAATGAATAATTGGGGCTCTAAACCTGAAATGTTAGTTAAGGGATTCTCTAACCCCTTCCAAATTCTGGAAGACATCACTAATTCTGAACATGCAGGACAAGAAAAACTCAGTTCCAGTTCCCCAGTTCTCGCTGAAACCCTGAGCAGATCTGTGGAGCACACGGAAAAGGAGAACAAAGGTTATTAAAAAAAAAAATCCTCAAAAGGGAGCAAATGTCTCAGGTATCTCTCATGAACCCAATCTATCAGAAGATGAAATTTTCAATAGTCAATTGAATCATATGGATTTAGAACAGATGCAGAATAATCTCAGTGAACAGGTTGTTGAGGAGGACACTAACATGTCAATTGAGCCTGGCATTCTGACTAACAGAGAAAGAAATAATTCCAAAAGGAAAGAGACTATTAGGACTTCATAATCGGTGATCAAGGCCCCTAAGAACTTGAGGAAATAACTTTCTTGTCTTGACCTTTGTTTTTGTTTTCTGATGGATTTGTTCAAAGTTTTGTCTCTTAATGTTAAAGGTCTCACGGACCCCGTGAGAGGGAAAATCCTCAATAATTGGCTTAAAGACTGCTCCTTTGCTCCTGACATTATTGATCTGCAGGAACTCAAGATTGGGGGCTTCAACCTGCATGCTAATTTGAAAATTGTTTCGTCCAATTACACCTGGTTTCCTACCAATCACAAAAATAAAGGAGGTTCGGCCATTGGCATCATTTCGAACCTGAACCACCTGGTGGAAAAAGTGCTGGTTAGCACCACTGATCAATGGGTGGGTATTGTTTGTAAGTATCCCATTAATTGTACTGTTATCAGTGTGTATGCTTCTAATAACCCAGGTGAAAGAATCAATTGCTGGGATGAGATTTCCAACCTCTCTGGTGACATTATGATCATGGGGGATTTTAACATGGTTATTAGCCCTATTGACAGAATGGGCAACAAAGATAATGTCCTCTCGGGTAAAGAAAAAGAATCCTAGTTCAATATGATCAATAACCATAACCTTTGTGATCTTTTTGTTAATACTGGGCATTCTTGGACTAATAAAGGTATTGATAACTTTCGATCTGCTAAACTGGATAGAATTTACATTAGTATCAATCGCTTTCATGGGTTGTGGGACCATTGTTGCCTCTTGGACCAATCCCTAACCTTGTCTGATCACTTCCCTCTTCTGATTAAAATGTATAGTAATAATCCGTCGTACAGATCTGGATGGCCGCACTTAGATGCTTCGTTACTTAAAATTCCCATAGTGAAAAGGAAGCTTCTGAATATCCTAAATAAACATTTTGCGTCTGAGTCCTCCCCCTTTTTGGCTTGGGAGAAAGCCATCAAGGAGATTAAGGGAGAACTCACTGCTTTTAAAAGTAAAGCTAGAATGGCTAGAAACATGAGAAGGATGATGATTCTTCAGGAAATAGAGAGTATCAGGAACTCTAAAATGAGCAACACTGATACTGGTCAGAAGGTCCTTGAGCTTCAAGAAAGACTCAGACAGGAAGACTACTGTGTTGACCTAAGTACCAACTTAGGGACTTGTGGAGAAAAAGACTATACCTCAATCCCCCTCAAGTGCATATAGTGGGGATTCACGCTTTTAAATATCAATCCGATGAGTATACAAACCTAGCCGAGTGTATGAGGACATGCAATCAAGTGATGATCAATGAAAATGAACTACTCAAAGAGTGCAAACCAGGCAAAGACTAATCCAAACAAGCTTCAACTGTCGGTCATGGTGTCACGATACTTGGTGCAGCAGCCATCAGTAATTTGGACTTTTCTCTCAGCTCCGAACTCCAAATATAGGAAATAGCATATGCGTTTCAAAGCTCTCGAGAAGACGCATCCAATGGCAGTGGTTTCACTCGATTCTGATGCTCCTACTTCAACTTATGAGCAAAATACTGAGTCGTGGGAAAAACCTTCCTACACTTCCGTACCTCCTAAAGTTCGCACACGCCTTACCTACAGCAAATAAACACTCTCATGGATAGACAACACTTCCTAACACTCTTTCCAAGCAATACACATGCATCCAAGCTCATAGAGAAGAAGATACAGAGTGAAGAAGACACAAATTCGAATTTCTGTGCTCCCTATTCTCACAATGGCAAAAAGTCTTTACAAAGAGTCACAAATTGACTTATATACTTGTGCTCTAAAAATGGTCCTTTCGCACAAGAGATCGGCACTTTATTCACTAAAAGACTAATTTCCTACTATGTTACATGGGTAAGTTTCTAATCTTCTGTGGGGATGCATCTAGAGGACTCCTCTAGTGCATTTACAACGGAAAATATATTACAAGAGTGGTTATGATACAAAGATATGATGTCCAAATCGGAAAAATTTTGGGGCCCGTCTTTTTCTCTGCTTTGTGCTCTCTTTAGCTCTGCAACACTCTCCCCCTCTTCGTCTTTGTCGTCCCTTGACAGCTTTACTTCTTGTCTTCAGTTTGTTTTCTCGATCAGCACACGCATCCTTTGGTCAGTTCTGCCTGATTCTTGATCTTGCATTACGTTTTAGAGGCGCTCTGACTTGTCCTGGTTTCACATGTCAGACCTTGCTGTATTACTCAAAGCCTGTTAATTCGGTTTGCGCTGCACGCCATCAGTGCACATATGAGGATGTAGCTCGTAAGCCTTGATCTGAATCCTCTATAACTCAAGAGGCTGACGCACCCTCATATGGAATACTTGTTGGCCCTGATTCCCCCCTGTACATTCTCTGGGCCTGGTGCACTCGTTTTGCTTGTTCTTTTCTTTTGTACGCCCGCAACCCTTGGAGTTTGACTGACTACCTAATATTCGTAGTCTAATTCACCTATAACCTCATTAATTCTGGGTTGCTCTCTTAAGTCGGGTTGCCACGCACGCCACCAGTGGAAGGTATGAAGATAAGGTGCTATAGTCTTCGATCTGGACCTGCCAAAGATCAAGAGGTTGTAACACCCTTTTGGGGTGCATACTTTCCTTGGTGTGTGCGCCCCTGCGGGGCTCTGTGCAGAGATGGGTGTTGCGCCCCTACGGGGCTTCTTGTAGAGATATATCTTCAGATATTTCTTTTTAGTGAAGCTGCTTCTTTCGTTGTCTTCTTCTTTTCTTCCTTTTACTTGATTCTCCCTCAACACTGCCCCCCTCCTGGACTCTGTCGTCCCCGACAGGCTTTGATAAGCGACGGGCATATGTTTTATATACTTTTTGCTCTGTATCATTTAGCAGATTGGCTTCACGTATCATTAGTTGTTTCCATTGTTCTGCCTTCACACCGTCATTGGGTGGCTGTCTATGATCTGCGAAGAAGCTAAGTTCGTATGCCACTAATCTGGCATTTAAATTAGAAGACATCTTCAAAAAGACTTCTGAATCAATCTCAAAAAATCCTATAAAGAACGCTTCTTCAAAAGTTTGCATATATACACTTGGCAAGAACATCAATCTGAAATAATATGCCATTATTGTTGGTCGGCTAGGCATAACCGATAGATCAAAAATGAGGATTTCCGTGCCTTTATTAATTTCGATGAAATTCAAGAAAGTGTAGGCCGCATGCTTGAAGACCTTGAGTACCGTGAGTATCATGCTAAGTATTTTATTGGTCATTTTGACAGTTAAGTCAGGCACTGTCGCATAATTCTGCAACCAAAATTCGATGGTTTTGACCATATAATCCTCCGTTGGCAAGTAATTATGTGGCGGGCTGGGAAGCATAGGATAATTCAGCCACTGTTTATTTATAGCGCCGTTTCTTTGCAAGTCCAAAAATTCTCTAGTCTCCCTTCTGCGTGGTATAGGACAAAATGAAGGGTTTACCTGTAATAAATATGGTGCTACTTGCCAATGCACCCGTAGTGTGGGATGTTTCTCCAAAAATTTTCTTCTCCAAATAGGTTGTGCAGCTTCGAATTCTTCTTGACTGTAGTCGAATATGTCATGTTTAAAATTTAGCTGCTCATCTGGACTCTTCTTTGTGCTCTTCTTTATATATTGTCTTGTTTTCTCTTTCAATAATCCGTACGAGATATTGAAAGGCTTCATGATCTTTTCCAAGTTTTTACATTTGATCTTGGCCTCTTTCATTACTTTAATGACTTCATTTTCAAAATTCTCCGTCAATCGAGACACCACTATTGCCCGTTCCTTCTGACTTATTTCTCTACCTCGTCAGTAGGATTTTCTTTAGCTGGCACTACTGGTGTCCCGATCGTTGTGTTCTGGTTGATTTGGATTTCTAATTGCTTGATTCGTTCATTTTTCTCTTTATTTTCCTGCATGGCTGCTCTGAGTGCTTCTTTTGCTGCCAGCAATTCATTTCCAATCTCTGTGACATTGTCCATGTTTTCGCTATAACTTGCCGCAAGTTTCCCATGTACTGTATTCAACTGCTTTTTTAATTCATTTATTTCTTGAGTGTACTTCCTTTCCGCTTCTTCTCTCTTTGCGCGCTCTTGTCTCAGCAAATCTGCATGTTGTTCGAGCTGATCTCTTAATTCTTTTTCTTTACTTTCGGATGATTCCTGTTGCTCAATAGGTTGATCATATAACAATGATTTCATCAACTCTTTATTCCGGCTTCTTAACGTGTCATTCTCTTCCATGTATAACTTCAGCTGTGTCTCCAGTAGAGTGCTTCTAGTCTTCATTCTTTCTTTGTCAGCTTCGCTTGCATTATGTAATCTTTGTAATTCCGTAAGTTGTGCTTGCAGTTGGTGATGCTGATTGATTAATGTATCATGATTCGCTTTGACCTCCCGCATCTCCATGTTTTTGACTGCCATCTCTTTGTGTGCCTGGATTAGTTGTGATGACAGTTGCTCGCTCATTATCTGGAATTGATTTTTTTCTCTCATGGCCTTATCATAGTCTGCATCTATGTCCATCATCTCTTGTTGGGTATCCATAGCCGTCTGAATCATTTGCTTGACTACAGGCTTCAGCTGAGTGACGTCCACATTGAGCCATGTTTTTGGGATACTCGGTTCTTCGCCTGTTGTGACATCCTTGCCCTGTGCTACATGTAACGTAGTGTCATGGGAGTGCCTAATCTGAAGCTGGATCCTTGGCTCAGCCACCATGTTTTCTTTGTTTCCTTGAGGTGTATCATCTGGTACCTCGATCACAATTTGTTCTTTGTTTTGTAAGAGCTCTGAATTCGTGTTCACTGGAGTTTGTTCTTCCTCTTTGATAGGTTTTGCATATGTAGCAGTTGTTGGAGCTTCCTTGATGCTGATCTTTGTAGTATCATTCAATTGAATGACATGCTCAGGTTTATTAGAATCCTCTTCGTTCTTTTCGTGTCTTTCGTGGTCGTTTGGCGTGACTTCGACCTGATTGATCTCTGTCCCTTCTTCTTCTTGACTTTCTGTCCTTATATCAGTGTCTAAAGTGTCTTTTTCGGGACTGGATTCTATATTAGAACTAGAATCATCTATGCCCAGTTCTTTGTATCTTCCACGCTGTCTCGAGGTTTGTGCTTGACTTCGTGCTTGTGTCTGTTGACTTGCTTGCCTATAATGATGACCTTGGACATTTAAATTTACTTGCCCTTGCATGTACTGATGTGTCTCTTCGAGGGGAGCGGAGAGATCTCTCTTTGTAATAGGCATTTGAGCTGTCGTGATTTTGGGTAATAGATGTGTCCTCTTTGATTGAGGTGTCGCTTGAGCTTCTTCCTCTCGTAGATGTTTCGTACCCCTCATGGGTTTTGGTGAGCTGGTTCCTGCCTCCTCCATAACCACCGCTATCTTCTTTTTCTTGGGGATTGTCGCGGATTTAGCATATCGGGCCAGCCCTTCTGAAGTCGGCATCTCACGTAGGCAATATTTCATCTCGAGAGCCTCGTATATGAGTAATGTCAAGGCAGAACTGCCATTTAAAAATTTCTTCTGGCCCCATTTCTTTTGGGCTTCAAATAGTCTTTCTTGGACATAACCCGTCAGATTCACTTTATTTCCAATTTGTCTCATGGCATGAGATAGTAGTTGTACTATGATCTTTTTGTGGTGTAGTGTATCTGTGCATACTTGGGAAATAGAAATGTTGGTGTACCAGACGAACAGCTTCTTCAATATCAGTCCTGTTGATATCCAAAAATGACCTCTTCTTAGGATCATGACATTCTTCTTTGACATTAGTGATTCCGTCCTGATTCCATCCAAAGGCTCTGTTGATTAGTTCATGTGTGAATTGACTAGTTTTCCACGTCCCTACTTTATCCAATACTCGCGCTTCTGGCACTGAGATCTTTGTTGCTGCAGGTTGCAGGGTATTCATCACTTGTGTACACCTTTGAAAATCTGGTAGATAAATTGGCAATTTGAGGAATGCTTCTAGGCCTGCCTGTGTCCATACTTCTTCAATATGCGGTAATCCCTGTATTATTGTTTTGAACTCTTGCGACATGATGGGGAAATAGTGATCCCTATCCATGATCTTGATAGTTGCCATAAAAATGAGTTCTGACACTGGTTGGTCATCCCGAAACCAATGTCCTCTTGCTTTTGTGATTGATTCCAGTGGAAGAAGCTGGACCTCTTCCTCTTGCGTAGCTTCGGAATTAGAAGATGCCATCTGCACTCAATATAGAGTATGAATCAGTGGCCGTATATTATCAGAAATCCTCCTTTATTTGTTTGGCATAAGCTTGACATTGCTCCGAGTGAATGGTGTCGTCCCTTTCCCGTGGGTGTGAGAAAGGTAATACCTGGATTTTTTCCAAACAATTTTTATATATTTTTTTATGTTTTTATCTGAAAAGAAAAACAGAAAGGTTAGGTCATAGCCGAAGCGGTTATTATTTTTTGAGTGGTTTTCATAATATATGTACAAGTGCTCTCCTATTTCCCAAGAGGAAAATGTGCTTAACTATCCTGAAATAGAAGAAAGATGTGCCAAATGCTTGGCCTTATAATATGGCCCTATCATGCATACTTTGGATCCTGGTAACTCCACATGTGTGCAACTTGAGGTAGTTCGATGATGCATGAAGCTTGTTTTGTCTTTCGGCAACCAAATCTGCTTCACTCGGTTGGGACGTATGGTATCCCGAACATTCCTGATGAATGTGGTTCTTCTCTTGTTGTACGGTTGCTCTATCTGCTTTTTGAATCTCAGATTGGCTTGTGTAGCACCGACAGACTCCTTTATTTTCCTGCTGCTATTCTCCTTTGGCTGTTTTGCCTGTAGACCATATTGGTATTTGTTCTCCTTCTGCAATGGTTCATTGTTTTTGTCTATAGTCTTTGGAGCACATGATTTAGGAATCCATATTTGCGATCGCTCCGGTTGAGCGGCTACTACCTTCTTTGGAATCCATATTGTAGCACTTCGTTGTTGACTTTGGCGCTCCGATTGAATTGTTTTCCTATTTGATTGGTTGCTCTGATGTCGATCGTGCTTCTGTCGTCGAAGGTACTCCTTCACTTGATCTTTCCTTATCCATGCTTGGTTGGTGTATGGAATAGGGTATATTTTAATAGGTACAGATTTTGGATTATTCAGAGGACTAGACTCTCTTGTCCATGGTGCTTCACTGAGGTTGGCTTCAGATTGATTGACACTCTTGTGACTTGCTAGACTAGAAGATGGTATGCAACCAGAATTCAATGTGTCCTCACATGAAGTACTTGACAAAGGGGTTTCTATAGTGCTATTGGACGTACACTCATGACTTTGTTCATTGGAATGAACTTTTGGCTCTATACTAGTGGCTTTGATTGGTCGTTCATCCAACAAACTGAATACCTCCCGATGTCCTATCCTGGCTGATATGTATCCTAAGGCCAATTGAATGGTCACCTCATATTCGTAAATCCAGTCTTGACCTAACACTACATCTTCGAGTAAATCCTGATCACGACACACTATTAACTTCTGTTCCATAGTGTTGTTGCCAAGATGCAGAGGTAAGGTAATTTCACCTATACATTGAGTAATTGTTCCTCCTATTCCTATCAACTGTGCCATCGATGGACGTAATTCCTCCTTGAGTTTTTGGGTCAAAGAAAGCTTGATACAGCTTATGGCGGCTCCTGTATCAATGAGAGCATCCACTAAATGGTACTCAGTTTTACCTGCTCCCAAATTCAAATATGGTTGTGTTCTCTATGAACCTAGGCTTTGAGTGGCTCTAAAATTAGCCATTGGGATGAGTTCTTCTCCTAGTCGATATCTCTCATCTCTCTCTCTCATCCACTCTTTCCGTTTCTTTATTCGTTCTAGTGCTTCCTGTCTCGCTTCTTCTCGTATCCTTTCCTCTTCGATGCGTCTATTCTTGCCCTTGATTAATCGTGACATTGTTTCTTCAGTCAACGGTTCTAGATATTTTTTCACTCGACATCCACTGATATAATTTGGTAATACATCTCCATCTAAGGTTGCTAAACTGATGGCTCCACTTGTAGATATACGATTAATGATTAATGGGCCATATCCTCTCTTCTGCAACTTCTTAGCGTGTTGTTTCAACGTATATACCAAGACTAAGTCTCCTTCCTTCAAATTTTTGTCCTTAATGTGAGCATCAAAGTATGCTTTCTGTCGCCTTTTAGCAGCATAAATGCCTGCTACTGCCTGTAACCTAGTTTCGTGAAGCTTTTCTATTTGATCCAATTGAGCTGATAGTTCATGTCCCGTCCACTCATAAGTGGTTGCTACTCTGAGAGTGGGAATTAAGAAATCAATTGGCAAAATAGCATTTTGTCCATATACTAAGTTAAAAGGAGTAGTGCCTATGGCGGTTTTGTAGGCTACCCGAAAGGCCCATAAAGCATGATGTAATTGTTTATCCCAATCCGATCTACCATTGTTAACAATTTTTGTGAGAATAGTACACAAGATTTTATTCGAGCTTTCGGCTTGTCCATTGGCTTGTGGGTGATAAGGAGCTGATTTCTTATGAATTACTAAGAATTCATTCAGCAGGGCTTCTATAACCTCATTCACAAAGTGCGTACCTCTATCACTCACGATTTCTATTGGTAGTCCAAATCTAGTGAAAACATTCTCAAAAAGAGAAACTTGGCCGTAGTTCTTGCATCATTTCTTTGTGGCTTTGGCTTCAACCCATTTGGTCAAATAGTCTGTGGCTACAATTATATATTCAGCATGGGATCCTTTCGCTGGTGGGCTAATCGGTCCTATGAAGTCTATTCCCCATTTGGTGAAAGCTCTGGCACTCATCATGGGTCTCAGAGGCATCTCATCTCTTCTAATTGGATATTTCGTTCGTTGACAGGTATCACATTGTTGCACATATGTTAAGGCATCTTGATGTAGAGTTGGCCACCACATGCCAGCAAAGAGGATCATTTTTGCTATTTTATCTGCAGAGAAATGCCCTCCTGCAGCTCCCGTATGTGCCATCTCTAAAACAGCAAGGTATTCGTCTTCATGAATGCACATTCGTATTTGATTATCTCTCCCTCGCTTGAAAAGTTGTTTTCCTATAATGGCATAATCCTTACTTTGTTCTACAAGTGCACGTTTCCTTGCTGAAGTGGCTCCTTCTGGGTATTCTTGAGTCTTTAAGAACTTTACCACAGGCATGCTCCATCTCGGTGCTACGGTGGAGTAGCATAAGGTAGAGTTCTCGCCTGGGATTTGTTCTTGACAGGTTTGGCAGGCTGATACATAGTTATGTGCATCCCTCTGCATGGTTGGCCAATATATGCCTAATCTCCTCAGGGTCTGCCATGTTCCGTTTGCATTCAAATGAGTTTTCCATTGATTTACATGTGCTTTTTGAAGCCACATTTCTTGTTCCTCCTCTTCCACGCATCTCATTAACAATCCATTTGAATCTTGGTGATACAAACTTCCTGCTATGATGTGAAGGTTTTTAGTCTTCCAGAGGTCCTGGGTTCGGTTTGGTGTGATCCCATCTTTAGGTCCATGAGTGAGTATAGGGATCAATTTTTCTGCCCATTGGGGACATACTTCCAGGTTAAAAAGGTACGTATCTGGTAAATCATTTGGTACTCCTATGGGTGGTTCTCCATGGGTCATTCTTGATAAGTGATCTGCTCTTATGTGAGTATTTCCTTTCTTGACTACTACCTCGAAATCAAATTCCATTAGCAATAAAAACCATCGTACTAGTCTTCCTGTATTGCAAGGTTTATTGATTAAGTACAGTAGGGCTTGATGATCAATGAAGAATTTGAATTCGTTTGCCAACAGGTAATGTCTGAACTTTTTCACTGCGTATACCATCCCTAGGCCTTCTCTCTCAGTGGTGGTATAATTGCATTCTACTTGATTGAGTTGTCTACTGGCATAGGCTATTGGGTGGTCTAGTTTTCCTGTATCGGCAGGTTGAGCTAAGATGCAACCAATGGCAAACTTGGAAGCATCCACATGAATGTGAAATGGCTTATTCCAGTTAGGTACTCGAAGGATTGGTGCTGAACTCAATCGATTCTTTAACTCATTGAAGGCTTTCTCACATTCTTCGGTCCAATTAAATTGAGTCAATAGTGCATAGAGAGGTCTAGCAATTATGGCGTACATGTGTATAAATCTTCGGTAGTAACCACAGTGTCCCATAAATGCTTGAACTTCTTTTGCAGTCTTAGGTCTTGGTAAATCCAGAATTACTTTGATTTTGTCTTCATCAGTTGAAATTCATTTTTAGAGACAATATGTCCTAAGATTTTTCCTTGTCTAACCATGAAGACACATTTTTCTGGGTTGAGGCATACTCAATATTGTCGACATTTAGCAAAGATCTTTTCTAGTTCAGGGATGTGCTCAGATCGTATGGCTGAATAAGTACATAAATCGTCCACGTATACCTCCATACTTTTTCTTAAGAATTCCTTGAATACATGGCACATCAATCTTTGGAAGGTAGCTGGGGCATTAGTTAGACCAAAAGGCATGACTCTAAAGGCGTATACTCCCCATTCAGTTGCGAAAGCGGTTTTGTGTTGGTCCTCAGGAGCAATGGCTACCTGATTATACCCTGAAAAGCCATCCAAAAAACTATAAACTTCCTTCCCTACCACTCTTTCCAATAGATGATCCGTAATTGGTAATGGGTAACTATCCCTTATGGTCGCGGCATTTACTTTCTTCAGATTGATGCATACTCTTAACTTCCCATTCTTTTTCGGTACAATCACCAAAGGTGACACCCATTCCGTGTGCTCAATCTCATATATGAATCCCGCATCTAACAACTTATCTATCTCTTCCTTTATCTTTGCTAAATACACATCATTGTATGTATACGGTCTTTGTGTAGAAGGTTTGGCTTCGGATGTCATGGGGATTCTATGGGCACATATAGATGGATCTACTCCCTTCAAGTCCTTATAGGTCCAGGCAAAGACATCCCGATATTCCCTTATGAGGCGTATTAACTCTTGTTCTTCCTCCATTGAGACATCCTGTCCTATGAAAGTACATCGTTCTTCTCCTTCCTCTAAGGTCACTACTATCTTCTTGGTTTGTTCTTTATTGTCATAAGCTATTCCTGGCTGTGCCTCTCTTTTAGGCATTTAAATAGCAATTTTTCTCTCTTCTACTTCATATTTTTTGAAGTGAGTTGGCACTTCAAACTGATCTTGTGGCTTGTTTTCTTCACCTTCTGGCTCTTTATCTAACTCCAACTCTTCTTCTTGTGTAGGTTCCTGGTTGTTTTCGTTAGCTGTGACGCTGATTTTTTTATTTTCCTCCTCTGGTTCCATTGGTTCTGGCTCCATTTCAATGCTCTCATAGTCCTCCTTCCATTCTTTCTCTATCACTTCTCCTTCTTCAGCCTCCTGAAGGACTACTACATAGAGACTAACATCATATCCTTCTTCGTCAATACATTCATTCATACTTATTACTTCTTTGTTCACACATACATCGAGGGTCGCTAAAATCTCCATCCAACCATGAGATTCAAACTCTTCATCCAAAAAGACTTGAGGCATGTAAGCTGGATCTTGCACAGACCTGGCTACGCCTTGCCTTTGCTGCCATCCCTTTCTCCTATCCTCTTCCTTTTTGGCAGTTTGACATATCCATAGATGAGTGTCCTCGTTCATCCAAGATTGGTCACTAGAACCTATGTTGTGAATTGATTGATCGTCTTCTTCCTTGTGAATTTGATTCCATTGTAAGGGAGGAACATCTTGATATGTATAAGTGTGGAGATTTATTCTCGTGGTAGTTCCTTCATGTTGTAGGTATACCGCATCTTTTCCCCAATCTTGCACAACCTTTAGCTGTCTCATGAAAGGTCTTCCAAGTATCATTTGATAGTTGCTTGCCCTTTCAAATTGACATATTGCTAAGGTGTGTTCAAATTCAACTCCGCATGTGGTGAAAACTACTCGTTCCAATAATCCCAAGGGTCTTTCTGTGTGTCCGTCAGCCATTTGTATCTTCATACGCGTTGGTCTTAAAGCTGGTTTTCCCCATTTCTCCCAGATTTCTCTAGTGGCAATGCCTACACCAGCTCCGGAATCTAAGATGGCTTTGGTGGTATAACCCCTAAAGGTAATTGGAAGGCAAGTGTTTCCTTCGTCTCCCTCACTAAAATCTCCTATCTTATCCACCGGGATCTTTACTGTGTTTGCTTCATCAGATATCTCTTTTTCTTCCGTCTTGTTCTCCAATTCTCTGGTTAACTTCTCCTTCAAATGTGGTTTAACCTTCAACAGTTCTTCCAATGTTAGGGTGCAGGGAATTTTGACTTTTCTAAGATGTTGTATGATGCCAGATGTTTGGACTGATGGGTTCGGTTCTTTTTTCCTTACTGAGGGGATACAATACAATTCGGAATTATGTTCATACTCTCCTGTGTAATTTGGCAAAGCTTTTACTCCGTCATCTCCTTTGTCACTAGGATCCGCTGGTAAAACTTCTTCTGAATTTAATTCAGGTATTGAACCCTCTATTTCATTTTCTGCTTCTAATTCTTCAAAGGGTGGTTCAATTCCTTCTACTTTCTTCCATCTGTCCTCTTGGACTCTTGCCCACAAATCTTTAGGCCATTCCCCTTCTACTTCGGGAACAATGGATCCTTCCCTTTTATACTCACAATAATTGTCATTTTGTGTCTTACTTACTTCAGGTTTTTCGTGGTCATGACTGATGACGCACTCTTGGAATTCTCTCTCAGAAATTCGGGTATTGGGTAATGGCAATGCAGGTTTTTCTAGGGTTTGTTGGGCAACTTCTATTAATTTTTTGCAGATCTCCAATCTCTCTTTCTCTAGGTCGCCTCTAGGATCTTCTCTTTCATGTTGTTCTATGGTAGATCCTGCTCTTATTCGTGCCTTGTATGTGTGGATCCACATGGCTAATTCTTCAGGCATGGGGTCTGCTAAGACTGATCCAACCTCTTCTTTGTTATGCCTTTCATTTTTTATTTCTACTTCATTTTTCTGTTCCTCTTTTCGGTTCTGTTCGTTCTTCTCATTTTCCTTCTTCTGCAGTAATTTCTTTTCTTTTATCCTATCTCTACGGTTCCTCCATCTTTGTGTTCTTTTACTTATAACACTTTTCTCAGGCTCTTCCGAGTCTTCAACTCTCTGTGGTGTGGATGTATTCCTCTCTAGGTCACTTTGATTGTGTTTTTCAAGTTTTCCTGGGGTCTCTCTAGCGTTGGCTCTTGTGATCGCCTTCAGTGGTACAATGTATTCCTTATCGCTCCCTGATGACTCGATTACTTCTATCACATTGATTTGCACGTTGGATGTAACTTTATTGGGGTTCTTGAGGCAATCTCTGAAAAGGTGTTCCTTACCACAATCACTACAGTAGCCTTCCCAGACCCGTTGTGGTGGTGGTGGGTTTGGCAATGTGCATTCTCTGATATAGTGATCACCTCCACATCGGTAGCATGGTCCTCTGGGTACAGGCGGTCTATTCATGGGTCGGGGTGGTATGGTTGCTCTAGGAGCTGTGTACATTAGTGACACATAATCCTGCTCATATCCGTATGAACTATCTGGTACTTCCATGCCATAGGCATATGGGTCGTATAGTTTTCCATATTCTATCATAGAACTTCCATAATTGGGGTATGCTCCTTGACTATGGTCATAAGATGAGTCATATGGTTCATTACTAGCCAATGGTGTGGCTGGGACTATTGCTCTCTCTAGGTTTTCTTTAGGTTGAGCTATCTTGACTGGGACAACGTTCTGAGGATGGGACGGTTACTGTCCTAGTACTGGTTGTGGTTGGGTGTATACTTGACATGCATATGGTCGTGGCACTGGTGCCTGCTGCTGATAGGTAGGGTATCTCCATGCTTCACCTCCTTGCTCTCTCTGGGGGTATCCATAAGGTCTCATATTTGGCTGTGCTGGTCTCTCTTGCCTATTGTAAGGACAATTTTCTGTGCCGTGATTGGTATATTTTTGTTCTATACTGCAATACTGTAGTGGTCCTGGAACAGTGGGTCTATTATAAGCATAAGCAGGTGTTGGGACTACTCCCCTAGTGCACAAGTGAGAAGGATGATCACCTCCGCACTGCATACATCTTCTGAGCATGGGCACTCTCATAGGGTTACTAGGGTAGTTCCTCTGTCCTTGAACATTCAGCTTCTTTCCTACCAAATCGACTATTTCCTCTACATTGTTTTTAGGGCTCGATGTGCTGCTGGCCGAATCTTCACTTTTCAAACTGCCTTGAGGTATTTTCAAATCTTCTGCTAGGTTGTCCTCTAGGTCTATACATTCCTTCATGCACTCTTGCAAAGTTTGAACTCTCTTTACATATACCAGGGATCTTAACGATCCGTTCAACAATCCTTCCAAAAATAATGAAACCATTTTATTTTGGGTAGGTCTCTCTTCTACTGGACATCTGTCCACATACTGCTTGAATCTTCTTGCTGCCAATCTCACTGATTCGGTAGGGGCTTGCTTAAAGCTATGGATCAATGATGATGAGTTGTTTTTTATTCCTGACTTAGTGAATTCCTCAATCATTTCTTGATAGACTTGTTCCATGTTTTGAAAATTATCAGGGTCCAATGGCTGAAACCATGCTAATGCAGTGTCTGACAATGTAAGACCAAAGGACTCATATTGGATCAAGAAGTCTTCTATTTGTTCGGCTCTGATTACTTGTGTAAATTCGGCTATATGATTGTAAGGTTCACTAGAGCCATCGTAGTGGTTTCTCATGCATTTGGCAACCTGAATTGGCCTTAATCTTCTTCCTGCTTCGGGTGGTCTAGGCATTACTGGGAGGATTGGTCTTCCTATGGGTATGCCTGGTCCCCTTGCTACAGGCGGTCTGACTGGAGTAGGAATTCCACGTCTTGGGTCAATAGTTGGTTGAGGTCGGTAATTAGGGTTATTTGCAGGCATTGCAAACTGCACATGTGGTCTGACCGGAATTTGGGTTTGTTGTGTTTGTTGTGTTTGACCCGACTGCTGATATGAATCATTCTGGGATGTTCCAAGTGGGTTTCTTGAAGTAGTGGCTTGGTCCCTAGGGGGGAACACTAGAATATTCTGATATTTCAACTCAGCTCTTTCCAATTCTGTTACGGGCCAGTACCTTCTCTGATTCCTATCCAAATATGTGATGATGGTGGGGAAATCAGGATCTTGTAACTCATAGATGGTGACAGGGTTAGGGGCAGCTTCCCATATTGAAGAATGTGCTCTCAGAAGGAACTCCATTCCATTGATCAAATATATATCCATTAAGGAGTCATCTTGGGGAATCAAGTCTCCCCTCCATATCCTAGCAATAGTAGATCTCCCTCTAGGTGTAGTTACTTGCTCTTCATTCCCACCTCCATTTAAGTTTGAAGCATTATTTTCTTCACCATGTTCATTAATGTTTTCCGGGTGCTCTGTGACAACATACTGGATATCCCTTTTGTCCATGTAAAATCCTCCTACATACTTGACTGCTGGCCTAGGCACTATGTAAGCCTCTGAAGCCTTCTTTAACCTGGCCACTGATCTGTTTAGACCATCCAAATAAATAGGGATCTCATTTTGGTTGGTGTTCACATACTCCAAGGAGGTCCGGTACTCTCCCTCAATGATTGACATCATGCCAATCATGGGTACTGTGTTCTGCATATCCTCTGAAGCCATGGGAATTTCTTCCTCTGACTCACTGGAGGTCTCCGAGTAATGTGAACAGCTACTTGGTTCGGCTACACTACCTACAGAAGAGATTACACTTCTTCGGCTTCCTAGGGTTCTTCCGGATCTCAGGTTCATCCACTTCACCGCTCTGGTCAATCCTTGCTAACCTCTAGCTTCTGGAACTATTCACTATGGACCAAAATTCCAGAAAAGTTTTGACTGGGATTTGACTGAAAATGAAATTCTCAAGTCACGATACTTGACTGCTAAGGTACACGATACACGATCTTCGATCACAAACGATACACGATATTTGATCCCAAACGATACACGACACTTGTACATAGGCGATACACGATCTCAGGCTGCCCACGATACACGATACTTCAACTATAACGATACACGATACTTCGCAAGTATCGCGATCTGCAAACCACGATACACGATACCTAGGTTAAAACGATACTTCAGACACGATACACGATCTTTGATAGGTATCGCGATAGCTATATGAACGATACACGATACTTGACTATCACGATACTCGGGTGAAACGATACTTGGACCACACGATACACGATCTTCGATCACAAACGATACACGATCGGTGACAAGTATCGTGATCTGTGAAGGCACGATACACGATATTTGATCCCAAACAATACACGACACTTATCAAGTATCGCGATCGATAGATCACGATACATGATACACGGTAGGTATCGCGATCGGTGACAACATGATACACGATCTTTACAAAGTATCGCGATCTTTGGAACGCGATACACGATATCTGGGAAATATCGCGATACTCAACCACAGGAGATCACGATACTTGCTAAGTATCGCGATACTCGACCGCGGGAGAAAGCGATACTTGACCCTTTGTCAAATTTTGGAGAGACTTTTTAAGTTTTGGTTCAATATACTTGTTTTACCAGTTCTTCTACCCTCTCCTCACTCTCTGTATCATTCAAAACACACCTTTTCACCCCTGCAAGACCTAAACGATACCTGACGCAGATCGTTTGTCCTAAAAAATTTGATTTACAGGTAAGAGATCACAACACAACCACAATGTGCTCACCTTGGAGGCTGTTCCAACTCCTTTATCACTCCCCCTTTCTCTGTGCAGCCCCAGGTCGCTTTGATGCTCAAACGCGATACTCGACAGTCGCTCTCCACGATACTTGCTCAGAAACACAAGTAACTTACAAAATGACTCTTTTTGGCTTTTATACTTGGAATTTTCTTACTTAACAAAAAGGAAACTCTACAGAACAAAGACTAAATTCTACTCTAATGACTCGATCTACTCCCTCACTACTCCTACTCTACTCATTCCACTCACTTCCCTAGACTAACAACTCACTACACACACTCCAATAATGAGAAGTAGTAAGTGCGGTTGAAAATGACTTACCAAAGGAGAGAAAATTACCACTCCTCCTCTTGCTTCAATGCAAAAAAGCTACTTACCATCACACGATTGCCTCGGTTTGATTCGACACTCCCCGGCAACGGCGCCAAAAAGTGTGTTGACCTAAGTACCAACTTAGGGACTTGTGGAGAAAAAGACTATACCTCAATCCCCCTCAAGTGCATATAGTGGGGATTCACGCTTTTAAATATCAATCCGATGAGTATACAAACCTAGCCGAGTGTATGAGGACATGCAATCAAGTGATGATCAATGAAAATGAACTACTCAAAGAGTGCAAACAAGGCAAAGACTAATCCAAACAAGCTTCAACTGTCAGTCATGGTGTCACGATACTTGGTGCAGCAGCCGTCAGTAAGAAAGGACCTAAGGATGACCTCAAGCTCATTCATAAGAAAGGACCTAAGGATGACCTCAACAACTGGAGACCTATTTCTTGTCTGACTTCCCTGTATAAAATTTATGCTGGTACCCTTGCTAGAAGGTTAGGCCCCTTTATGGATTCTATTATTCTTCCTGAGCAAAAGGGGTTTATTAAAGGTAGGTATATCCTTGATGCTATCATTTCTATTTGGGAGGGCCTTGAGTATGCTAATGAGTCTGGGATTGACACTTGTTTCTTCAAAGTTGATTTTGACAAAGCTTATGATAGGATGGAATGGGAATCATCCTTCAGTCCCTTCATGATATTGGGATTGGAAAAGTTTTTACTAAGTACACTAGCATCCTTTTTGGAAATGCTCATTCCAGAATTGCAATGAATGGTCATATGTCTGCCCCTTTTAAATTATGTAGGTCTATAAGACAAGGCTGTCCTCTTGCTCCTCTCTTATTTGCTATCTACAGTGATGCTCTTGGGTGGTTGGTTAAGGATTGTGTGGAACAAGGTACCGTTCAGGGAATTGAAATTCCTAATGCCTCCTCTCACCTCTGTCTTCAAATGTTCGCGGATGATACTAATATAATTGTTAAAGCTGATGATTTTTCTGCTGATTCTTTTCTTAGATGCCTCAACCTTTTCTGCTCTGCCAATGGCTCCATTGTCAATCACACAAAGACGGGCTTTTATGCTTCTAACAGGGTCATCCCCGAATGTGTCAGGAAAATTGGATGTGATATAATTCAAGAGGGAACCATCTTCAGACTTCTTGGAATCCCTATGGGGTTCAAAGTTTCATATGATCAAAGATGGAATTGGGTTTTAGAAAAGTTTAGAATTAAGATTTTCAGATGGATTGATTTTCAACAAAGCCTTTCTCAGAGATCTTTTGTTCTTAAGCACTACATCCTCCCCTCTCTGACTTACTTCCTGGCTTGTTGGCAGCCAACCAAAAAACAAATGTCCCAAGCAATCAACCTGGCCAGAAGATTCCTTTGGGGGGGATCCAAAATTTGCAAGGTTTCTTGGAATACTTGTTGCATGAAGAAACATGAAGGAGGTCTTGGATTGATCTTCCCTTCCAGGATGTCCACAGTGCTATCTGCTAAATGGATCCTCCGTGCTGCCAATTCGGATGATTTCTGGGCTTGCCTCTTAAAGAGAAACATTGGTAAATTTTGTATTAATAATAGGAAAAATTGGAATAATTTTCAATTGTGGGATGTCTTGACCTCTCCTGCTTTATTCATGCCCAAAGGTAGTCATTTGGTGTATACTTTCTGGAAGGCCTGGATGAAGGTGACAGAAAAATACTCTTTGCCTGATTACTTTGCTCTCAATCAATCCTTTATTATTATGAACTCGTTGTGGATTGGATGGTTTGATTGTAATAATTCTAATACCCTTACCATCAGAATGAACAAGTGCAGATCTGCAGGATACAATCACGGGAAGAACCTGTTTAGGGATGGTGCTATTGTTGACGATTCCTTCATTATGGAAACTGAAAATCTTTTTGTGCCTTGTAAACAGATAATTAAGGAGAAAAAGCTGAAACTGGTGGACATGCTTGGTCGTGGGCTCCTTTAGAAGACAATTACTATTAAAGATATTGCTGAAGACATGTATCACCAATTCAAATACTCGCCAGCCAGGGTCAAAGATATCACGGACAAGCTAAACAAGAAGTGGAATGTTGTCTGGAGGCCTCAACAGTGGAAGTACAGATTTATTTGCACCTGGACTTTTCCTCACAGCAACAAGCAGGCATGCCTTTTGTGGCTTATTCTTCATAAAGGCATGTAGAATGGTAGCAAGGCAAGACAATATAAAATTGATGCAGGCAAATGCTGCCACTGTGGCCAACTTGAGGATTTGGATCATCTTTTTTTCCATTGCAAGTCGGCTCAAAGGTACTGGAATTTCTGATCAAGTGCTGTATCACTATGGGAATAAAAAATCCTGGAAGCAGAGATATCCTCCTGGGAGAAGCTAATGGAATGGACATCCTTCTCTGGCAAGGGATTAGATCCCACATAATTTGGTTTGTCTGGAAGCATAGGAATCATAAACTCTTCTCCAAGGATAGTAAAGACTTTTACTTTTCCTTCTTGGTCGGCCTTAGAAGAGTTGTTAATAACATTAAAATGATGTCCAAAGATGCTCGTATCTGTGATCATGATGAGTCCATCAGGATTACTAGGAACTACCCTTGTAATAAGTGGAAAACCAAGCTTCTGCAGATTAACCCCTTGAACAGGTCTCTCATGATTCAGATGATTGAGTGGTTTATTGACTCTCAACTGATGTAATCTCTTGGGGTTATCTCATAATGGAGAACCCCTAGATCTTTGTATTTTATTTTCCTGCATCAATTTTATACTTTCTGTTCTCTTGCAAAAAAAAAAAAGATGTTCTTGAGAAGATGAATAAAGACATGCACCACCAAAAATGCTATTATTTCCGCTCACTACTAAAGAGGAAAAGGAACGGCGAAAAAAGAGATGAATAGAACGGAAATAAAGTGAGATAGTGTTAAGAAAAGGCGACAGGACAATCGGCATCTTGACCGTCGTCTGAAACCACCGTTGCAGCATTCATTCCTCCAAAAAAAAAAAAAAAAAGCAGTGAAGAGAAAGGCAGCTTATCTTACGTTAACATTTTATATGCATTTACTTTATTCCATAGACTTTTAATGTCTCTATATTCTCATGTTTGACAAGATTGGGATTCCATTTCCACCTTCTGTGCAGCAGGGCTGCGCGCATTCTTCGACTCGCGGGCGCGCGCACCCCCACATAATACGTATTCATGCAGATGCCAGACATACGCACGTTTCTCCTCTACGCTCGCACGTATGCGCGCATACATTCTGCGGCGTCATGAAAGCTTGAAAAAGCAGCGTCACAGACGTAAAAGCAAAGAGCAGGAAGGAAGGCTGCAAAAGGCGCGCCTTACAAGTTACGTGGGGGGGCGAGGAGATTTCTTCGCAGTCTGCAGGTGCAATTGTTCCACATATTTCATGGTCATTGAGGTTTGCTTAGGATCATCAGTTGGATACTCTTGAGAGGGATAAACCCTCTTCTTGATTCGACATTGCTGAAGCAATTGCCGTTCATGTTGGAACTAGCATAGTCCTGCTGTGCAAACATCAAGCAGAAGTATTGATTCAAGCTCGTAATGGCTCCTCTAGATCCACATTCTTATGCGGACTCCGCCCAGCCTCTGACGACCTCTGTCGACCTTGCCTTCTTCCTGGATTTCGATAGCAAGACCATTTTGGGCTCAGCTACGCTGCATCTCTCGTATGCTTACACAGGTGAACTGTATCTCGATACCCGATGTCTCCACATATCCTCTATTGTAGGCCCAATTGACGAGCCACTCTCTTATGTGGTGGATGAGCCTCAACCCATCAAGGGATCTTTGCTGCGAGTCTCTCTCACAAATCACTCCAGCTTCACGGTGGTCTATACGACAGACCCTTCTGCTTCTGCTTTGCAGTGGCTTGACCCCGCTCAAACAGCCGGCAAACGATTGCCTTACCTTCTCACGCAGTGTCAGGCAGTACATGCACGTTCCATTTTTCCATGCCAAGACACTCCACTTGCGCGGATTAAGTACTCTGCCAAGGTCAATGTGCCTAAGGAAATGAAGGTGGTAATGTCTGCAGCGCATCTTGGACGCTCTGCTCCTTCTGCAGCAGAGGCAAAGGGGGCATGCCATGAAAGCAAATGGCTGATGGAAGGTCGCATTGTAGAGTACTTTAACATGGAGCAGACCATACCCCCTTATCTCTTTGCAATGGCAGTAGGGGATATCGTGCATGCCGATTTGAGTCCACGGTCTAGGGTATACACCGAGCCCAGCGAACTAGAAGCTGCAGCCAATGAATTTTCAGGGACAGAAGCGATGATGCTCCAAGGGGAAGCCCTCTTTGGTCCGTATGCGTGGGAAAGATTGGACCTACTCGTGTTGCCTCCTAGCTTTCCCTATGGAGGGATGGAGAACCCTCGCATGGTTTTCCTGACTCCTACAGTGATTGTTGGAGATAAGAGCGGTGTGCAGGTTGTTGCACATGAACTTGCTCATAGCTGGACTGGCAATCTCATAACTAATGCAACAAATGATGATTTTTGGCTAAATGAGGTATATCCATAATCCTGTATTGAGATGCACTACTTTCACGGACATGGTGGCTGGATTTTAACTCTCCTTGACAATGTCAGGGTTTTACAACTTATGCAGAGAGGCGAATAGTTGAAGCACTCGAAGGTAAAGAACGGGCACTTTTGCATGTTGGGCTTGGTTGGACTGGACTGAAAGAAGAGATGGAGCGGTTCAAGGAGAGACCCGAGTTCACAAAGCTGAAGACAAATCAAGATGGTGTCGACCCTGATGAAATCTACTCTCAAGTGCCATACGAGAAGGGCTTCCATTTTCTGTGCCGTATAGAAGCGGAGGTATCTTTGAAGTGTTCACTTAACGAGCGTGAATAACTATTTATGGTTATTGAGGTTTGCATAGGATGTTTGTGGATGTCGCATTATTTGTTGTCCTTTGGCACAGCCTAATGATGTCTACGTGGTATGAGTAGGTTGGAAGGAATACATTTGACAATTTTCTCAAGAAATACATATCCAGATTCCGCTTTACTTCAATCAACACAGAGACATTTTTACAGTTTCTGAAGGAGCAATTTCCTGGGATAGAAAATAAGATCGACCTTGATGTGTGGGTCTATCAGCCTGGCATACCATCGGATGCCATTGAGCCCGAGTCTGCCATTTTGCAGAGGGTCCTTGCTTTGGCAAAAGGGTTTAATTCTGGCATACGGGTATCGGAAGAAGACTGTTCATCATGGCAGGCATTAGAGTGGCAGATATACTTGGAGAGCCTTCCAAGGAAATTACAGGCAGACCAGGTAAGCCTTGTTGTTTGCGTGAGCAGTTATGATCCTATTAGGTCAAGCTTCCAAGCACTGGGATCTCTTACTTAAAATTTTAACTGGTTGTGCATGAATTAAATTCATTTCTTCTTTGCTGCAATCATTACGAACATTCAGGTAAATCAGTTTATGGATCTTTGGATAATTCTTTGATCAGATGGTTTGAAGGAAATGCATGCTAGTCATCTGTTAGTTATGCCTGCTTGGGCTTGGGATCTAAGTTTATAAAACGGTTGATGAAATGCAATCCTAATTATGATGCTTTACATCTTGCAGATATCAGAGTTGAATGAAAGATTCCATTTTTCAGAGAATCATAATTGGGAGATTAAAGTTGCATTTTTGACAATAGCTGCGTTCTCTGGTTATGAACCTTGCTTCCCAGAGATTGAGAGTGCCCTACATTCTGTAGGGAGGATGAAGTATTTACGTCCTCTCTATTCTGGATTGCTTCAAAGTTCTTCTCAAGCAAAAGAACTTGCAAGGTGTGTATTTGCAGATGCAAAGCACAAATATCATCCCATTGCTCAAGCTGTTGTGCAGGGATTGCTGCTTAAGTTTGATCAGTGAACAAAATTACATCCTCTACTCTGGCTGAAAGAAAGACCTTGTCCCCGCAAGCATATGGAAGGTTTCTATATGTACACCTTAAGTTTGCTGAGGGTTTTTTGAGGCTTTGAGCCAGCTTCTTTTTTTGCTTTTACCACACATATCCTGTTGAGCACCCAAAGTGTGAAGGTTTTTTATGTCAAATTTTGTCACGAGTATTTGAGACTAGTATGGAAGTGTCCCCTTGTAGGGAGTCCGTGCCTTATGAGGTTTTGATGCCCTTAATATGGAAATCGTAGAAATCAATCACTCCTATTTCTTGATCTGAAACTTGTGTTGCCTAGCCATCATTGTATCATCTTTTGCTACTGCATATTTTATCCAGTTTACTAAGTTATGCTTGATTGTTGAATGTAGAAAGTGTAGTTTATTTAAGGAAATTTTTATTGTGTTTGACCTCAGGATTTTATTACTTTCTGACTATAGGTAACAAGCTTCATGTCTACCCTTTTTTATTTTTTTTATAAAAGGAAGTTCGGCCTTAGCCTATTCTCCCGGACTTTAATTAAAATAAAGAAGAAAAATTACAAGTGAATGGGACTAGTGCCCATGGGACCCCCCAAATCCCACAATGCAGGGTATTAAAAGGAAGCTTCATGTCTACCTTACATGTCTCTATATGAAGAGTATTAAATTAGGTACTGTATTTTCCTTCAAACATAACCAGGAATTAGATTCTAAGCTGATCTATTTGGCACATACTGCCTCACTGTTTTTTGAATAGTTTCTGCCCACTACATCCATAGTTTTTCAACATTCAATTATTATGATTGAGATTCTTGTTTTATTGCTCTTTATCTGCGCTGTTTGGCTGGAAGCATTTTAGTGATCTTGTTGATGCATGCATGTATTATGATCATGCTGTTTCTGCTTATGCGGTTTGATTCAGAGTAGTCAGGAATCTGTTGCCTTTTGTCTAGGATGGGGACTTTTGAATCATATGTCTGGTCTTGTGCTTGCATGTGGGGTTTGGAGGCTGACCGGACAGTCGGTCCTCACTCTTGCCCCTATCTCTTGTTTATGGGCTCTAACTTCTCCAGTTTGGCACTTCAACCAGGTAGAGTTCTTTGCAGTTTGGGTATCATGCGTCTGGCCTATCTGTTTCATCATCTTTTCTTTGAATTCAGTGCAAGCTTTGGTGTTTGGTTCCATAATGTTGACCTTTTTCTCTCTTTAGGGTTTTTGAGCTTGAATCATTGAACTGAACTGCCCTTTGAGCTCGAATTATCGAAGTAAATAGACAGGGTGAATGGGTGTAGTACTCTAGTATTGATTTGAACTAACAGTGTCAATGGGTTAAGGATGAAGCCTAACTTGCCTGAAGGTCCTTACTCTACAGGATGGTACAAGGCCCAATGGTTTTGTCCAAGGCCTGGCTGGTTTTACCTGAAAAGACAATGGCTTTAGGATTATTCATGGTTTCAACAATTGTCCTTCTGGGTTCAGTTGAATTTTGCTGGGCTTCTAGTTGCCCAAAGCCATGCATCTGTGGTGGGGCTTGAACATGAAACCTGCCGATACTGGTGGATGCAGTTGTCAGACTTCTTTTAGGGGCTCTTGTTTTCACACATTTCATATCATAGTTTGTTTGATCTCCAACTTTCTGAGCTCAAAGTCATTGGTTGGACAACATGAGTTTGTTTTGAGATCCTGAATTCGTATTCTTCCATCATGTATGACATTTTAGTCTGTGGTTAGCCAAATTTTGTCAGGGTCTTTTGATTAGGAACTGTTTAAACCATGCATGCTTAGAAATTGGGACTTTTGGTCCATTTTAAAGGTGTATGGGCAGGAAAGGGTATGGGGAGGGAGAGAATGCAGGCAGAGAAGTTGGGAGTGCTGCAGATGTGCCAGGCTGCAGCATATGAAGACACAGGTAGGGCACAAACAGTGCAGGCAACAGGCTATACCAAGAAGTTGCCTAAAAGCCTGCACTTTGATGGCTGTCTGCAGAGGCACACACAGGTTGGGGATGCATGCATTACTCCATGTGCAGCATGGAAACTGCTGTTAAAAATCTGAGGATGGACACTGGAATCCTGCCATGATTAATGTATGCAAGCCTCTGATTGAGCTGCTTCATTTATATCTTGATGTAGACCTTTCAACGGAGAAGTGGAATACTATTCTGCTTGCAGTTTCTTGTTGGAGTCTGTAATGCTGTTTATTCCTTGTGCTGTTGATGCAAGGGGAGGTCTGTACTTATGTTCTTAGAGCATGGGGAGTGTACTTGTATGTGTGTGCTTCGGAATTTTTGAAAGTATTAGTGCTGTTTTCAAGCCTAAACCATTGAGAATTATCAAGAGCCAAGTTGTCAACTCAAACCCAGTTAAAGGAATATGCATAGTTGATGTAAACCTTGTTTAGGTTGTGCTCTGTAGAACCAGCCCCTCTTTGACTAGTCAGTGAACCTGGTCCTCACTGAGAGTGTTCTGAGTGTTTGATCATTTTGCCTCAGCCAACCCTAAAGCATTGTTCAAGGACCTGCATTACTGACTTGAGATGTACATTGGTCATGGCATGCATTGGCTAACCTAAGGACCTTGCATCGTTTGCACCCTTGCATAGTTGATAAGTGCACACTTTTGGCTGATCTGCCTTTTCCATAGCTTGAATAGCTGAGACACAAGTCCAAATCATGCATACTCAACCCTGAGTTGCTAATGATTTAGAATCCTGCATTGTCTTGATTTTTGTTGCTAGGATCAAACATTTAGTCTTTCTTGCACTTCCCCTCACACACGTGATAGGGGCTCCAAAACTTTCTTCTAATCAACTTATCAAAGTGAACGGGGAGCATATGGGGAATTTATGGCATAAACTTGTTTGTACATGAACCAAAACCAAAAGACATAATGGGTAACTAGATTGACTGGATACATGCTACATATAAACCTACTAAAGCATGTGGAAATAGCCATAAAGAAAAGTCATTGGCAAATTTGTCGACCAATTAACCAATTGATGCGGGGAAAGTTATGATGCTTCATCATTTAGATGGGTCACACATGAAGTCTGAATTTAACACTACCCCTCAAGGTTCAAATCAATAGTCCTAACTCCAAGCAATTGGTTTAGCCTCTATGACTTCGTCACACCATAAAACGGTGGGGATATGGGGAACTCATTCATGTGTACTCACCTGTACCAAGCCATCTCCTGTGCAAGAACTATTTTGAATGTAATGATAATGCATTTCAATGTGCTTATTTCTTGCATAAAACTTGATGTTTCTAATGTTATAAAGGATGACAATTTGCAGCAGCCCGTATTGACCTTGAGTACCAAAGCACTCGAGTAGCATTGAAGTGTGCTTTTTTTAGTACTCGTATAATCAACTAAACTAACCAATTGCATAGTATTTGTTAGGCCTTGAAATTGTAGCATATATAGGCTATCAGCAATCAAATTTTCCCACATGGTTGGATCGTTTATGATATGACCAGTATTAAATATTAAATTTGCATTTTGTTATTTTTATGATAATTTTGCAAGTTATCATATCTCATTTCTTTGCAAAACGACTATTGCATACTTCTAGTATATTAAAAAAGTTTTCGTGTGTACTTGATTGTAATGCCAAAGAAATGTGCTAGTGCTTTGAGGTTAGACACATTAAATTCAATTTTCAGACACTTCATCATATATTCAATTTCTCTATTGTCATCTTTCTTTTAATGAGAACAAGATCCACACAAACAACAAGAATGATCATGCCGTTAATAGCTTTTTTCATATACTAAGATTTGTGTTTTCAATTTCAAACCATTGCCCTACAAAAATGGATAGAGCTTGTTTTTCAAAATATGTGTATTTTCTTATGCTCATTTGATACTTCTCATAATGTATGAGAATAATTTGCAGAGTTTGGATGCACATTTTGCTACACTTGCAACTCTCACTTAGAACATCGTTCTTTATAATACTGAAATAATCTTCAACCTTGTGCAATATGGATTCAAATAACTCTTACAGTGAATGTCTTAGCAATTTGGTTAAAACTCTCATCAGTGTATATGGTTTGAGCATAACGTTTTCTGAGCCATGCCTTTTAATGTTTAACTAGATCAGTGAACTTTTATCTTGTAGAGTTGTTCCGGAAAATTTCTTTCATTCCAACCATTAGTGGTGTTGGTTCAAGTACTTTTTGTATTCAGAGTATACATCGCATGTATTCCAACCATTAGTGGCGTTGGTTCATGTATCTTTTGTATTTAGAGTGTACATAGCATGTATTGCATGCGCAATGATTGACAACAAAATTTTCATTTTCATTATTTTAAAAAGAGGTTCGGCAGTGCTTACTCCCCTAGCTTTAACTTTGAAAGTACAACTGCATAGGCGAATGGGCATAGTACTCACAGAACCCTCCATATCCCACAAATCAGGGGTTAGATTGGGTTACAATTGGTAGTTTAAGTTACAACTGGTTTAAACTCGCCAAAGTCATTACATGTCTATCTAGGGGGTTGAACTTTGGACCTCTACCTCAAGAGGCCAAAACTTTATCAAACCACATATGGGACATGGAAAAATTTTCATTCCTTAATCTTTGTATAGGATTACGTACTTATGATGATCTGCATACCTTTTTTATATTGAAATAATTTTCAACAATATCCAATATGGATTTAGACAACTATTGCAATTTATATCTTAGCAGAAGGGTTAAGATTCATCTAAGTGTATATCATCTGCTTGAGCATAAATTCTTTTGCAATTAGTCATGCCTTATATTGTCTAATTAGATAGTTGAACTTTCTATTGATCTTGTAGGTTTGTTTTTTGTCAAGTTCTTTCGTCCCAACCATTGATGTTATTGGTTCAAGTATCTTTTGTATTTAGAGTATACATCTCATGTATTGTAACTTCCTACTCTTTCATTCTAATGGTTTCGGAGTTACTTGGATCATTATGACAATGGAATTCTCATTTGTTAAAGAAATGTCTATGCTTATAAAAATCTTTTCTAGTGTTAATTATGACAGTACACCTTTTGCTCAAAAGAGTATCCAGTAAATACATCCTTGTGAGTATCCAATGAAATACATATTTTTGCTTTTTGACTAAGCCGAGCTCAAAGCTTATTTGGAACATGCACATATGAAAAAAAAACAAATGAGAAAAAACATGCACATATCAAAGCTTATTTGGAACATGCACATACCGCATCAAAGCTTTGATGTGCATGGAAAAAAAACTTTGATGCGGTATGTGCATGTATTAGTGCATGGATTGAAGAAAATATGTGCCTTGTGCATGGCCTTGTAATGTGGCCCTATGCATGCTTACTTGGGGAATGCATTGTAAGAAGTATGGTGCAAAAAAAGTGGGTCTTGAGGTAAGTGCTCAAGGGTATGCTGATGAAGAGGTTTCCTAATCTAGCATTGTTATAGTGTTTCCAAAGTAGGGAATTCTTACCATGTGAAAGATCGGTCGATGTTCATCTCTTCGTGTTGTACTCCCATCATGGTGATTGATCATTGGCTTGTCTTTCGTTGTTGATGGATGTCCTTGTCGAGGATTCACTAATGAAATTCTTGGCCACATATTCTTGTTTCTTTTCTCCATTTTTTTTCTTTTTGTTCCTTTTTTATTGAAAAATAGTGTCACAAAACAAGAAGAAAGAGGTTAATATTAATAAAATAATTTATATATGTCAAATGTGTCTCATGTGCTTGGGATTCTCAGTTGTGTCTATGCACGAGAGTGTAATGTGGCCCTATATTAATGCATACTCTGGAAATACATGACCTAAATAGTGCAAAAGACGAGGTTATGCCAAAGGCACATGGTTGTTGCATGTCGAGGCTTCCAATGTTACCCCCAAATGTTGATGCAATATTTGTTTGGAGGTATCCATTGGGTCTCAAATGGGCGTAATTAATCGATGGATATTCGACACCTGACCATTCCTCCTTATAGGGATCCATTTTAGAATTGTGTTTGGCTTTGTATAGATCACCTTTGCCTGCTTCATCTTTGGATGGTTTTGTACCTTTTGTATCCCTTGTGGTGGGATCTTTGGTTTTGTAGGGGCTATTGGAGCTTTTGGCTTCCAAACCCATACCCTTGTTACATGTCTTCTTACTATTGCCGAAGAGGTGAGTTCATCTTCTTTTGATCCTTGTGATTGATTTTGACTCTTTCCTGTGCTTGGCTTCTTTGTTGAGACTTTTCTAATGATTGGGTACCTACATGTGTAATCACCCTTGTTGAGCTGCAACTAATTCCTTGGGCACCCAAATTTGTATGTTATTGTGGTTGGCCTTCATTGCTTGCCTTGGTACCCAAATTTGGAATACTCTTAGAGATAGAGATCTTTGTTGTTCTCCTACTTGTTGCCTTGGCTTTCTCCACTACTTCATCGGTAATGAGTTTGACTGCTCTCCCTTTCATACCCATATCTACTTCATGCTCAAAACTACACTTTTTTTGAATTCTGTTTGTCTAATTTGATATAGTAGTTGCCTTGTACTGTTTCACTTGCCTCTATGGTTGAACTACAGTGGCTGCATCAATCTTTGAAAACGAAGAGAAATCCACTCACCTTCGAGCTTGTTCTTCCATGATTGAGTCCTGCATCATAGAGCTTTTGACACATACAACATCTTCTTCTCTAAGATTACTCTCCGAAGAACTAAGAGAGTGTGTGATACTTGGATTTATGATCATGCAGTTCTCTAATTCTAATTTAATGCATTGTTCATGTACCCAAACTTGAAGAATTTGACTTCTTAGGTTTAAGTTGATTGCATGGTCATAGATCCAAACTTGACCCGAGACAAGTGGTTTACAAGGTCCTCATCTTGACACATTGGCATTTTGACTGTCATTGGGACATCTTGAAGGTAGATGGGAAGCTCCACCTCGCCTAAACAAGGGGTTCCCACACTTCCCAATCCTATGAGATAGGCTTTTATGGAATTGATGTTCAATTGCAGATCTTGGTAGTGTGAGAGTATAACTGCACTAGTTGCTACACCTGAGTCAATTAAGGCTCGAACAGTCCTTTCATTCTTTCCTTTTCCTACCTCTATGGTCACAAAGGGATGTTGATCGATTATTTGAGGAGAAATTATACTCGATAGTTGGCACATGGCCATGTGATATCTTAGGGCATTGGGATTGGCAGTTAGGCCTTGTCTCCTTAACTTATTTCGCCTAATGTGCTCTCTAGCCTCTGCATGTGCTTCTTCTCTAACCCTTAACTCTTCTTCTTTTTGCTTCTTAGCAGTGTTGAGTCTCATTAGCATATCCTCTGTAAGAGGTTCTTGATATAGCTTGACTCGGAATCCACTAATATAGCTTGGCAAAATGTCACCTTCTAGAGTGGCCAATTCAACCACATTGCTAGTGGAAATTCTATTAATGATCATGGGTCCATATCCTCATTTTTCCAATTTATGGGCATGTTTCTATAGTGTATAAACCAAAATTAGGTCTCCCTCTTTCAATCCTTTATCCTTGATGTGTGCATCGAAGTATGCCTTTTGTCTTTTCTTTGCAGTGTAGATGCCTGTCGCCGCTTATAGCCTAGTCTCACCTAAGCATTGTAAATCAAATATCTTGGAGGGCAACTCATGCCCATTCCACTCATGCTTTTGTGCTACTTTTAAACTTGGAATCAAGAAATCTAAGGGTAACACAACATTCTAGCCGAAGACCATCTGAAATGGGGTGGCATTGAGTACCGTTTTGTATGCAACTTCCCCAAACAACATGGTGAAGTTGTTTATCTCAATCATAACATTTATTATTTATTAGTTTTTTCAATACATTACATAGGATCTTATTTGTGCTTTCACCTTGTCTGTTAGCTTGTGGATGATAGGGGCAGACTTCTTATGTATCACCATGAATTCTTGGAGAAGGTTTTCAATGACTTCGTTCAAGAAGTGTGTACCTCTATCAATTACTAACTCTATTGGTAACCCGTATCTTGTGAACACATTCTCGAATAAAAACTCAACCATCGTTTGAGCATCATTCTTTTTCATGGCTTTTACTTTTGCCCACTTTGTAAGGTAATTTGTGGCTACAATAATGTACTGTGCATGGGAGTTTCTAGCTGGGGGGTTAATAGGACCTACAAAGTCTGTGCCCCACTTCGAGAATGCACATCCTCCCATCCTTGGCCTCAAAGGAATCTCATCTTTTCTTATCGGATATTAGGCACATTGGCATGTGTCACATCTCTTTACATAGGTATGTGCATCCATATAAAGAGTGGGCCACCAAAGTCTTGAGAATAGAATAGTCTTAATTACTTGGTCAGACCCGAAGTGTCCACTTGCAATACTGCTATGTGTAGTTTCTAAGACTTTCAAATAGTCTGCTTCATGGATGCACAGTCTTAAGTAACCACCTTTGCCTCTTCGATATAGGTTGTCTCCTACTAGGGCGTAGTCCTGAGCCTCTTGCTCCATGCTTCATTTTCTTTCTAGACTAGCCTCCTTGGGTAGTGTTCCAGATCTCATAAATTCTACCAATGGAGAACTCCATTTCGGAATTAATGACACATGATAAAGGGTAGCATACTCCACTTTAGGTTGCTCCTGGCACACTGAACAATTCTTAATCCACTCATGTATTTCTCTGTCCATACTAGGCCAATACACTCCTAAACATTTTAGATTTTGCAATGTTCATTGTTTAGAATAGTGATTTCCTAGAAATCCTTCATGGCTTGTTGCAACCAACTACTATGTTCATCCTCCTCAACACAACAAGCTAATACACCCTTTGTATCTTGTTTGTACATAATTTATGCCAATATTTGATATTTTTATGATTTTACAATTTCATCTTTGTTTCTTTTCACCTTCTTATTTGCGAGTTTGGAGTGTTGGAGAATTCCTCTCCTATTCGCAGCGGAAAGTGTAGAAGACCTTCTCAGGATTAAGACTTTTGCCAATAGTTGAACCTTCAAATGAAAACTGGTACCAACTGAAAAATGAAATGAACTCGAAACTTTGGTCACTCAAACTAGACACCTATAGATTTCAAATGAGCTATCAACCACTCAATTTAGAGTAGATTTGGGCTGGAAACTCTTTGATTCAAAACAGGCTACCTGTCCACTCAGTTAGGTTGAAAACTGGACTTCACTAAAACCTGAATAACTCATAGAGCATAAAGAATTTGATAAAATTATTCTAGATAGAAAATTACTCGACATAATCTTTCCAACGAATGTTTAAACACTAAAATTGGATACATATATTGAGAGATATGACTCTCATAAGTAGACTACCCAAAAATGGGTGTGCGGCTGGACATACTCTATAAGAGTGAACTGAACGAATGACTCAAACCAAATGAAATAGCTACAAGGGGACTTCCACGCCATCTTCCTCTGTTCTTGAGTGTCCTCCCTTGCCTCTTTTATAGCCAAGTGACCAAAAACTCTCATGATGAGTTTGAGAGCTCTTCTCCATAACTTCTCCACTACTTTGGACAGCCACTCCTCTTACAATTCAGTTTTTGGATTTGATTCTCTTTTGATTGATTCTCTTTTGGCCTCCACTACTTGCTAAAGTAAATGCTTCCATTTTTCATTTTTGTATTTTCCTTTTACTTGAAGAAAATCCTTTTCGCAAAAATATATACGAGCTTACTTCTTTATTTTTAACACTCCCCCTCAAGCTCACATGTGAGCTTGCACCTTCAGCCATATCCTGCAAGTTGATGTCATCCTTGAACCTCTTTAGCTTAGAAGCATCTAAGGACTTTGTAAACATGTCTGCAACTTGGTCATTAGTTCCAATGAACTTTATATCCACATCCTTGCTCAAAACTTTTTCTCGAACATAATGATAATGCACTTCTATGTGCTTGCTTCATGCATGAAACATTGGATTGTTTGTCAAGTGAATGCTTGACATGTTGTCACCATAAATTGGAATGGTCTCCACCTGCACATCAAGATCAGCCAAGAGCTTCTTAATCCACATAGCTTCACAAGTTGCAAAGGCTAATCCTCTATATTCAACTTCTGTCGATGATAGTGCAACAATAGGTTGCTTCTTCGAGCTCCATGTGATAGGTTTGCTACCTATCATGAACACATAACCTGAAGTGGATGTTCTATCTTCCTTCGAACCAGCCCAATCAGCATCACTGAAGCCCTTTACCTGCAATTCTTCATCATATCTATAAAACAAGGCATGACTGACTGTGTGCTTCACATATCTTAGCACTCATTTGGCTGAATTGAAATGTTCACTTGTAGGAGTTTGCATAAATTGAGAAAGAACTCCAATAATATAACATAAATCTGGTTTTGTCATCATAGCATAGATCAATGAACCTATAATACTCTTGTATGTAGTTACATCATGTAACTTCTCTCCATCATTTGAGCATAACTTCACATTTGTGTCCATAGGTTGAGTGAGTGGTTTGCATTCACTCATTCCAAATCTGAAAAGAACATCCAACAAGTATTTTCTTTGCATCAAGTAAATGCCATCTTTCCCATAGACTATCTCAATGCCTAAAAAGTATTTCAGCTCACCAAGATCTAAAATTTTAAACTCCTTACCAAGTTTTCTTTTTATCTCTTGTATTCCTGTAACATTACTTCCTGTTATGATGAGATCATCAACATATATGCAAATATATACCTGCTTGCCTTCTTCTTTTTTCATGTAGAGAGAGGGATCTGTATTACTTGGACTATACCCACACCTTGTGAGGTACTCGACCAATCTTTGATTCCAAGCACGTGGTGCTTGCTTCAGCCCATACAAAGCTTTCTTCAATTTACAAACAAAATTTGGATGCTTTTTATCTTCAAATCCAATCGGTTGACTCATGTATACCTCTTATTGAAGTTCACCATTGAGAAAAGCATTTTTTGTCAAGTTGGTATAATGGCTATCTCCTTGCTGCACTCATTGCAATCAAGGTTCTAATTGTTCCCATCTTTGCAACCGGGCTGAAAGTCTCTTCATAGTCGGTGTCGTGAGTTTGCTTGAATTCTTTTGCTACTAGTTTAGCTTTATGCCCAGCTAGAGAACCATCAGCATTTCTCTTTATTTTAAACACCCATTTATTTGGAACAGTCTTCATACCTTCAGCCTTTGGAACTAGCTCCCATGTGTGATTGTCCTTGAGAGCTTTCATCTCTTCTTGCATAGCTTCTTGCCATTCTTTTTGTGTACATGCGTCTTCATATGCATCCGGTTCTTTGTCTTTGACCACCTATGTTATATATGCAAAATGCTTTGTAATAAAACTATCATAGCTCAGCCTTTGAATTGAATACCTTGCTCTCGAAGACCTCCTTTCATTTTCTTTTGAATATTGCTTCTTCAACCGGTTCAACTTTACCTTTGGTGTGATGACCTCTTCATACTCTTCTTCACTTGCATTTGAATCACTATTTTGGGCAGCACTTTCAGCTTTAGGTCTTTCATAACGTGATGTTGGTGATGAGGAATGACTCCTTAGTCTCCCCTTCCATGTTGAGCTTTCTCCAAGTGATGTAGAAGCTTATGGACCCGACATTTGAGTGCACTAGAGGAAGAGAAAAGTTCATTTGAAGAAACAGAGAGAGAGAGAGAGAGAGAGAGAGAGAGAGAGAGAGAGAGAGAGAGAGAGAGAGAGAGAGAGAGAGAGAGAGAGAGAGAGAGAGAGAGAGAGAGAGAGAGAGAGAGAGAGAGAGAGAGAGAGAGGGAGATGGAGGGAGATGGAGATGGAGATGGAGAGAGAGAGAGAGAGAGAGAGAGAGAGAGAGAGAGAGAGAGAGAGAGAGGGAGATGGAGGGAGATGGAGATGGAGAGAGAGAGAGAGAGAGCACATATAAGTATGCATGTACATACACTCACAAGTAGACAAGAGACAATGTGTTACAAGAATCTCTTGTATTTCTCACGAATATGTTTATGAAACTTGTGGAGGCTTCAAAATTCAAAACGCCAACTCTAACAAATGAGAAATTTTTTAATTTTCTAGTTTTTAAAAGAGAATCGTATTGATTTCTGCGGATGAGGTTATACCAGATAGCTCACTTGTGCAGACCGTTCTAAATGGTCATCCTGATTCATATCCGAGTTTTGCTTCTACTCTTCGGTTGATGATGAAAGGCAATCCCAATGCCTTATCATTTGAGGAGTTAGTCTCTGTTCTATTGCAGGAAGATCACTCTAGGCAGAACACGCCCATTATGCGAGTTGCAGATCAAGCTTTCCTAGCTAGTCAGAAGGGCAAAGCAAAATGGAGCTCTTCAACTAGTAAGCAAAAATCTGCTAATTCTGCATATTCGAAGAAGGAAGATAAAGATGAGAAGAAATTAGAAAAGTAGAAATTGTTTTGCAAGTACTATAAAGGGAATGATCATATCATAAAGAACTGTCCAAAACTGGCTGCTAAAGAGGCAAAGAAGAAAGAGGTTGGAATGGTTGTTGCAGAGGCCTCTACACCAAAAACAGAGTTTGCTAATCTTGTGCAGGAAGAAGAATGGGCATTTACTACTGTGTGCAGTTTTGACCCATCTTCTCATGAGCAGTGCATGTTTGCAGTAGACTTAGATGTTTGGTATTTTGACAGTGGGGTGACAAAACATATTACCTCGCAGTACAGTTTCTTCTCTTCACTCGAGCCTGCCCCGACAGGGAATACTGTTACATGTGCCAACAACTCCTCTTATCCTGTTATGGGAGTTGGTAAGATCATTTTGACTACTGCTGAAGGTAGTTCTTTCACTTTGTCAGATGCTTTATTTGTGCCAGGGATCAAGAAGAACCTGTTATCAGTTTCTGCATTAGCCAAGATTGGTTTGGTTGTGAAATTTGTTGATGATAGGTGTACAATTCATGATCTGTCAAATGGTGATGTGATTATTGCTTCTGGCATTTTATGTCGTGGGCTGTATGAGCTCATAGACTATGAAAGATCTTTAAATAACTTTGCATGTGTAGTAAATGATTCTCAGGCCATGTCAGATGCAAAGCTTTAGCATGCACGCTTTGGTCATCTAAATTTTGCTAGTTTGCTATGCCTACAGAAATCTGAAATGGTGTCCTCTTTGCCCAAACTAGAGGCACCTAGAAAACATGTTTGTGAAGGCTGTATTTTGGGCAAAATGAAACATTCCTCCTTTCCAAAAGATGGTTCAGTTCGGGCTACACAGAAATTGAAGCTTGTACATAGTGATGTTTGTGGTCCTATGGAAACACCCTCTTTTGAAAATTATCTTTAATTCGTGACTTTCATTGATGATTTTTCCAGGCATGCATGGGTATATCCATCGAAGGCAAAGTCCGAAGTGTTCATGTGCTTCAAACAGTTTTTGGTTCTGGCAGAAAATCTGTCAGCATGTAAAATGGGCACCCTTCGTTCAGATCGAGGGGGGGAATATATGTCTTCTGATTTTAATGCATTTCTGGCTGAACATGGGATAAAACACTAGTGTACAATGCCGTATACACGTCAACAAAATGGAGCTACTGAACGGAAGAACATGTCTCTCATGGAGATGGCAAGGTGTATGGCCAAGAGTTAGGCTTTAGCTCATAGTTTCTGGCTTGAGGCTGTCATGTGTGCAGCATATGTACTGAATAGGTGTCCCACTAAAGTGCTGCAGTCTATCACTCCATATGAGGCTTGGCATGACCACAAACCATCTATTGCTCATTTGCGTGTTTTTGGTTGTTTGGCATATGCATTAGTGCCCGAACAACATCACAAAAAATTGGATGATAAAGCAATAAAATGTATTTTTGTTGGGTACAGTTCTGAAAGTAAAGGCTATCGTCTGTATCATCCATAGACCAAACATATTCTGGTTAGCCATGATGTTGTTTTTGTGGAAGATGCTATTCAACCATTGCTTTCATGTACTAAGGAGACATCTGTTAGCTCCAAAGACATGTATGATACTTTGATGCCTCTTTTTACAGGTGGAGAGTCTAGTGTTGGTCCCAATGAGGCAACTTCTTGGCCTTTGCAGGTTTCATGTGATGATGCAGATCATTCCATTTATGATGCAGATTTACATGATGCACTAGTTGATGAGAGAGCTGATATTGAGCAGGAAAAAACTATGCCAAAATGGCTGGTGCAGACTTTGCATGACAGCAAATTAGATGCACCTTTGTCATATTGTACTCGATCAGGCTCTCATAGTGCCTGTTTTGCATCAGATTGCTATGCTATGGTTGGATCTAGTCTCTGTGATGAGAATGAGCCTGTTTCATTTGATGAAGCACAAAATTCAGAAAATTGGATGGCTGCTATGCAATCTGAATATGATGCAATAATGAAGAATGGTACTTGGTCTTTATGTGACTTGCCTCCTGGCAAGAAGGTCACTGGCACTAAGTGGGTATACAATTTGAAGCGTAAACATGATGGTACAATTGACAGGTATAAGGCTAGGCTTGTTGCAAAGAGTTATGTGCAGGAAAGAGGCATTGATTTTGATGAGACCTTTGCACCTACATGCTGTATGACTACTGCTCGGAGCATTTGTGCACTTAAAGCCCATCATGGTTGGAATGTACATCAGTTGGACATTAGAAAAACATTTTTGAATGGTGATTTGCATGAAGAAGTGTATGTTTTCAGCCCCGTGGCTTTGTGCAGAAAGGACATGAAAACCAGGTGTGTAGGTTAAAGAAGGCATTATATGGTTTAAAGCAAGCACCACATGCTTGGTATGAGAAGATACATGCCTATCTGATTGCACATGGTTTTGAGAACAGTCCAACTGAAAGAACCTTAGTGCTAATGATGCGCTTCTGATCATTGTTATCTATGTTGACGACATGGTGCTCATTGGTCCTATTGAGAAGCATATTGCTGATTTTAAGGCTGATTTGCATGCCTCATTTGAGATGCCTGATTTGGGGCATTTGCATCACTATTTGGGCATTCAATTTATGCAAGTTGTGTGAAATGAAATATATTGACACATTATTGCCGCATTTTGGCCTTGAAGACTGTAAGACTATTGCCACTCCTGTCAGGGGAGCACTAGATTGTGCTCTCTGACTTCACTAGACAAGATTACTGAAATACACTTATGATTAGAAGAACACCCACGTAGGGAAAATAATACAAGAAGACGGATTTGATACAAGACGTCCCACAACCCGGGACCAATAGGTATGGAAAATTGGACTGGAGATGATACAGGAGATCCCACAACTCGGGATCATAAGTATGAGACAAGATGTCTAGATTACAAGAACTCCTTTCTGGGAGATGAATTGAATACAACAAAGAACTTGATAAGATCTTGTACTATGAGATTACAAGAGGACAAGACAAGATGTCCAAGAACTAGACTAGATAGGACTAGAACAAGAAACAAGACAGGAACTGGAACTGGAACTTGGAGAGTACTTACTTTGCGGTCACGACTCCTTGAGCTCCCAAGACTGGTATTGGCAAGACTGATTATGAATGTGGCCAACCCCTCCTTATATAGGTTTTCCAAGGGCAGTTGTAGGGCGGTTATGAATTGATCATGTCATCGATGATGTCATTAATTCATAGCATGGTCTCTGGATGTCAGAATCAAGCAAGAAGACAGTCGATCTTAGGGTTTTGGCACATTCCGGACGCAATGGAAGCATTAGTTTCCCCCAAATTTTGAACCAATCATGAGATATAGGATTCACATGGAATCTGAGAGTTTCCTTTGTCCATGGCATTACCTCCCTCGTAGAACTAGCTCAAGCTATGGTCAAGACCAAACAATTGTTGAATCAAACAAATTCTATCAAACTGGATTTCTATTTCTAGGGATTATTAGAAAGATTAGAGCAGTTGGTAGACAAGGCACAAGCAATGATGGAACACCTCTTTCAATTCAATAGTATTCTCAAGAGTTCTTGCAGGAAATACAATAAGATAAATGGACCAAGGAGAAGGGTAATTCCCCTCCTATTCCTGAAATTGATGATCTTCATGATCAATTTCCCAAAGACATTCCATCTATTTACGGAGATCAAGTAGAGCAATAAGAAGAAAAAAGATTAGATTTTGGATCTAACTCTTTACAAGAGTTGCCACAATTCACAAGCCCATGGGGATCTGAATCTCCTCATATCAAAGCTCCCACAACATCGATAAGAAATGAAGAATCTATGGTTCCTAGAAATACTAAAGTCATGAAGAACACTATGGTGTAGTGCCATCTCACCTTAGAAGAGCTACTCAAAGTAAAACTTGAGCTATGGAAACATGTGGCGAATCAAGTTCCTGAACTTGGTTCCAATATGTCAAAAGTAGGCTCTAAGCGGAATGTACCAAAGATACCTCTAGATAAAATAGGAGACATAAGTGAAAGTGAAGAAGTTAATACTTATCTTCCAATCACCTACCAAGGTTACACAACCAAAGCTATCTTAGATTTAGGTGCTGATGTTCCAATTGTGACCACCTCCTTGTGGAAGAAATGGGGCAAAATTGCATTAAGACCAACTAGAATGACTCTTCAAATGGATGATGACCATATTGAAAGAACTCAAGGATTGCTAGAAGGGATAACTCTAACCACTTGTGGTGTAGAGTTTGAACACACATTTGCTATATGTGACTGGCAAAAATAATTTCTATGAAATGATCCTAGGAAGACCCTTCCTACGAAAACTACAAATAGTAAAAGATTGGGGAACCAACTCCTTGTACTTGTAGCACCTAGGGGTCACAACCAAGGTCAATCTGAAGGATTATACCTTTAGATATGTTTCACCCCTATAGTGGAATCCTATCCACAAGATGCAAGAAAAATCAGTCTCTATGCATTTAGTAAGCTCTTCTCATCCATCCTGGATGCATGAAGATACTCATTTGTGGATGTACTAGGATGTAGAGGAAGAGGAAAGATGCCTAAAAGCGAGAGAAGAGGGATCTTCTCAAGGAGCGAGACTGGTTAGAGACCCAACCTACACACCAATGATTTTTCCAGATGAGGAAGTTAAGCCTCATGGTTGGGCAGAAATCTTAGCCACCATGGACATCGCTATCAATGAAGAACAGTGGACCCCTCATTGTGATGAGGAGGGTTATGATATCTCTTTGTTCATGTGTGAACCCTTGCTAGAAGAGTGTGACTCTAATGAGGTCATAGAAGAAGAAGCGGATGGCGACGATCCAGATTCCATTGTAATGGATAGTTACTTTGACTTAGAGGAGCACTATCTTGAAAATATAGGAGTATTTATCCAAAAAGAGGAAGAACCTCTCACAAGCATTAAAACTATAAATTCAAGTGAAGGTAGCCAAAAGAAAAAGAAAAGAAAAATAGTGAAACAAGCAGAAGAGGAATCATTGTTTAAAGTACCAGAGAATTTCAAGAAATATAAAGTTGCAAATTGGAAAATTTTGGTACGAATGCCTAAGAGAGAGTCCATCATAGGAGAAGCATATGATAATAAAGAAAAGACCAAGAAAATTGTAGTAACCATTGAAGAGAAAGAAGAGCGATATATGTACATAGGAGAAGACCTAAGTGTAGAAGAACAAGTAGAGCTTGTAGCTTTATTAAGGGAATATAGGGATGTGTTTGTGTGGACCTATAGAGACCTAAAGGGGGTAAATCCGGAAATATGCTCTCACATGATTCCTATGACGACTAATGCAAAGCCCACCAAACAGAAGCCCTAAACATATAATGACACTTATGCAACCAAAATAAAAGAAGAAATTGGCAGAGTAATTGAAGCTAGATTCATCTATGAGATCGAGCATATTGAATGGGTATCCCCCATCGTAGTGGTGCCCAAGAACAATGGAAAGTTGCAAATGTGTATTAACCTTAAAAAAGTTAATGATGCTACAATTAGAGATAGTTATCCACTTCCAATCATCGAACATTTGCTAGAGCGTGTTGCAGGCAAGGAAGTTTATAGCTTCCTTGATGGATTTTCAAGTTACAACCAAGTAGGCATTGCCCTAGAAGATCAACACAAAACGGCTTTTGCCACAAAGTGGAGAATCTTTGCACTTCATGTGATACTATTTGGGTTCACCAATGCACCTACAACATTCCCAAGGCTCATGTGTCATGCCTTCAAAGAGTTCTTGTGAAAGAGCTTAGATGTTTATGTGGATGATTTATGTGCTCATTCCCGAGAGAAAAGAAACCACATCACTGAGCTCAGATAGATCTTCAACAAGTGTAGAGAATATCGAGTTTGTCTAAACCCAGAAAAGTGTGTGTTCATGGTACATGAAGGTAAGATCTTAGGTCATATTGTTTCTAAGAAGGGAATATCAATAGATGAGGATAAAGTAAGATCCATAGCAGAGTTTCCAAGGCCAAGGAATGTTAAAAAGGTACAATCCTTTATGGGCCACTATGGATATTACTGTAGGTTCATCCACATGTATGCGATTATAGCTAAACCTCCTTATGCTCAGTTGACAAATTTTGAGTGGAATGATGAATGAAAAAATTCCTTCAATGAGTCGAAGAAACGTTTGTGTACAACACCAATACTGACCAATCTTGATTGGAATAAACCATTCCATGTCCATGTAAATGCATCCAATTATGCAATAGGATGTGTGCTAGTACAACCCACATGTGAAGGAAATCTAAATTTGCCTATAGCATATGCGAGCAGACAAGTAAACATAGATGAACGAAACTATACAACTCGAAGAGAAGGCTTAGGCATGGTAAATGTCATGAAGAAGCTTAGACATTGTCTATTAGCCAACAAGTCTAATTTTTTCACTGATCATCAAGCTTTATTATATTTGTTCAATAAACCTTGCAATACAGGATGCTTAGTAATATGGTTCCTCTTTTTACTAGAATACAACTTTGAAGTGGTTGTTAGGAAAGGTAGGACCCACCTCAAGGTAGACAATCTTTCTCGTATCACTTCAGGTGAGTCACCACAAGGATTGTTTGATGAACCTCCTCATGCTTATCTTCTCAATTTAGAATTTGTTCCTAAATGGGCAAATAAGTTGGTACCTATCCTAACCTCCATGTTAAAAATAAAGAAGTAAGCTCGTATATATTTCTGCGAAAAGGATTTTCTTCAAGTAAAAGGAAAAAACAAAAATGAAAAATGAAAGCATTTACTTTAGCAAGTAGTGGAGGCCAAAAAAGAATCAATCAAAAGAGAATCAAATCCAAAAACTGAATTGTAAGAGGAGTGGTTGTCCAAAGTAGTGGAGAAGTTATGCAGAAGAGCTCTCAAACTCATCATGAGAGTTTTTGGTCACTTGGCTATAAAAGAGGCAAGTGAGGAAACTCAAGAACAGAGGAAGATGGCATGGAAGTCCTCTTGTAGCTATTTCATTTGGTTTGAGTCATTTCGTTCAGTTCACTCTCATAGAGTATGTCCAGTCGCACACCCATTTTTGGGTAGTCTACTTGTGAGATTTATATCTCTCAATATATATATCCAATTTTAGTGTTTAAACATTTTTTGGAAAGTGTTATCTCGAGTACTTTCTATATCTAGAGCATTTTTATCAAATTCTTTATGGTCTTTGAGTTATTCAGGTTTTAGTGAAGTCCAATTTTTAGCCTAATTGAGTGGACAGGTAGCCTGTTTTGAATCAAAGAGTTGCCAACCCAAATCTACTCCAAATTGAGTTAGCTCATTTGAAAGTTGTAGGTGTTTAGTTTGAGTGACCAAAGTTTCAAGTTCATTGCATTTCTCAATTGGTACCAGTTTTCATTTGAAGGTTCAGCTGTTGGCAAAAGTCTTGATCCTGAGAAGATCTTCTACACTTTCCGCTGCGAATAGGAGAGGAATTCTCCAACAATTGGTATCAAAGAATTGGAGTTTGAAGAGGCAAAGCATTGGAACTAAACTAAAGCAAAGGAGAAGCTACAAATCAAGGGGGAGCTCCGTGAAGTCAAGAAAGAGCGCCACAACATATTGAGGTAAACTTCAATCTTGGAAGTTTTCAATGGCTGATTTAAGACAACAAGTTGAGAAGTTAGAAAAAGACAATTCTCAGTCTTGGAGGTATAGAATGACAAATTACCTTAAAGGTAAAGGTCTATGGAGTCTAGTTACTGGAGATTATCCAGAACCGGTGGACCTTCAAGATCTCAACATTACTTTGGCACAAAGAAGACAATTTGCTTATTGGGAAGTGAGGAATCGAAGGGTGATGTTCCTCATCTCACAAGTTATTTCTAACACTATGATTGGTCATGTGCAAAGCTTAGAAACAGCCAAGGAAGTTTGGGAAGCATTGGAGAAGGTGTATGCTACCTCAATAAGGTCTCGGAGGATGCAACTCAAGAACGAGCTCAACAACATGAAGAAAAGCTCAAACCAAAGCATTAGTGAATATACATTGAGGATCAAGGAGCTTCGAAATCAGATTTGATGTTGATCTGATTCCTTCATCTTCTCCAAACCATTATTTTTCCTTGAATTTGAAGTAGCCTTCTCTTCATCAAGTCTTGGTCTTCAAGTAATACTTCTATAAGGTATCTTTACTCTTCTAAAAGTATTCGGCTGCTAATAGATCATCAACTTCATACTCCACACTAATGAATAAGCATGTGACTTAATTGTCTAATTCTCAAATCTCTACTCATCTAGATTAAGTGTGTATGTCAAATGTCAAATATTAGAAGATTTTCTTAAATCATATGTTGTAAACTTGGAAGTCTAGGAACCTGGGAATTTGAGAGCCTAAATGAGCTTTGATACCAAAATCCTAAAGCTCTGATACCAAATAATGGAAATGTACTAGGCCCACAACTAATACCATAGGTCCAAGGTTCCATAGGTCCAACATATACAACATAGAATCTAGCAATCTTCCGATATTGACAAAACATGAACATACCACACTTAATCATACAAATTATGAGACAAAGATAGAGAAAGACTAGACAACATGTGTAAAGTGTTACGTAAGCCAAGGCTTACTCACACTATCATATATACAAATGTTCAATGGACAATGTGGGAGAAAAACTTCAACCACTCTATGTGAACAGAAATAGATGGATGAGTGAATGTACAAATGTAACAAACAAAAGTTCAGATGTATGGACAGAAATCTGAATGTGTATGAGATGTGTGACCTGATAGGTTATAGAAGAGTGAATATGAGTGACAGAAAGAGGAAAGATCAGTCTAAAACTGATAATCAACAAACCCTCATCTAACCTTAGGCTATGGAAGACCGTAAGTTAGACATGTGTGTGAAAAGATCACATACTTACAAAAGTAGCAAAGAATGCTAACAAGTTTGCTGTCACAAATCCTCAAACCCATATGAATATATCTTCTCTAACACCTCATCCAAATATGCATAAAGCATATACGTACTGATTCTCTTGTACCTATGCCAAATAGGACTCCTCTTGATATGGATGTTACTGCCTCCATAAACTTCAAATAGTACCTGTGTGCATAAAGAGAATATGTACCTAAATTCTTAACATAAGATGCAAATCTTATGTTAACCACCATCCAATGTCTTTGAAGTAAACCGAAATCTTCATCTCTCTCTCTCTCTCTCTCTCTCTCTCTCTCTCCCTCTCCCCCGCCCTCCCTCCCTCTCCCTCCCTCCCTCTCTCTCTCTCTGTAGTTGTGTGTACTACCATCCTGCTGCATATGGTCATCATACCATCGATTGATCACTCCCTCTCCCCCTCTCCCTCTCCCTCTCCCTCTCCCTCTCCCTCTCCCTCTCCCTCTCCCTCTCCCTCCCTCCCTCTCTCTCTCTCTCTCTGTTTCTTCAAATGAATTTTTCTCTTCCTCTAGTGCTAAGAGTAAGAGACAAAACAAACATGGTATACAAATGGAAGTGAACATAGAATCATGTTTTATCATCTCCAAATATCTCTTGAATCAAAATTTTGTTTCAAATGACTAATATGATTGAATTCACCAACCTTTTGTCTGAATGATGAATTATCTTTCTAGAGTTACCTCTCTAGATATAAAAATGTGAGCAGAAAACTTCCAACCAACTTATAACACAAGATTAATTGAAAACAAACTGATGTTCTCCACATTTGTCTTCTTAGATGAGCTTTCTTGTCCTGAAAGAGATCTCTCAAAAACTCTCTAGAAAAACCCTCTAGATACCTTTTTTGATGTAGCCTTTAACTTTCAAATAATGAAAGTCTATAAAAGCACTCCTTGAATCCTTCAAATCTCTTCATAACTGCTCTTATAAGATATGACCTACAAATGATAATCTGATAGTAGAAACTGATACCTGTGATTTGATGTTGATCTGATTCCTTCATCTTCTCCAAACCATTATTTTTCCTTGAATTTGAAGTAGCTTTCTCTTCATCAAGTCTTGGTCTTCAAGTAATACTTCTGTAAGGTATCTTTACTCTTCTAAAAGTATTTGGCTGCTAACAGATCATCAACTTCATACTCCACACTAATGAATAAGCATGTGACTTAATTGTCTAATTCTCATATCTCTACTCATCTAGATTAAGTGTGTATGTCAAATGTCAAATATTAGAAGATTTTCTTAAATCATATGTTGTAAACTTGGAAGTCTAGGAACCTGGGAATTTGAGAGCCTAAATGAGCTCTGATACCAAAATCCTAAAGCTCTGATACCAAATAATGGAAATGTACTAGGCCCATAACTAATACCATAGGTCCAAGGTTCCATAGGTCCAACATATACAACATAGAATCTAGCAATCTTCCGATATTGACAAAACATGAACATACCACACTTAATCATACAAATTATGAGACAAAGATAGAGAAAGACTAGACAACATGTGTAAAGTGTTACGTAAGCCAAGGCTTACTCACACTATCATATATACAAATGTTCAATGGACAATGTGGGAGAAAAACTTCAACCACTCTATGTGAACAGAAATAGATGGATGAGTGAATGTACAAATGTAACAAACAAAAGTTCAGATGTATGGATAGAAATCTGAATGTGTATGAGATGTGTGACCTGATAGGCTACAGAAGAGTGAATATGAGTGACAGAACAAGGAAAGATCAGTCTAAAACTGATAATCAACAAACCCTCATCTAACCTTAGGCTATGGAAGACCGTAAGTTAGACATGTGTGTGAAAAGATCACATACTTACAAAAGTAGCAAAGAATGCTAACAAGTTTGCTGTCAGAAATCTTCAAACCCATATGAATATATCTTCTCTAACACCTCATCCAAATATGCATAAAGCATATATGTACCGATTCTCTTGTACCTATGCCAAATAGGACTCCTCTTGATATGGATGTTACTGCCTCCATAAACTTCAAATAGTACCTATGTGCATAAAGAGAATATGTACCTAAATTCTTAACATAAGATGCAAATCTTATGTTAACCACCATCCAATGTCTTTGAAGTAAACCGAAATCTTCATCTCTCTCTCTCTCTCCGTCCTCCCTCTCTCTCTCTCTCTCTCTTCTCTCTCTCTCTCTCTCTCTCTCTCTCTCTCCCTCTCCCTCTCCCCTGCCCTCTCTCTCTCTCTCCCTCTCTCTCTCTCTCGTTGTAGTTGTGTGTACTACCATCTTGCTGCATACGGTCTTCATACCATCGATTAATCACTCCACAAATTGACATTTTATTGTGCAAGGATTACCCCTGATTGATGTCAGTATGTCAATTGTGCATGTGAGTCTACGACTGGAACAATCTTGTTCATCTCCATCAAGAGAGATCATATTATTTTGATATCATGTTTTATGACTATGATCGTGGGATTCTTTGTATCTTGTCTAACTTTCTACTTGTTAATCTCAAATTATGGAACTTAGAGTGCTGGTTTGATATTGTTGTATTATATTTCCCTATGCACATTATAGGGTAATGAAAACCTTTGTTATCATAAGCTTGCATATAGTCTAATCTCAAACAGCATAATCTAATGCTTCCTTAATAATTGGCTTAAGGTAAAAGAGTGGTGAGAATATTCACGCTCAATGTGAGCATGTCATCAAAAGGATCAAGTATCATTTTTTCCATAAGACTACTAGCATGGTGTAAGGTCTTCACTTTCCCCTACTTTCTTCGAAGGGAGTTTCGACACCAAGAAAATGAAGGCTACAAACTTGCAATTATCCATCCATCTTAGAAGAGATCTCCTTACATTGGTGCTTATGAGTAAGCAAGAGTAATCCATCATTTTCTAAATGGATACTTATACCCAGTGCATTACAATAGAGACAATCAATGAGATAAGCTAGTTCACACAAGGAACAAGATTTGTTACAAAAAATGATTAGGCTTTATGAGATTATCAAAATTGTCGACCTATGAAGACTTAAAGGTGCAACGAACAGTCTTGAACTAGGTTTCTTGAATTTCAAGATTCTAAAAATTCCAAAAAGAAATTACATTTATTGTGTAAATGTGAGCTTCCTTGAGGTTATACAATCAAATGTATGGTGACTCTTGGCACTCAAGGTCAAGCACAAGGCATGGGAATGTGTCAAAGAAGTGGATACAAAAGAAGAGGGAGCATATAGGGAGCTCCAAGAAGTATCTATCAAATTTTCAAAAGAAATCCCTATAAAAACAGTTATTTTGGTCGCTAAAAACCATTGTAAATATCATTTCACATTTTTGTAACTCCATTTTGTTCAAGTTGAGGATTCCTCAAGCTTGAAGAGTATAAGAATCATCTACCTACCAATTTTAATAATTTTTAGACTCCATTTGAGCCCTCAAATAAGCCTTGAAACCTAATTTTTAACTAGGTCGGACACTAGGTCCCGACAGGGCCAAAACTACTCAAAAAACTATAAAAAGAGATAGAGAGCTCATGTTCCTATCTTTGCTATCTTACCTTGTGTGTGTGTGTGTTTTTGTGCATGTATGTGCTTGTCACTCACATTTTCTCACCACAATTGCTCACGATCTTCATATCCTCCTCACATCTCCATGGATCGACAAGTAAAGGAGGTGGTCGCTTGGGCTACACCAAATTTTGGCACTGTTTTTGGGGAGCATCGGTTGAGAATGAGCATTGTGATAGTAAGATCATAGATTTGCAATGTTGGAAGGTAAAAAGTAGTCATTTTTGGCTAAGTTTTTGATTTTCCGTCTTCATCTTCATCATCGTCATCACCATCTTCTTCCACCTTCATCTTCATAGAAATTTTTCGTTTTTGATCATATAGGCACTATTTTCACCTTATTTTTCATTTGTGGCTATGCAAGAGAGAGAGAGAGAGGAAAACTATTTGTGTTTGTGAGTTTCCGTGCTTTTTGCGAGCCTTTGCAAAGCGTAGGCCTCGGCATTGGATTTTGAAGTTCCCACCAAAATTCTCAAAAAATCACGACTTTTGGAAAATTCAAAATTTTTGAATTTCGTGATTCTTTGGTTCCCGCCTAAAATCACTCAAAAAATCGTGACTTTTTGCAAGGAAAATTTTGAGAAATTCGTGATTCTTGTATGTGTGTATGATATGTGTGTGTATGTATATGCATGTGTGTAAGTAATATGTATATGAGTGTGTGTGTGTGTAGGTGTGAGTTTGTATGTATATATGTGAGTGTGGGTATATGTATGTCAGTGTGTATGTATATGTGTGTATGCATGAATGCATATGCATGAATATGCATGTGTGCATGTAATATGTATGTGGGTATGTAGTAGGCATGTTTGTATGTAATATATCCATGTTTGTATGTAATATTGTATGTGTATGTATATGTGTAAGTATGTGTGTGTACATATATGTGTGAATGTGTGTGTATGTATGTGATTTGTGATATCAAACTTTGGAGAAAATCACGACTTTTGGCTTGCCAAGTGTGAAAAAACAGCAATTCTTTGGTTTTTTGACTTTAAAGAAAATCACGAATCTTTGGTTTTCTAAGTTGGAGAAAATCGTGAATCTTTGGTTTTTTAGTTGGAGATAATCAAGAATTTTTGGGCTCCAATTTTTGAGAAAATAGCAAATCTTTGCCATCTAGTTTTTGAGAAAATCACGACTTTTTGGCAATGAAGATTTGAACAAAATCATGACTTTCTGACCTTTGGGCTCTTAAGAAATCATGATTTTTGCCTGGAATTTGAAGAGGAGAAAATCCTGAATTTTTGCCATCAAGATTTTCCGAAAATCGTGAATTTTTGGAAGACTATTTTTGAGAAAATCATGATTCTCTAGTTTGTTAAGTGTGAAAAAATTGTGAATCCCTAGCCTTTGGGCTTTCAAGAAATTGTGAGTTTTTGTGATCCAATTTTTGAGAAAATTGCGACTTTGTGCCATCTTGTTGTTGAGAAATTCACGAATTCTTGAAATTCAACTTTTGAAGAAATTTCTATTTTTTGCACTCCCATTTTTGAAGAAATTGTGACTTTTTACAAGGTGACTTTTTGAGAAAATCGAGAATTTTTTAGAGAAGAAAAGAGTAAGAAACTGCAATTTTTTGGATACTTATTAGGTAAAGAATCGCAATTCTTTGGCTTTGGGTTTTCACAAAATCGCGACTTTCTAGTTGTATGACTATCAAAAAATCGAGATTCGCTGACACATCCTGCTTGTCTATTTTGACCCCCAAGAGCCTAATTTGCCATAACTTTTTCATCCAAAATCCTTTTTTTGAGCTCTAGAGTTAAAGCTTGATCAGAGTCCTTAACTCTAATTCATTTTGAGCAATACAAAAGGGGAAAAAGAGTCCTTAAAAATACTTGAATCAAATTGTCTATCAAATAAATTAGAGTTAAAGCTTGATCTAACCTTGGGACATTTACAAATCTATTGAGAGCCATTCAAGGGTGCCAAAGCAAGGCGGCAAGTGCATTGCAAGTTTGAGAACGTGTATCCGAAGCATTCAAAGGTGATCAAGGGATAAGCGATGTGATGTTGGAATCATTCTTAACCCCCTCGGTTAATTCTTAGCTTAGGTTAAATACAACTAGTGATATTGATTAGTTAGGTGACGATAAACATGACATAAGTATAAGAAACCCTAATCACTCAAGTTCATGCATAGTTAAGATATTGTTGTGATAAACCGTAAGGGAAAATGACTTAAGGGGATCGATCACATCTCAAAGTGCAAAAAACTCAAGTACTCCTAACGACGACAATTATCAAGCAAGATTATACCAAAGAAATCTATAAAAGAACAAGTAATTGATTGAAAAGAACATTGCAATGAGGTTGTACCCTTGGACTCTTAACCAAGGCTTATGAACCTTAGGTCAAGTAGACACCTCGACTGGGATAGACAAAGCATCAGATCATCTGAAGCTAGGTCAATCACACAGCTAGATCATGGTCACAACAACTTAGTGATTATCCCTACGTGCTAAGCTCGGAAACAAGTGATTCAAAAATGTATTTTAGCACGGAGAGACTTGCAGGTAGTTCAGGCACTACCAACTTACAGACACCAGAAGGTCCCTATAAGACACAGTTGGAATATATTAGGACCAATAGATTAGGTGCACACATCTATGAGGATGGTCTGAGGTGACCACTTGTCCAACTCAAAAATCTTGATCAACCCTTCAGACTTGCACACCCACTGGTTAAATTCGAAGATTCTTCTTATATTGATGAGCAAGGAACCATGTGTGTGGTTACGAGCTTACTAGATAGGACATATGAGTTTAGTAATGTCATTACTAAGAATGAGATAGGAGACCTAGAGCAAGGAGACCTAGGAAGAGAACCCAAGACTCCTTGAGGCAAATCTATCTTGACAAGAGTGATTACTCCCGAGTGGGTTCCCCAAGACAACAAAAGCATAGAACTATTGTTGAATAGATAAATGGAGGAAGCCTTTTGGAGATTCAAGCCAAATCAACCTAGCAAAATAGGCGGAGTCATTATCTACAAGTTCAAAGATCCTAAGATACTAGCCAAATTTGTTTATCTAGATAACACATCGGAGAGAATGTTCATGGTAATAAAGCATGGCAGGCATGCATACACTTGGCAGGGCGAATTAATTTTCCCTCCACCAATATCTAATGTCTCCCATGGCCTCCAAGGAGTAGGATCATCCCAAACTCATGAAAAGCATAGGGAAAAGGCTGAGGTAAGCTTTGCATACATAGTGGGTAGAGATAGATCAAGACTTGAAGGTGAAACATCTCAAAGAGAGAGACATAGAGCACATACGCATCAAAGAGATGAACATGAATTTTCATTGCCTAGACCCCAAGAGTACCCAAGAACCCGTAGTCCCTCTCAAGTGGTCAACACAATGAAAAACTACTTTGATGGGTTAGGAGATCCTTATGATCATGTGGCCAAGTTCAAACAAGTGTTAAGAGCTGAAAAGGTCAAGCACTTGTTCACCTAGTTCCAGGCATTTGGTTTGATCCTCAAGGGTACTACTTTAGCTTGGTTTCCTCCCTTGAACAGTCACAACTACCAAAACATAGCTCAACGACTAGAAGCATTCATAGTAGAGTTTTCCCAGAGTAGCATCAATCATAACACATCATCCTTGATCCACAGCTTCAAGTAGACACCCAAGAAATGGTTCAGCTGGCCGGAAGGAGATGTAAACAATACGTGGAAAGATGTCCCATATCTGAATTACCTAAACAAGCAAAACAAGTTTTCTTTTTTTTTAGATGGACTTCTAAGCGGGAAACTCAGGTCATATGTATATCTCAACGAACCAACTACACTAGATCAATGCTTGAGGATGCATATTGACATAGAAGACAACTTGGGTGAGGAATTAGAATTGTCCAAACTCTATAAGGATTCTAACAATTTTGCTAGTCATACTTCCAAAACCTCCACTACGATAGATTAGCTAGCTCAGCAAGTTGCCAAGAAGCTAGGATTTCAAAATAGACAAACACCTAGAGTCACTTTGTTGAAGCAATGTTATACCTATGGAGGTGACCACATGGCTAATGTATGTCCATTGCAAAACCAGTGTACAAGAGAATTGAATGCTCCATATTGCACTATTGAGAGAAATTGCACAAACCATATGACTCAAGATTGTCCATACAATAAGTAGGCTGTCAGAAAAACTTATCAACAACCTTACCATTAGGGTAGGTATCAGAACCAATACCAATAGCCATATTATAGGCCACAACAACAATATCAAACTCAATATCAACCTCAATACCAACACCAATATCAGGCATCTTATAGGCCACAACCTGTCTTAGGAAACCAACCACCACCTCCTTCCAATGTGATTCCAGTCAAATATATAGTAGCAAAGGAGAATCTTAATAGAGCATTGGTGTCGATGACCCCTTTGGTCTTAGAAAATGACCTTCATGCTCAGAGTTCTGACTGCAACGAGTTCCACGAGGAGCGGTCACGTTCTCTGGTCTCGGCTTCATTGAATTTTTATTATGGAATTCTCAAACCTTGATTGGTGCACTTTGAAGGTTTTCTGCAGGTTCCCAAGTACGATCTCTGTCATACCCTTTCCAATGAATAAGGTACTCTAATCTTCCTCGGGATATTCTCGAATCTAGGACATGCTCGACTTCAAATTCTTCATGATCATCAATCTCGATAGGTGGTGAAGGACTAGGTCTCTCCCCCCTCAATGGTGAAATCTGATATGGTTCGAACATGGATACATCGAAAATTGGATGTATTCTCATGGTACTTGTTAGCTGGAGCTTGAAGGTGACTGGATTAATCTTGGCCAAGATGGTAAATGGACCAAATCTTTGATGATCTAACTTTGCACAAGGCCTTGAAGTTTGCAAATTGTTTTTGAGTAACCATACTTTATCCCCAATTTGATACGATGGATTCTGGACATGATGTTGATCTGCATAGTACTTATATTGTTGTTGAGATTTATGGATCTCTTCCTTGAGTTCTTTGTGAATGTCCATCAGGTACTGGGCCTTGTCTCTGGAAGCTGGGTTCTTGACATGATTTGAGAGTTGTATATCCATCCTTGGATGTTGTCCATAGTTTGCAAAGAAGGGAGTTTGCTTAGTAGATGCATGAACACTATTGTTATAGGCAAAATCTGCAAAGGGTAACAACTGAAATCAATCATTTTGGTGATAGTTGCTAGTGCGACGGAGATATTGCTCTAGGACTTGATTCACCCGTTCTGTTTGTCCATCAGTCTATGGATGATTTGTTGTAGATAGTTTAACTTGAACACAATGAGCTTGCAAAGACTGTTCCAAATGCTAGATATGAACTATGGACCTCGATCACTAACAATATCATGAGGCAATCCATGAAGCCTAAAGATGTATCTGAGAAAGAGTCTAGCAGTGGCTGCACCTGTGATTGCCTTTGTAGTTGGAATGAAGTGTGCCATCTTTGTGAATCTATCCACAATAACAAGAATGCCATCATACTTATCTGACTTTGGTAGATCTATGATGAAATCCATAGATAATGAAGCCCATGGCCTTTTTGGAATAGGTGAAGGTTGCAAGAGGCCATGAAGCTTATGTCGTGGTACCTTAGATCTATTGCGTCCTTTTCCTGGAATTCATTTACTTCTTGGATTTTTCCTTCTTGAGTTTTTTGCTTAACATTACAAAATAATTCATCTTGTGGTAGATTCTCACGGATCAAATGATTCAAGGCTGAATCTTCAGGATGGGTTGAAGAGATAGCTACTAACTGGAGATGCTCAGGCTTGAGTAATACACTCTCTTGTTGATCAAAGACTCTTCACCCTTCTTTGGTGCAAGGTAAGATCTTCTTGACAAGGCATCTGACTCACACCGTTGCCGTCCTAGACGATGTGATGACAAAGTCGAACTTGGATAAAAATTTACTCCATCGAGACTGCCTTCTGTTGAGGATGCGGGTGGTCATAAAATACTTTAGGTTCTTGTGATCTGTATACATGATAACTTTATGAGCTACTCCTTCTAGATGGTGACGCCAAGTATCAAATGCATCCACTATGGCAAGGAGTTATTTATCATGAATTTCATAATTAATTTTTGGAGGAGAAAATTTCCTTGAATTATATGCAACTAGATGTAGGTGTCCACCATCTCCATATTGTGAGAGAATGGTCCCTAGGCAAAGTCTGATGCATCTATCTCTAGGAAGAAGGGCTTGGTAGAATCAAGATGAACTAGAATTGGAGCAGTAGTGAATGTTGATTTCAAGGTCTCATGCTTTTTCTGCTTCTTCGGTCCATGAAAATTTGGATTTCCCTATAAGCTTGGTAAGAGGTGTCACTACCTTGGAGTAATCTTTGATGAATATCCTATAGAAGTTGGCAAAACCCAGAAGACATTGTACATCTCGAACACATGAAGGTGGTTGCCAATCAAGGATTGTCTGAATCTTCTTAGGGTCCATAAAAATTCCTTTATCTGATACAATGTACCCTAAAAATTCCACTTTTGTCTTATGGAAAGAGCACTTCTCCAATTTCGCATATAATCCTTTTTCTCTTAGTTTCTCTAGGACTATCTTTACATGAAATTCATGATCCTCAAGATTTTTGGAGAATATCAAGATATCATCAAGGTATATTACAACAAGATCATCTAAATATTCTTGAAAGATATCATTCATCATACGTTGGAAGACAGTTGGAGCATTTGTAAGACCAAATGGCATAACTACATATTCAAAATGCCCATACCTTGTTCGAAATGCTGTCTTCCATTCGTCTCCTTCTCTGATCCTGACAAGATTGTAAGCTCCTCGAAGATCAATTTTCGTGAAGAATTTTGCTTTTCCAAGGCGTTCCAAGAGCTCTGATATGAATGGTAGAGGGTATCTATTTTTTATAGTGACTTTGTTCAATCCACGATAGTCTACACACATCCGGAGAGTCCCATCCTTCTTCTTTACAAATAGAATAGGAGCTCCTGCTAGAGAATTAGAGTGTTTGACAAACCCCTTTGCTAGATTCTCATCAATGTTCTTGCGTAGTTCTGTAAGTTCTTCTGGGGATAGTCTGTAGATTGGCCCAAAGGGTGGTTGTGCTCCCTCTTGAAGATCTATGGGGCAACCATAAGGTCTATGCTTTGGGAGGATATCTACATTCTTCTTTTCAAAAACATCTTCAAAGCCTTTGTACTGATTGGGTAACTGTACTGGATCATCTTTCTTGGATTCTTGAGTTGGTATAGCATAGATCATATATGTAGGTTCCTTCCTTACTGCATGTATGAAGGCTTTGGCTCCGACATATGTTGGGTTCTTCTGGATATCTCGACAGGTGATTTTATTCTTTTCCCAATTAATGTCTGGATTATGCTTCTTTAACCAGGGCATTTCAATGATAACTAGATGTACAGGGCTCGATATTACATTGAAACATATATGGGATTCATGGTCACCAAGGTATACTCTTAATGGTGTGGTTTCCATGGTTATATTCCCAGATGCTAGAGGTTGTCCATCTACTACTTTAGCTACTACTGGTTTGTTGTTTCGAAGTACAAGAATTCCATGTTTATTAACCAATCCTTCATCGATGAAACATGAGGAGGCTCCTGAATCTACTAGGGCTGTAAGGGAAAGGGTCTTCTTGGGCATGATTATCTTGATAGGTGCAAGACATGTTTCTATGGGTGTAGCTAGAATTATGAGACCCTTTCTTATATCATGGTCCGGTTGCAGGGTCTCTTTTACAACTGGACTTCCTCGTTTCCCTGTTCTACATGTTGGAGATAGACGTCTGTGGAAGCACGCGAACAACACAAGGAAGAAGAAGAAGCTTGGAGCACAAACACACAAGACTGAATGTATTACTAGAGAATGTACAAAGATAAGTAGCCCATCAGGGCAATAGGCGTATATACAAGCCGAGGGAAAAAAACCTCCTAAAGAGGGAAAAAAGTGCCCCGACGATCCTAGAGTGTTCACACACATCACTACCTAAATATATCAACAAATCCCCCCTGGGAGTGATGTAGTGAACAAGGAGCTGGCACTCATGTATAAGGAAGTGCCAAGCTATGTGGAAATCACTCCACAAAAGGAAGTAAGCCCAAAGCTTTGCGGAAAGCTTCAAACTTCTCCCTAGGCAGAGCCTTCGTGAAAAGGTCTGCAATGTTCTCCTGCGTGGGCACATATGCCAAGCTGATCTCCCCAGCAGAGAACCTCTCCCTGACATAGTGATAATGCACCTCAATGTGCTTAGTGTGAGCATGGAACACAGGGTTCCTCGCAACTGCCAATGCGCTCTGACTGTCAGTGAAGATGGTGGTGGCAGAAGACTGGCCAACACCCAAATCAGCCATAAGGCGTTTGAGCCACACACACTCAACAGTCGCTCTGAAAGCTGCCCTATACTCAGCCCCACAACTGGAAGTGGCCACAGTAGGCTGCTTCTTGCTCAACCAAGATATACATGAGGTACCAAGCATGAAGCAAAAACCACTGGTGGACACACAAGTGTCATAGCAACCAGCCCAATCTAAGTCAAAAAAAGCATGCAAATATGGCGGTAGTGATCCCCCCTTGGGATAAAACAACCCAAGTAGCCGAGTACCACTCAAGTAGCAAAAGATGCGCTTAACCGCTTTCCAATGCATGACTCCTGGGCAATGCATAAACCTGCTCATCTGTGAGACAACAAACTGAATATCTGGCCGAGTAATGCATAAGTAAATCAAGCATCCAACAGCCTGCTGATAGAGAACAACATCAAATGCATCTCCAGCATCATCAAGACTCAATCGTAAACCTGTCTCCATAGGAGTGGCAATAGGCTTACAGTCTTCAAGGCCAAAACGCTGCAATAATGTGTCAATATATTTCGTTTGACACAAAGCCATTCCACCATCTACGTGCATAAACTGAATGCCCAAATAGTGATGCAAATGCCGCAAATCAGACATCTCAAATGAGGCATGCAAATCAGCCTTAAAATCAACAATATGTGTCTCAATAGGACCAGTGAGCAGCATGTCATCAACATAGACAACAATGATCAGAAGCACATCATTAGCACGTTTAACATATAAGGTTCTTTCAGTTGGGCTGTTCTCAAAACCGTGTGCAATCAGATAGGCATGTATCTTCTCATACCAAGCACGTGGTGCTTGCTTTAAACCATATAATGCCTTCTTTAACCTGCAAACCTGGTTTTCATGCCCTTTCTGCACAAAGCCACGGGGCTGAAAAACATACACTTCTTCATGCAAGTCAGCATTCAGAAATGCTGTTTTAATGTCCAACTGATGTACATTCCAACCATGATGGGCTGCAAGTGCACAAATGCTCCGAACATTAGTCATACGGCATGTAGGTGCAAAGGTCTCATCAAAATCAATGCCTCTTTCCTGTGCATAACCCTTTGCAACAAGCCTAGCCTTATACCTGTCAACTGTACCATCAGGTTTACGCTTCAGCTTGTATACCCACTTAGTGCCAATGGCCTTCTTGCCAGGAGGCAAGTCACATAAAGACCATGTACCATTCTTCATTATAGCATCATATTCAGATTGCATAGCAGCCATCCAATTTTCTGAATTTTGTGCTTCATCAAAAGAAATAGGCTCATTCTCATCACAGAGACTAGATGCAGCCATAGCATAGCAATCTGATGCAAAGGAGGCACTATTAGAGCCTGAACGAGTACGATATGACAAAGGTGCATCTAATTTGCTGTCACGCAAAGTCTGCACCAGCCATTTTGGCATAGTTTTTGCTTGCTCAATATCAGCTCTCTCATCAACAAGTGCATCATGTAAATCTGCATCAGAAATGGAATGATCAGCATCATCATATGAAACCTGCAAAGGCTGAGAAGTTGCCTCATTAGGACCAGCAGTAGCCTGTCCACCTGTAAAACGAGGCATCAAAGTATCATACATGTCTTTGGAGCTAACAGATGTCTCCTTAGTACATGAAAGCAATGGCTGAATAGCATCTTCCACAAAGACAATATCACGGCTAACCAGAATGCGTTTAGTCTGTGGATGATACAGACGATAGCCTTTACTTTTAGAACCGTACCCAACAAAAATACATTTTAGTGCCTTATCATCCAATTTTCTGCGATGTTGCTCAGGCACTAATGCATATGCCAAACAACAAAATATACGCAGATGAGCAACAGACGGCTTGCGGTCATGCCAAGCCTCATATGGAGTGATAGACTGCAACGCTTTAGTGGGACACCTGTTCAGTACATATGCTGCACACATGACAGCCTCAAGCCAGAAACTATGTGGTAAAGCCTGACTTTTGACCATGCACCTCGCCATCTCTATGAGTGACCTGTTCTTTCGTTCAGCAACTCCATTCTGTTGAGGTGTATACGACACTGTACACTTGTGTTTTATCCCACGTTCAACCAGAAATGCATTAAAATCTGAAGACATATATTCCCCCCCTCGATCAGAACGGAGGGTGCCCATTTTACATGCTGATAGATTTTCAGCCAAAACCAAAAACTGTTTGAAGCACATGAACACTTTGGATTTGCTTTGAGTGGATATACCCATGCATGCCTGGAAAAATCATCAATGAAAGTCACAAAGTAAAGGTAATTTACAAAAGAGGGTGTCTGCATAGGACCACAGACATCACTATATACAAGCTGCAATTTCTGCGTAGCCCGAACTGAACCATCTTTTGGAAAGGAAGAACGCTGCATTTTTGCCCAAAATACAACCTTCACAAACATGTTTTCTAGGTGCCTCAAGTTTGGGCAAAGAGGACACCATTTCAGATTTCTGCACGCGTAACAAACTAGCAAAATTCAGATGACCAAAGCGTGCATGCCAAAGCTTTGCATCTGACATAGCCTGAGAATCATGAACTGCACATGCCGAATCATTCACAGATCTTTCATAGTCTATGAGCTTATATAGCCCACGACATAAAATGCCAGAAGCAATAATCACATCGCCATTTGAGAGATCATGGACTGTACACCTATCATCAACGAATTTCACAACCAAGCCAATCTTGGCTAATGCAGAAACTGATAACATGTTCTTTTTGATCCCTGGCACAAATAAAGCATCTCACAAAGTGAAAGAACTACCATCAGCAGTAGTCAGAATGATCTTACCAACTCCCATAACAGGATAAGAGGAGTTATTGGTGCATGTGACAGTATTCCCTGTAGGGGCAGGCTCGAGTGAAGAGAAGAAACTCTGCTGCGAGGTAATATGTTTGGTCGCCCCACTGTCAAAGTACCAAACATCTGAGTCTACTGCAGACATGCACTGATCATGAGAAGATGGGTCAAAACTACAGACAGTAGTAAACGCCCATTCTTCTTCCTGCACAAGATTTGCAGACTCTGGTTTTTGTGTAGAGGCCTCTGCAACAACCATTCCAGCCTCTTTCTTCTTTGCCTCTTTAGCAGCCAGTTTTGGACAGTTCTTTATAATATGGTCATTTCCTTTACAGTACTTGAAGAACAATTTCTGCTTTTTTGATTTCTTCCCATCTTTATCCTGGTTCTTCGATTGTGCAGCATTTGCAGATTTCTGCTTACTAGTAGAAGAGCTCCATTTTCCTTTGCCCTTTTGACTAGCCAAGAAAGCTTGATCTGCAACATGCATAATGGACCTGTTCTGCCTGGACTGATCTTCCTGCAACAGGACAGAGACTAATTCCTCAAATGACAAGGCATTCGGATTGCCTTTCATCATCAACCGAAGAGTAGAGGCAAAACTCTGATATGAATCAGGAAGACCATTCAGAACGGTCTGCACAAGTGAGCTATCTGGTATAACCTCATCAGCAGAAATCAATTGTTCCTTCAGGTCTTTGATCTTTGTAAGAAAACTGTCCATAGAATCACCTTCATTCATGTGCTCACTCTCCAACTGTTTTCGGAGGTAAGCAACACGAGCCTCATTCCTAGCCTGGTACAAAGTGGTAAGTGTATCCCAAGCATCCTTTGCTGTTCTACAAGAGCGAATGTGAGGAATAATGGCACGTTTGACAGACAAAGCTATCAATGCATGTGCCTGGGCATCTCTGCCATCCCAATGAATTTGCTCTATAGTAGGTGCAACAAAAACAGCAGCACGAACAGGAATCTGCGGAATATCATCTTCGACACCATGTTCATCAGCTCCAACACCTGTATTTGCAGTACCTGTTGTTACAGGTGTAACAAGACGTCTTTCAACACCCTGCACAATGTTCCACAATCCTTTTGCAACCAGTACATGTCGCATCATATAAGCCCATAATGGGTAGTTGGTACCATCCAACTTATCCTCAATAGCCAACATATGGAATACATCACTGCTTTCAGCCATGGCCGGTGACTAAAATACCTTGATGTAGAAAATTGACTGTATCTCAAAAAGTTGAACGGAACAACCCAGACGAGTTCTGCTAGACCTGTAGCAGACTTTGAGACGCTTAAACTGACGAACAGAAACTGGTATATACCTTTGGCACAAAAGGACAAAATAGCCTGCACAAGCACTGCGATAGTGCGTTCGGAGGCCGAAATGAGCTCAGATCGCGATTTCGGCACCACAAAGCAAACCTATTTTGATCTCGGAAACACCCTGAGTATGCTCACCAAATTTCGTGTGAATCTGAGGCTGCAAACGGAGGAGTGTCGACGGCGCCCTAGAAGAAGCGACGATCTGCTCTGATACCAATTGTTGGAGATAGACGTCTGCTGAAGCACGCGAACAACACAAGGAAGAAGAAGAAGCTTGGAGCACAAACACACAAGACTGAATGTATTACTAGAGAATGTACAAAGATAAGTAGCCCATTAGGGCAATAGGCGTATATACAAGCCGGGGGAAAAAAACCTCCTAAAGAGGGAAAAAAGTGCCCTGGCGGTCCTAGAGTGTTCACACACATCACTACCTAAATATATCAACACTACAAGGGTGGCTGCGACTCTGGAGTTTGTTCTCTTGTTTGGACAATTAATTGCAATATGTCCAGGGTTTCCACAGTAGAGACATAACTTATTAACTCTCCTTCTCTGTTTCTCTTCGAGTGTTAAAGGCTGAAACCTAGTTACATCTATTTGCAAATAATACAAGAAGACCAATAGGTATGGAAAACTAGACTGGAGATGATATAGGAGATCCCACAACCCGGGATCGTAAGTATGAGACAAGATGTCTGGATTACAAGAACTCCCTTCTGGGAGATGAATTGAATACAACAAAGAACTTGACAAGATCTCGTACTACGAGATTACAAGAGGACAAGACAAGATGTCCAAGAACTAGACTAGACAGGGCTAGAACAAGAAACAAGACAGGAACTGGAACTGGAACTTGGAGAGTACTTACTTGGTGGTCACGACTCCTTGAGCTCCCAAGACTGGTATTGGCAAGACTGATTATGAATGTGGCCTACCCCTCCTTATATAGGTTTTCCAAGGGCGGTTGTAGGGCGGTTACGAATTGCTGATGTCATCGATGATGTCATCAATTCATAGCATGGTCTCTGGATGTCAGAATCAAGCAAGAAGACAGTCGATCTTAGGTTTTGGCACGTTCTGAATGCAATGGAAGCATTAGTTTCCCCAAATTCTGAACCAATAATGAGATATAGGATTCACATGGAATCTCAGAGTTTCCTTTGTCCATGACAACTCCTATGGAGACAGGTTTATGATTGAGTCTTCATGATGCTAGAGATGCATTTGATGCTGTTCTCTATCAGCAGGCTGTTGGATGCTTGATTTACTTATGCATTACTCAGCCAGATATTCAGTTTGCTTTCTCACAGATGAGCAGATTTATGCATTGCCTAGGACTCAAGCATTGGCAGGCAGTTAATGTTGGAAAAACAATGTTCCTATTGGTCCATTCTATCCAGAGTTTACAGGATGTGTACAAGCTTTTATACTCCCTCAAGCGGACGGCCGAGTAACAGCATGTGTACTTGTCAAACACACATCTTGTACACACTAGAGCCTTGGTGGCGTGGATAGGTCGTTATCCTCCCAAATCTCCCACCAGGTATCGATTCCCATCGCCGACAGCGCGTGGAAATTAGAAGATTTTAGCGTTTGCTTTTGGCTAAAATTGACGGACGAGCGCGAACGCAATCTGTTGTGTTTTTTAGATTCATTGCGATCGTATTGATCGTATGCTTTATTAGAAGCGATCGCAGATTGTAGCTTTATTAGCTTTATTATGAGCTTTTCAAAGTTACACAAAACTATATAAGAAGAGTATTGGCCTCATTATCTTTCATCCTTCACCTAGGATCAACACAAGCTTTCTAGAGCTTGGACCTCAGTAGAGGTGGTGTTTCTTCTAGCACATGGGGCAGCCATGGTGCTAACTTGAAGCATGTTGAGGAGCAGCTATGGAGTTCTTCTTGGTGATTCTTCTTGGAGAAGATGAAGAGTGTGCTCACACTCTACCTCATGGAGAGGAGGGTATCTCTTGTTCATGGCAAGAGGACTTGGTCATTAGCAGCTTGATGGTGAGGATCGCCCATCTACATGATGTATTTGAAGATCATCTTCTACAAGAAGATGTTAGGTTGAAGATTATCTTTTACAAGAAGATGTCTGGCTACTTCAAAGACATTGGATGGGACCATCTACATGATTTTGAAGATTATCTTCTACAAGAAGATGTCTGGCTACTTCAAAGACATTGGATGGGACCATCTACATGGCGTATTTGAAGATCATCTTCTACAAGAAGATGTTAGGTTGAAGATTGTCTTCTACAAGAAGATGTCGGGCTACTTCAAAGACATTAGATGGTGATTAACATAAGATTCACATCTTATGTTAAGTATTCAGGTACATATTCTCTTTATGCACACAGGTACTACTTGAAGTTTATGGAGGCCTTGGCGTTCATATTAGAAGGAGTCCTATTCGGCATAGGTACAAGAGAATCAGTACTTATATGCTTTATGCATATTTTTATGAGGTGTTTGAGAAGGTGTGTTCACATGAGTTTGAGGATTTCCAACAATCTTGTTAGCATTCTATGCTACTTTATAAGTATGTGATCTTTTCACACACATATCTGACTTAGGGTCTTCCATAGCCTAAGTTTAGATGTAGGTTTGTTGACTATCAGTTTCACACTGATCCTTCCTCATTCAGTCACTCATATTCACTCTTCTATAACCTATTAGGTCACACATCTCATGTATATTCAGATTACTGCCCACACATCTGAATATGTTTGTTACATTGTACATTCACTCATTCATCTATTTCTCATCACATAGAATGGTTGAGAATTTTGCTCCCACATTGTACATTGAACATTGGTATATATGATACTATGAGTAAGCGATGGCTTACGTAACACCTTACACATGTCGTCTATTCTTTCTCTATCTTTGTCTCATCATCTATATGATTAAGTTGTGGTATGTTCATGTTTTGTCAATATGGAAGATTGCTAGAATTAATATTGTACATGACTGGAACTATGGAACCATGGACCTGTGACATGAGCCTAAGGGCCTACCTCACTTCCAACATTTGGTATCAGAGCACTAAGGTTTTGGTTACAGAACTTTAGATCTTTGGCATCAATACAGTAAGGCTCATTCATAATCCTAGGTTCCCAGACTTCCAGTTTTACAACATATGATTTGAAAGCATCTTCGAATATTTGACATTTGACATACACACTTAATCTGGATGAGTAGAGATTTGAGAATTAGACAGTTCAGTTACATGTGTATTCATCAGTGTGGAGTATGAAATTGATGATCTCTTAGCAGCCAAATATTTTTGGAAGAGTATGCAAATACTTTACAAAAGTATTGTTTGAAGACCCAGACTTGATGAAGAGAAGACTACTTCAAATTCTAGGAAGAACAATGGTTTAGAGAAGATGAAGAAATCAGATCAACATCAAATCACAGGTATCAGTTTCTACTATCAGATTATCATTTGCAGGTCATATCTTAGAAGAGCAGTTATGAAGAGATTTGAAGAAATTCAAGGAATGCTTTTATACGCTTTCATCATTTGAAAGTTAAAGCATTAGCTACATCAAAATAGGTATCTAGAGGTTTTTCTAGAGAGTTTTGAGAAGATCTCTTTCATGGCAAGAAAGTTCATCTAAGAAGACAAGTGCAGAGATGAGATGAGTTTTTTCAGCCAATTTTCTGTTGTAAGTTGGTTGGATATCAAGGTACAAATGTATCTAGAGAAGGTAACTCTAGAAGGGCAATTCATCATTCAGACAACGATTGGTGAATTTAGTCATTTCAGACATTTGAAGCAGAATTTTGATTCAGAGATATGAGGAGATGATAAAACATGTTTCTATATTCACTTCCATTTGTACACCATGTTTGTTTTATCTCTTACTCTTAGCATTAGAGAAAGAGAAAAATTCAGTTGAAGAAGTCAAGAGTGTTTGCTACTTCAAGATGAAGAGAACAAAAGGTATGGAAGAGAAGTTTGAAAATGTTGACATCATCAGGTGGAAGAAAGATGCAGAAAAAGAAAGTCCATCATTTCCAAAAGAAAAAGTAAGGCTTCCTTTTCTCATATATTTTCCATATACTTTTCCTATTTTATCCTCTACATCCAAAGACAAGTCTACGAGAACATCTTGTTTAAAGAAGAAGCAGTTTCTTGTTTTGCATTACACTTGGTCATGATTTAGTAGATTTGACAAAGAATTGCATTGAGAGAAAGAAAAGCAGCAGATATATGTTTTGACTCATATGTATATGAGTTATGAAGCTTTTAAGCAGGCAGCTTATATGTTCCCTCAAAGAATTCTTGGAGTGTCAATACAGAGCTACTTGAGGTATATTTCTTCTTTATCTAACTCTTGAGGTAAAAGAGTTTTTTGTAGCAGATGTTGAAGACTTGGGTTGAGGTTTTATGTTTGGAAAAGGTTACCTCATATTCAGTACTTTCAGAAAAATTCAGAAAATTCAGACTTGTTGATGTACCAGTCAGTTGAAGAATCTACTTTTTATGATTGTCTAGACTTTTGGATACATGCTTGTATTCAAAAAGGTGTTCCATCATATCCTATCACTTGATTGAGAAGTGGAGTTAGCCAAAAGAAAGTCAAGCAAGTACTGTCACATTTCACCCGGGTAAAATATGAAAGTTATGAAGTATCAACTTGCAGCTTTTGGAGTTCTCAAGGTGAGAAGTTTGTCCACTTATGTTTCAAGTAGGAATTGCAGATTCCTTGAAGGATTTGTTTGAAGAAAAGTTTTACAACTTTTTAAGAAGCATGGATACTTGGAGACATTCAGGTAAACAAATCAAACATTCAGTCATGAAGGTTTGATGATAGCAGATTCTACACAGGAGAGATCATTGATCTTGTATGATCTTATATGATCTTGAGTTTTTATGATTCAATTGTCTATCCTTTGCTTGTGAAGATTCTTAACATTGGAAGAAGTAAGTCAAAGATTCAGATTCTATCAGATTTGTGTTACAGAGAGATAGAAATACTTGTTATGTGCAGAAGGGTATGAATCCTAAAATGCTTTCAGCAAGGTTTTATCAGCTAACCTTATTCTACAATATGGGAAGCTGAAGACTTACAGTAAAATCTATTAGCAACTGCAGTGCTAATAAAAAAAGGGTTCAGAGATTTTGTTTCAGATATAGGTATTGATCACTGAACATCAAATTTATTGAAAGAAGGAAGACGTTCCACATTTCATAAAGTCTGATATATTTGAAGAATTTTGGATACTAGTGTTAAGTCATCCAGGGGGGTGATGAAACATGAAGACTTGTTTTCAGCCATATGTAAAAGAATGTAGAGTCATACCTACAGGTATTCCTATTTCAGGTATTCCTATATTTCCTTTGTCAGGTTCTCTTTATGTTCCAGCTTTGAAAGAAGAAGGAAGAAGGAGAATGTTTGGAGAAAGTTCCTGTTAGGATGTTCTTGTTCAGGAGAAGGTTTCAGAGTTCTATTGAGGAGAAACTTGATATTTCAGAAAGGTGTATTTCAGAAAGTGCGCACATATATGTTTATACCAACTTATGAAGGAAAGAGGTATGAAGGATTTAAAGGATGAAGACATGATGACATCATAGATTTTTTGACTCATATTGACTTAAGTACAGTCAGAGATGAACCAGCAGTGTTCATAATACACTACGTTGTGAGTTGACAGTCACAGGTTCCAGGATTCAGTTCTTGATTTTTAGTGTATTTACATGACACATCAGAAGTACGTTGAGAAATCCTTTTGGAAGGTAAATGCAAATATGTGGATCCCAGTGTATGTTTTTAGGTTTTTGAAGACAGGAGATAGCAGGTTCAGAGATAGTTCATGCTATATTTTTTGTCAAGCAGTGATTGCTTGATGTGTACACTATTGGATATCTAGTTTGCATATTTTCTCAAGTATTATGGTTCATATTCAACAAGTTCAGGTTTTTTGAAGGAAAGTCAATTTCAGTTTTGAAGAAGACTTTTTCTGAAGTATCAGAAGTACAAGCTTGAAGCTTGTGACAGACTATTTGAAGCTTGTGGTAATTTGCAATTTGTGATAGATTGCAGATCCAGTTCACTTTATACCAATATGACATTGCAGGGGGGATTGCTGGAAAAACAATGTTCCTATTGGTCCATTCTATCCAGAGTTTACAGGATGTGTACAAGCTTTTATACTCCCTCAAGCGGACGGCCGAGTAACAGCATGTGTAGTTGTCAAACTCAGATCTTGTACACACTAGAGCCTTGGTGGCATGGATAGATCGTTATCCTCCCAAATCTTCCACCAGGGATCGATTCCCATCGCCGACAGCGCGTGGAAAATAGAAGATTTCAGCGTTTGCTTTTGGCTAAAATTGACGGACGAGCGCGAACGCAATCCGTTGTGTTTTTTAGATTCATTGCGATCGTATTGATCATATGCTTTATTAGAAGCGATCGCAGATCGTAGCTTTATTAGCTTTATTATGAGCTTTTCAAAGTTACACAAAACTATATAAGAAGAGTATTGGCCTCATTATCTTTCATCCTTCACCTAGGATCAACACAAGCTTTCTAGAGCTTGGACCTCAGTAGAGGTGGTGTTTCTTCTAGCACATGGGGCAGCCATGGTGCTAACTTGAAGCATGTTGAGGAGCAGCTATGGAGTTCTTCTTGGTGATTCTTCTTGGAGAAGATGAAGAGTGTGCTCACACTCTACCTCATGGAGAGGAGGGTATCTCTTGTTCATGGCAAGAGGACTTGGTCATTAGTAGCTTGATGGTGAGGATCGCCCATCTACATGATGTATTTGAAGATCATCTTCTACAAGAAGATGTTAGGTTGAAGATTATCTTCTACAAGAAGATGTTTGGCTACTTCAAAGACATTGGATGGGACCATCTACATGATTTTGAAGATTATCTTCTACAAGAAGATGTCTGGCTACTTCAAAGACATTGGATGGGACCATCTACATGGCGTATTTGAAGATCATCTTCTACAAGAAGATGTTAGGTTGAAGATTGTCTTCTACAAGAAGATGTCGGGCTACTTCAAAGACATTAGATGGTGATTAACATAAGATTCACATCTTATGTTAAGTATTCACGTACATATTCTCTTTATGCACACAGGTACTACTTGAAGTTTATGGAGGCCTTGGCGTTCATATTAGAAGGAGTCCTATTCGGCATAGGTACAAGAGAATCAGTACTTATATGCTTTATGCATATTTTTATGAGGTGTTTGAGAAGGTGTGTTCACATGAGTTTGAGGATTTCCAACAATCTTGTTAGCATTCTATGCTACTTTATAAGTATGTGATCTTTTCACACACGTATCTGACTTAGGGTCTTCCATAGCCTAAGTTTAGATGTAGGTTTGTTGACTATCAGTTTCACACTGATCCTTCCTCATTCAGTCACTCAGATTCACTCTTCTATAACCTATTAGGTCACACATCTCATGTATATTCAGATTACTACCCACACATCTGAATATGTTTGTTACATTGTACATTCACTCATTCATCTATTTCTCATCACATAGAATGGTTGAGAATTTTGCTCCCACATTGCACATTGAACATTGGTATATATGATACTATGAGTAAGCGATGGCTTACGTAACACCTTACACATGTCGTCTATTCTTTCTCTATCTTTGTCTCATCATCTATATGATTAAGTTGTGGTATGTTCATGTTTTGTCAATATGGAAGATTGCTAGAATTAATGTTGTACATGACTGGAACTATGGAACCATGGACCTGTGACATGAGCCTAAGGGCCTACCTCACTTCCAACAGTTAAGTGCATCTTTCGCTACTTGAGTGGTACTCGACTACTTGTGTTGTTTTATCCCAAGGGGGGATCACTACCACCAGATTTGCATGCTTTTTCTGACTCTGATTGGGCTGGTTGCTATGACACTCGTGTGTCCACTAGTGGCTTTTGCTTCATGCTTGGTAGCTCATGTATATCTTGGTTGAGCAAGAATCAACCTACTGTGGCCACTTCCAGTTGTGAGGCTGAGTATAGGGTAGCTTTCACAACTACTGTTGAGTGTGTGTGGCTCAGACACCTTATGGCTAATTTGGGTGTTGGTCAGTCTTCTGCCTCCATCATCTTCACTGACAGTCAGAGCGCATTGGCAGTTGCGAGGAACCCTTTGTTCCATGCTTGCACTAAGCACATTGTGGTGCATTATCATTATGTCAGGGAGAGGTTCTTTGCTGGGGAGATCAGCTTGGCATATGTGCCCACGCGGGAGAACATTGGAGACCTTTTCACGAAGGCTTTGCCTAGGGAGAAGTTTGAAGCTTTCCGCAAAGCTTTGGGCTAACTTCCTTTTGTGGAGTGATTTCCACATAGCTTGGCACTTCCTTATACATGAGTGCCAACTCCTTGTTCACCGCATCACTCCCAAGGGGGATTTGTTGACATATTTAGGTAGTGATGTGTGTGAACACACTAGGACCATCGGGGCACTTTTTTTCCCTCTTTAGGAGGTTTTTTCCCCCCGCTTGTATATACGCCTATTGCCCTAATGGGCTACTTATCTTTGTACATTCTCTAGTAATACATTCAATATTGTGTGTTGTGCTCCAAGCTTCTTCTTCTTCCTTGTGGTGTTTGCGTGCTTCCACAAACGTCTAACTCCAACAATGTAACCATTGCACGTCAAGCTCTAAAAGACTAGTCTTAATAATGAGAAAAAAAAGAAGAAAAATACATTCATATGTACAATTGAATGGCTGGTTTTTCAAAACATATGCATGAATTTCAAGAGCATGAGTGCACATTTATCATGAAGACTTGGAAAGTAAGGATTTTAAGTATTGTGCATGCTCTCCAATGGTGAGTGATTTTTGTTTGTTAGTAGTGATTGATGAATATTTAAAGTGTAGATTTGGCAACTCATACTTGATTAGATGAGATTTAATAAGCTCAAAGGGTATTGGGGATCAACATTTTCTTGATTATAGGCCTTGGCTTATTGTGCACCGATCGGATTGCTCAATGAATTTTTTGGTAAGGCTTATTTCTTCTTGATTGTACAAGAAGAGTCCTCGGATGGTGTTACTAGTGACTTATGCACCTAGATATCTATTTGAGATGCTTGTGTGGCTACAAGAGACTTAGGTAATCATAATTATTTAACCACTTGGATGTATGGATTTCATGTTTTTTTGGGTTGTGTTTGTACTTCCCTAGGTTTTTGTACGACCTTGCATTAATCGTCAAGTGGTAGTTTTGGTGTTTGTTTCAATTTGGAAGAAGATTCAAGAATCTTTGGAGCTTGTTTCGGCATCAAGTCATTGATGGTAAAAGAAGTGAAAAGAGGTACGAGTACATCTTTACCTTCCCACTTGAGGAATACTGTGACATTGGGTAGATTTAATCTATTGAAATGTCAAATAGCCAATTCTATCCAAGTATGACATGTTCAATCAATCCATCATCCTCATAGATTAAAAATTTTACATTTAATTTGGCCTTTCTTAGATGCATGAGAAGTATGAGTTTGCCAATACATGAGGTTTGAATACCTCTTAAGTCTATCGAGTAGGCTTGAATGAGTGTTATCGTGGTGTTTAGATTCTATACAAGAGACAAATGGATGGCATTAGCTCCACCCTCTATATCTACAAGAAATCTAACCATGCCTTTAGGGGAGTGCCATAATTCAATAGTTATATGCAATCTTCTATCTTTGATTGGTTCTACATTATATTATACTTGGCACATAGCCATGGTGACAACTTGTGGTTTTATGAAGGACTCCACTAGGGTTTCCCTAAGTATCTTAGAGCACAACTTCAAATCCATGTTTTTCAACAACAATATTTTCTTACATAGATGCTCTGAGGCTTTTGCTTGAGCTAGTGCTTTGATGCCTTGTTTTTCCATTTGTGGCCACTTGTAAGGGTATGAATACTTCCGCAATGAGGGGTTCTTTGTAGATTTGACTCTACAACCACTAATATAATCATTAAAAACTTCACTTTCAAGTGTGGCTAGTTGGATGGCATCACTAGGTTGTTGGAGTTAGATGTCTGCGAAAGCACGCGAAAAACACAAGGAAGAAGGAGAAGCTTGGAGCACACTACACAATATTGAATGTATTACCACTAGAATGTACAAAGATAAGTAACCCATTAGGGCTATAGGTGTATATACAAGCCGGGGGAAAAAGACCTCCTAACGAGGCAAAAAAGTGCCCCGATGGTCCTAGTGTGTTCACACACATCACTACCTAAATATATCAACAAATCCCCCCTGGGAGTGATGTGGTGAACAAGGAGCTAGCACTCATGTATAAGAAAGTGCCAAGCTATGTGGGATCACTCCACAAAAGGAAGTAAGCCCAAAGCTTTGTGGAAAGCTTCAAACTTCTCCCTAGGTAGAGCCTTCGTGAAAAGGTCTACAATGTTCTCTTGTGTGGGCACATATGCCAAGCTAATCTCTCCAGTAGAGAACCTCTCCCTAACATAATGATAATGCACCTCAATGTGCTTAGTGCGAGCATGGAACACAGGGTTCCTTGCAACTGCCAATGCACTCTGACTGTTAGTGAAGATGGTGGTGGCAGAAGACTAACCAACAACCATAAGGCATCTTAGCCACACACACTCAACAGTTACTCTGAAAGCTACCCTATACTCAACCTCACAACTAGAAGTGGCCACAGTAGGTTGCTTCTTGCTCAACCAGGATATACAGAGCTACCAAGCATGAAGCAAAAACTACTATGGGACACACCAGTGTCATAGAAACCAATTGAATCACTCTCAAGAAAAAGCATGCAAATCTTGCAGTAGTGATCCATCCTTGGGATAAAACAATCCAAGTAGCCGCACACCACTCAAGTAGCGAAATATGAGCTTAACTATCTGCCAATGCTTGACACCTAGGCAATGCATAAACCTGCTCATCTTTGAGATAGCAAACTGAATATTTGGCCGTGTAATGCATAAGTAAATCAAGCATCCAATAGCTTACTGATAGAGAACGACAGCAAATGCATCTCTAGCATCATGAAGACTCAATCATAAACCTGTCTCCATAGGAGTGGCAATAGGCTTATAGTCTTCAAGGCCAAAACACTACAATAATGTGTCAATATATTTTGTTTGACACAAAACCATTCCACCATCAAATTGCATAAATTGAATGCCCAAATAATGATGCAAATGCCCCAAATCAGACATCTCAAAATGAGGCATGCAAATCAGCCTTAAAATAAGCAATATGCTTGTCATAAGGACCAATGAGCAGCATGTCATCAACATACACAACAATAATTAGAAGCACATCATTAGCACACTTAACATATAAGGTGCTCTCAGTTGGACTATTCTCAAAACCATGTGCAATTAGATACGCAAGTGTCTTTTCATACCAAGCACGTGGTGCTTGCTTTAAACCATATAACACCTTCTTTTCAGGCCCATTCTGGACAAAGACATGGGGCTAAGAAACATACACTTCTTCATGCAATTCACCATTTGGAAATGCTGTTTTAATGTTCAACTGATATACATTCCAACCATAATGAGCTGCAAGTGCACATATGCTACGAAAAGTAGTCATTCAGCATGTAGTGCAAAGGTCTCATCAAAATCAATGCCTCTTTCCTACACATAACCCTTTGCAACAAGCCTAGCCTTATACTTGTCAATTGTTCCATCAGGCTTATGCTTCAACTTGTATACCCACTTAGTGCCAATGGCCTTCTTGCTAGGAGATAAGTGCAAGATTACGACCACCATGTGCTATAGAGATGACTCTCCTCCCAACCAAATGCCTCTCTATATATAGCTCTCTCCAGGGGACTACATGCTTGGGCAGGTGGATACTAACCATTCATGTGTCAACCATGTAGCTGCATGTGCACCAAGTGTCCCATTTAGCTTGAGATAACTCAATTGGATGCTTCTAGAAGGTTTTAGATCTCTTTGAGAAAAATACTCTCCCCATTTACCCCATGGGGATTGAACAAAAGACCTCCTCCTTCACACCCATGAGACTTAACCACTAGGCTAAGTGGATTACTTGGTTACAAGAGTAAATGACCTTCTAGTAAGTCTAGAGTCAAGATCTTTGGTCATACACAGGTGACCAAATGATGTCCGATTTCAGATCCATCTGAATTGAACAAATCCTTAGATCATATAATTACTTTATTATAGAAAATCACATAAAGAACAAGTACCATTCTTCATTATCACATCATATTCCAATTGCATAAGCCATCCAATTTTCAGATTTTTGTGCTTGATCAAACGAAATAGGATCGTGCTCATCACAGAGACTAGAGGTAGCCATAGCATAGCAATCTGATGCAAAAGAGGCACTATGAGAGCTTGAACTAGTATGGTATGATAGAGGTGCATCTAATTTGCTGTCACATAGAGTCTGCACTAGCCATTTTGGCATACTTTTTACCTCCTCAATATCAGGTCTCTCATCAACAAGTGCATCATGTAAATCTGCATCAGAAATGGAATGATCTGCATCATCACATGAAACCTGCAAAGGTTGAGAAGTTGCCTCATTAGGATCAGCACTAGATTTTCCACCTGTAAAAAGAGGCAGCAAAGTATCATACATGTTTTTGGAGCTATCAGATGTCTCCTTAGTACATGAAAGTAAGGGCTGAATAACATCTTCCAAAAAAACAACATCACGGCTAACCAAAATGAGTTTAGTCTATGGATAATATAGATGATAGTCTTTGCTTTCAGAACTGTACCCATAAAAAATACATTTTACTACTTAATCATCCAATTTCCTGCGATGTTGTTCAGGCACTAATGCATATGCCAGACAACCAAAAACATGCAAGTGAGCAACATATGGCATACAACCATGCCAAGCCTCATATGGAGTGATAGACTGCAATGCTTTAGGGGGGACACCTGTTAAGTACATATGCTGCACACGTAACAACCTCAAGCTAGAAACTATGTGGTAAAGCTTGACTCTTGACCATACACCTTGCCATCTCCATGAGTGACTTGTTCTTCCATTCAACAACTCCATTATGTTGAGGTGTATACGACACTGTACACTAATGTTTTATCCCACGTTCAACCAAAAATGCATTAAAGTTAGAAGACATATATTCTCCCCCTTGATCAAAATGGAGAGTGCCCATTTTACATGCTAACTATTTTTGAACCAAAAGCAAAAAATGTTTGAAGCACATAAACACTTGAGACTTTTCCTTCAATGGATATACCCATGCATGCCTGGAAAAATCATCGATGAAAGTCATGAAGTAAAGATAGTTTCCAAAAGAGGGTGTCTGCATAGGACCACATACATCACTATGAACAAGCTATAATTTTTGAGTAGCTTGAATTGAACCATCTTTTGGAAAGGAAGAATGCTGCATTTTTCCCAAAATACAGCCTTCACATACATGTTTATCGGGTGCTTCAAGTTTGGGCAAAGAGGACACCATTTCAGATTTCTAGAGGCATAGCAAACTAACAAAATTCAGATGACCAAAGTGTGCATGCCAAGGCTTTGCATCTGACATAGCCTGAGAATCATGTACTACACATGCTCAATCACTCAAAGATTTTTTTATAGTATATGAAATTATACAACTCACGACATAAAATGCCAGAAGCAATAATCACGTTGCCATTTGATAGATCATGAACTTTACATTTGTCATCAACAAATTTCACAACCAAGCCAATCTTGGTTAAAGCCAAAATTGATAACACATTCTTCTTGATCCCTGGCACAAATAAAGTATCTGACAAAGTGAAATATTTACCATCAATAGTAGTTAGAATGATCTTACCAACTCCCATGACATGATCGGTGTTACTCTAGAACAAAGGTGGGCTTGGGTCCTCGCTAGACTTAATAATAAACTTAACTATTGGAGGGGTTTGCAAATCAATCTTGCTTTTCAGGCCATGGTGATCAACACGTTCCTCATATCCTCAATCATATACTTTCTTTCTTGTTGGAGACCAAAGAATCAAGAATTAGCCAAATTAGAAAGTACTTGTATGAACTTTCTCTGGACCGAAGACCATAATAGGAGGGGTGTGCCTAAAACCAAATGGTCCATATGCACTAGCCGAAAGGAGAATGGAGGTCTGGGTATTATGGACATTGGCAACATGGCTAATAAACTTGCGGCTAAGTGGATGATTAAGGCATGGTGCAACAGAGATTCCTCTTGGGCCACATTAATTTTCAGAAACACAAATGCGATTACTTTAGTAGGCTACCCTAGAAGGAAAAACCTCGACATCCTCACCCTCCTATTCTCTCCAATTTTGGTCTCATCTAAAGGATTGATCCTAGTAAGATCCTTGTGGTTGAGCTAGAACACATTCAAACCTCACATCAGAATCAGTGACGATTGGAAATGGGCTACTGGTATAAGACAAAACGAGTCTATTCTGTTCCCAATCCAAGGCATGAGAAACGTGGAGCCTTGGAATGTCTTGAGTGCCAAGAGACTATGGAATAAGGGATTCAAAAAATGGAAGCACCTCTGGAAATAGGACACGAATAGATGGGTGGACTTTGAGGACCTTGACCCTACTACTGTGGTCACATACGAGGAATGGAATGTTTTACTGAGCAGACGCCACACTTGGGACCAATATAAAATCTGACTACTTATGGGATAGGACTCTCCGAACCCCAGTCTCAACAAGAAATGGTGTCTCAACTAGATGTGACTTCGATGGGATATGAATTTTATGTCTATTTGGCACCCTCTCATTGAAAACAAAAAGTCGGTTCTCCTATGGCAAATCCTACACCGTGGAATATGGACCAATGCAAAAGCTAACAAGATCTGTGGGTTTCCACCCTGGTGTAAGCGATGTTACTGTAGCAAAGAGGAGATTGGTCACCTATTCTTTGCTTGATCTAAATCCCTTTGGTTATGGAGGGTCCTTGGTCGTTCTTTGGGACTCCAAGAACAAATCAATTGGAAGCAAGCCCTCATTGGCGAAGTGATCGGTTGCTCTACGGCATTGTGGAATGTGATTAGAGGAGAGATCCTTTGGAAGATTTGGTGAGAAATATGTGCTCAAAATTTTGGCAATACCCCCAAGGAGTGGTCGATCGAGAAGTCCCTTTTCCTTCTCGGCAGAAGAATTGCTAACTGTAAGACCCCCCCTCCCCTTCAGACATCACAAAGAGCTACAATATGCCAACAATAAGCTTAAAACCAAGTGAGATCCACATGATGGGGATGCGAGGTTTCACAAAGAAATATTTAGCCTTTTAAAAGAGAAACCATCTCATGGACCAAGCATCTTCAAGAATGCTAAGCATAGTACTGAGAAGGGCATATCACGTGAACACATCAATGAGCTACAGGAAAGACAACCAAAGGTAGATCAGATTTTAAGCACCAAAGCGACAGAGGAGGAAGCAGGTTCACTCCACACAAATCATAAACAAACCAAAATAGAGCCAGCTAAAGCCACACTAAAATCATCAACATGGAATTCTATCGGCAGAGTTCCACAATACAGACATCCTAGCCTGAAATGGGTTCACAAGGACCAAATGAATGGATCAGGGGGAGCAACACAAACACAAGTCAATCCTAATTAGAAGGTGCATACGCATATGAATTCCTCATCATAAAGACCAGGATCAAAGGATCTGTTGAGAGTTTGGCTCCCAAAGTCATTAGTAGCGGCACAAAGGAACCACCGACCAATATGGATTCCAAAGAATGTTCGACAAGTAGCATGACAAGAAATCGACAACAAAAAAGAAATAGCCAATCGACGAACCAACAATGCAAGACCAAACAAGACCAAACAAGTACATCGGGAAAGCAAGATTGTAGCTAAGAAGACGCTAGCAATTCAGGAAGCTAAACCAAGGAAAAGGCGACATGACGAGAGGATGAGAGCTCATACTTCAATGCTCCAGTGGATATGGAAACCAAAGAAAGCACATGAACCGGAACAAGAGAACCATTAGGCTCCCCATTGCACTCATGAATTATCGAATGCACCTAAAGTATGCATAATAGGGCCACATTACGAGGCCAGGCATTCGACACTTGATGTAGATAATAGAATTAGTGGTGCACATCCTCCAATGGGGAATATGTCATAGCTTCAACTTCCTTAGGAATGGACCTACTATGTAAATAAATAAGTGCTTTGGCTTTACTAATCCTTGTTTCCTTTCAGAAAAGAAAAGAAAAACATGCGGTAAGAGATCTTACTTGTGCAAGCTAGGGGAACGGAGTGACAAAATGAACGACATGTCACTACAATTCACAACACTGATGCTATGTCTTCTATTGAAGCTAATGATCTTTTCAATACAAGTGCAGATGGCTTCGGAAGATTTTGAAGCAACTATTCAGGAAGAAGTATTGGAATTCCCCTTACAAAGGCATGATAAAAGCGAAAGGACACTAGTTTAGAGAAGATCAACCAGCAAGGTATTATCTCTTTCTAATAACAATCAAGATCATGGGCACAAATCATCAATTCCCAATGTCTCAAGATTTTAAGGTGGTACATGAGCTTCTATCTACCATTGAAATCATGAAGAAAGCGGGCATCCAAAAATATTTTGAATTACCAATCTATAGAACCGACTTTCAAAGGTGCACACAAGTTATGAATACATTGCAACCAGCACTACATGATCCATTGGTGCTAGAGGCCTGAGTCATAGATGTAGTAGGTGAATGGGTCGTGATTCAGTTTACACATGATTTAAACAAAGAAGCTTTTGGATGGGAGAAGGATGGAACTACTGTATTAAAAGAAGAAAGTCGAGGGGCAAAGACCAGAACCTTTACTGACATCAATTGAATTGACATAGAAGAAGAAGTCACACTTATTCATCAGCACTTCTGTTTTCCTAACATGCATCGATACACTGATCCTCAGAAGATCATCGTCCAGCTACTATCACACACTATCAAACAAATTGGAAATCAAATTAATATGACTCCATACATACAAGAAAGGCTATTCAAGGAAAAGAAGCAGTGGAATCACAAGAAGTTCTTGAATGGTAGTGGAGCTCTGACCATCTTGATATATCATGCCTTAGGTATTAGAGAGCACCTCCAAGAAACGCCATCATTGATAACCATGGCTAAATATGCGAAGGTTGCCACAGTCCCAAGAAAGAACAAAGGAGTCGATTTGAATTTTGGAAGTTTCACTTATTTTGATGACATGTATCCCTTTTTGGTTTACCTCTTTGTCTACGGTGTGTTGATTGGGGTTGATCGGGGTGTCATTTACCTTTGTGCTCTCTACATGTATCCCTTTTTGGTTTACCTCTTTGTCTACGGTGTGTTGATAAGGGTTGATCGGGGTGTCATTTACCTTTGTGCTCTCTTCTTCTGCATTGTAGTTTACTTCATTTAATTCCGCCCATTGTCCATCATCTTTTGACTCACTTCGAATATCCGTATTCAATAGGGAGGTGTCAGGCTCTTCTTGTGTATCTGAAGATGAGCTTGAATTGACCAACCCTAATTCTCTGTACCAATGCACCTTGGTTAACCTCTTTTTTACTTCCATGTCTTGTTGGGTTTGCTGGTAATGGTGCCCTTGCACTGGTAGATTAACTTGACCTTCTGTGTATTGATGTGTGTCTTCTAGGGCTCTTTTCAATTCCTCTTCTGTAACTGGTCGGTGCTCTTCAATTCTTGTATTTGGGAGCACGTGTACCCTTTTTGTGGCTAGGACTACAGCTTTTACTTGCATTACTTCCCTTAATCGCTTTGTACCTCTCATTTTGGGTTGAGAGCTAGTTTCTGCCTCCTCAATGATCTTCAATTACAAATCAGATAGCCACATAACGAGACTATCCATGTGGAGCACGGAAAGGATGTACAAACAGGGGAAGCTCCAAGCATTCCAAAAACGTGGTTGAATGTAGATGTTGCTCAGCTCAAGCCAGTAGTTCAACACATGATCAAAAGTGCTATGGATATGCAACAATTGATGCTTGAGGCTGATGTTGACTATGATAAAGTGATGCAAGAAAAGCATGAAATTCGAGAAATAGGTAGGAACCTTTTCGTCCAATTGAGTTTAGCACAAGAACAAATAACACATAAAGAGAAAGAAGTTCAAGAGGCCAAGCAGCAAAGAAAAACATTAGATACAGAAAATGAGAAATTGAAAGAGAAACTACAACAATTACAACAGAAATATGAGGCTAGCGAGGCCGAGAAGACACAGATGAATGCACGAAGCAAAATATTGGAATCATAAATCAAGATATACATGGATGAGGTAGAGAACAAGGAGCTGATGACAAATCTTATGAGTAATCAACCTATAGAGGTTCAGGAAGTGCCAAAAAAAGACATAAAGGCAATGGAGGAAAAGATAGCCAGGTATGAAGATCAACTCAAGCAAGAGCAGGCAATCATTGCCGAATGGGAAAAGAGGTATATGGATGATACCGTGGCTCTAAGGACAAAGTGGAAAAAGGCTGAGAATAGATATATGGCACAATGTAAAGAGGACACTGATCAACTTGTTGTCGTAGCCGAAGAAATTCTCAAAAACCAAGAAACGATTTCTAAGGCCAATGAAGAAATCAAGCAAAAGGATGAGATGATAAAGCAGGTACAAGAGCTGCTAGAGCAACAGGCAACAGAGGGGATACCAGTAGTTCCAAAATCCACAACGACTACTGAGGAGATTGAGGTACGTCCTCTTCCCCCCCTTACGTCATTCCCCGATAAAGGAGGAAATGGAGATCCAATCTGAACGTAATCATTGGGATATTGCAAAATTGAGCCGACATGAGAGGGCACTACTGGTGTCCCAACTTACTGCAGAATTTGAAGATCAAATAATACAGATTATGAAGGAAGCTCAGATTGAAAGCAAAAATTTGGAACAGATATTGAAGCCATTTAATGTACCATATGGACTCCTTAAAGAGCAAACATGGCAATATATAAAGACCAAGACAAATAAGGAGCTTGACAACAACCTCCAGTTCAGCAATAATACATTCAACTATACTCTAGAGGAATTTGAAAAAGCTGATCCTATATGGAGGCGAAAAATTTTGGAAAAGAACCCTACACTACGGGTAAAATGGGAAGCATCGCCATATGCCCTTCAGGTAAACCCATCTTTTGTCCAGTACCATGCAGATGATTTTGGTCACACTTTTAGGAAGGACATCACCAGGGTACCATAAATAATCAATGGCTAAATTATCCACTCCTACCAAGTCCACTGCATAATTATCTACCAACGGAAGAATACATGGTGAAAACCATGGAATTTTGGATTGCTCGATATGCGACTGTATCGGATTTAGCAGTCAAAATGACTAATAAGATTTTTCGCATGCTACTTACAATTATTAAAGTCTTCCAACATGCCAAATATACCTTTTTGAACTTCATCAGCATTACACAGGGATTCGAAGCACTTATTTTTTATCTTTCCACTATCCCAAGCCGATTAACTCTTATGGCATTTTATTCACGGCTCATGTTTTTGCCAAGCACGTATATGCAAACTTTTGAAGAAGCATTTTTTAATGGCTTCTTTGAAATTGATTCAGAAATTTTTGTAAAAATGACTTCAAATCTTAATGCAAGACTGGTGGCTTATGAAACAAGCTTCTTTGCAGATCACTGACAAGCACCAGAGGATGGAGTGAAGTCAAGCCAGTGGAAAGAATTCATGATATGTCACACCAATTTGTTAATCAATGAGAGCAAGCTGCCATACAAACGTACTCACGTTGCCACAAAAAGCCTGTCGGGGACGACAAAGTTCAGGAGGAGGGACGTGTGGAAGGAAAATCAAGCAAGTAGAGAAGAAGAAGAAAATGAAAGACCAAAATTGCTCAGTAAAGAATGAAGATTATAAAGCAAAAGAACCACCCTCTGCCCAAAGTCGTGTAGGGGCACACATCAGGCAACAACGCCAAACACCCAGGTCTTGAGGAATGGGATTAAAGAAAAATAACAACTAGGACATTTTATGGGAAGGATGGACGAGGGCCAGGAAGTATCCATGAAGAAGTGCAAGACAATACTTGGCAGGTAATAATCCTCCCGCTGATAGCATGTGATGGCAAAAAATAAACCGGCTCAAAGCAATACAACAGGGTCAGATGTGTGAAGATGAAGACAAATCAGAAGACCAAAAGCTAGAAAGAGGTAGAGGCTGAAAAGTTGAAGAGAGTGACTAAGAACATCACATTCTTAGCCACTGATGGCGTGCGTGGCAGCTCGACTGAATACAACAACCTAGATTTGTGATGTACAGAATACCAAGGGGCAAACAAAAGCAAAGGACATACCTCGGAGAAGATAACCAATTGTCTGATAGTCCTTGTTGCTTCTTCGACCACTGGGTACGTGTATTCCGAAATCTTAGACGAGATACAAACGAGAAGCAAAAGCTTGTCAAGGGACGACAGAGAAAAAGAGGGGGAGAGTGTTGCAGAGCAAAGAGGCACAAAAGGGGAGCCCCAAAATTTTCAAATTAATGGGCATATTTTTCTTCTTCAAAGTCTTAGGAAATTCCCTCAAGCCATTTAAATGCACTAGAGGAGTCCTCTAGATGCATAATCCCAAATCATTGTAATATATTTCTTGTAAAATAGTAGGAAAATAGAGATTAGTTAATAAAGTGCCGGTCACTTGTGTGAAAGGACCATTTTTAGGGCCCATGTATATAAGTCACTTTGTGACTCTTCATAGAGACTTTTTGCCATTGTGAAGAAGAAGAACTAGAGAATTTTCGAATTTTCTTCTTTCTTGAAGATTTCTACCTTCTCTATGATCTTTGGTGTGTGTGTAATGCTGTAGGACTGTTGTCTACCCCTTCCCACTATTTTTGAACTATTGTAGTGTGTGTGTGAGCTAGTACGAGTTGTGGAGTGACTGTGTGTGCTTCCCGCCATTCACTATTTTGGTCATAACTTGAAGCACGGATGTCAGAATTGACTCCAATAAATGTGTCGGGAGAGCTTCAAAACGAACCTGCTATTGGCCATATTCGAAGTTCGGAGCTGAGAGAAATCCTTGATTTAGTGAAAACTACTATAAGTGGTATCGTGACAGACACTTTCTGTAGTTAAGTGAGTTGGAGAGGTAGGTTAGTCTTTTCTCATGCATGTGAGTTGAACCACTTCAATTCCCATCACGTGAGCACAAGTCCTCATACGCTTGATTAGATCGGTTCATTGGATTGACAAATAAGCGTGTGTCAATTCCCCACTATACGCACTTGTGTGGCATATGAGATTTAGTCTCTTTGGCACAAGTCCCTAAGACTTCTTGACTTAGGTACACACCCATAAATATATCCTTCTTGAATTCAGTGGTACTAACAGGTTGAGGGGTTGATCCATCTGCACAGGAGTATGTTGTATACCGTTATGGTCCTCATATACCTACACATATTTGATGACCGTCTCAAAGGTTTTAGGGATATTCCTCCTTAATTATCTCTTTATGGTATATAAACCTCTTACAAACCCCCTAGTATTTTGAAAATCATCAAGTTCTTTAAGCTTAAAAATGATCTCTCTATGGTGGGATATGTAGACTTACAATAGTCTATCCTTTGATGTGATCCTATCTCACTCGTCCCAATTCCTCCCTTCCTCATTCTCAATAGGAAACCCCTTCAAAAAAGAGTTTCAAATTGATTACACTCAGTAAGGATGGGGTTTGCCTCCTTGAAACTCATCCACCACTTATAAGCTCATGGGAAAGTGAGAGACTCCCTTCAAGCACACGATACTCAAGTGGTCTTCCCTTCAATTGATGCAAGTCATTCCACTTTTGCAAAAAAGTGTAGACCATATCCTTGTGTCTCTCTCAATCATCCCCTATAAATGTTGGTGGTTTGAGGTCTTTTAGGAGGCGAGTCTCCCTAGAGCTCTCTCCTTTATGTTTGGTAGGTCAAAGAATCTTCTTCCTAGACATCCTAGATGTATGAAGAGTAGGAAATTCTCTTTACTTCCTAGCTAGGAAAGAGGTGACATGTGTTTCTACAAAGACCATTTGAGTCTTTAGTTGCTCTATAGAGAGGCCATGATACCAATAGCTATCTCTATCCTAAGGGTTTTCTCTTTGAGCTCATTGAATTGTTTGTGAGTCACAAAACTCATCATAGAGCTTAGTATAGGAATACTCTTCCTCTTTTTCAACCTCTCCCATCCTTTGGTCATATACCTCTAGAGTTTGATCCTTAGGTGGTGAAGTATGTTCTATTTGTTCTTTACCCTCTATTCCCATGTTCAACTCCCCCCAAGCGTATAGCTAGCAAGTTTAAATAAAGATGGAAGTAAACTTTATATGACAAGAAAAAGAGAAATGTCACAAGAGCGTTTCCCCAATACAATGCAAGTGATTCCAAGTGATATTGAAGTGATCCTTGATGTGATGAATCTTTGATTTGAAATAGTCACTAGGACCAAAGAGAAATTCAAAATCTCCAGTTGGTCCAAGGAGGATCTTGGCACTAAAGACCATCAAAATGACTCCAAAAACAACTTCCAATCGTTCAAAAGGCCAAAATGAAGCAAAAATGAATAGTTTTTAGGTTCTCGCTAGTCCTCACCAATCATAAGAAGTTATTCTACCACATGTACATCAATCTTGTGATGCCAATCCAAGTGATGAAAGTGAACTTGGACACCAAACGCTTGAAAACGAGGCCTTGGAGCTATCAACAAGTTCTTGTTGAGGCATTACAAAGATTTTTTGATCTGCTAAATCTCCTCGAGATGATATTCTGTAGCTAGGAGATATGCTTTAAATCAAGAACAAAATGACTTGAAATGGACCTCTAAGTGCAAAATTATGGCTTGGGGAAGTCGGGGATGTAAGATAGTGTAGGTGGAATGAGAAAGATGATAGGAGGGTCACTTTGCATGCTTCAAAACTCACTCTATGAAGGCTTCTTGGAGGGTTTAATGATCCCCTGTCAAAATCCACAACCCACCTACATACATGGAAGCTTATAGATTGAGATTAAATCAAAGTATTTCTTTGAATCCCCCTCCAAAATTGGGAAAGAATTTCAGACTTAGTGTACTAACATCCCACCTTTGAAGTGTTGGAAGGATATTCTTTGCACAAACTTCTCAGAAGAAAGGGACTAATCCCATATAGTAGTCGCCCAACCCCTTTTTAGAAATAAAATGAGCTTGAAGAGCTCATTCTTAGCACCTTAGAGGGGAACATGAAAAGATAGAGGTTTGCTCATCTATCTACGCACACTTGTGATAGCCTGTAGGGTTATGTGTGGAGCTCTCTTGTACCTCAGAGTGCTCTTCACCTTTGTGTGTGAGGTTGTGGTTGTGTGGCCATCTTCTAGATTGAATACCGATTCTTGAATGCTCTTAGCACACAAAAGATAAAGACAAACATGTACAACTGTTGGAAGAAGTAATTTTTTGAAGTACTTTTGATGGAAAATAATTGTAAAATGCCAAAAACTTGTAAAAATATTTATCCAACTGATGTAAAAATAAGGAAGAGTCTTCCTTATGTAGAGTAGAATCCTATGTAATTTTTCTGGAATTTTTGGAAACTCCTAGATAGCATATTTTTAGAATAAAAGAGGAAAGGACCAAAATTCAAGTGTGAAAAGGGACACTTGAAAATGTATAAAAGACAATTTCCTCTATTATGAGAGGGTTGGTTATTTGTAATTGATGCTATCCAAGTGAAGAGAGAAGTTTCCTGCAGAAAATTGTGTTTCTTCCTTTTGTGTGGTTTCTTTGATTTGTTGAGTCTATTCTATGTGTATCCATGGAGATTTCTGAGCTTCTATTGTGTGTTTCTAATGAATGTGTATGAAGAGAGTTGATTACTTATGTATTGAGTGAGAATTTGATGAAGAATGGTGCTGGAGATGAAAATCTTTTGATTTCACAGAATCACGATTGTCTCATCTGAAGGTTGCAGGTATAATTTTTTATTTTTGACTTTATGATTGTATTCTGCTAAGAAAATAACATGTTTTAGACACCAAGATTGTGGAAAATGATGGAGATTTGCTCAAGATACTCCAAACCCTAGAAATTCCTCTTCATTTTCACTATTTCTCAGAAATCTAGCCATTTTTCTCTTATTTTTTGGATTCTATTATCTAGAAGGGGCTGTGGTCTCATGTATACTTCCAGGATTGGGGAGTATATCAAAAGCTTCATTGAAGTTGGACCTTGCTGGATCTTCTATTGATGATGGTATTGAACACATTGAAAAGGTAATACTCTTTAATCAAGAAATGTAAACATAAAAAGGTGGATTTCTTTGTTTGTATTTTGGGAAAAGAAAGCAATAGATAATCTTTTGAGAATAAGAAGTGTTGAAATTTTTGCAAATTGATAGTTTCTTATATCATTTTTTGGAAGTAAAGTGTAGGTATGTGAAAAACTGAATCAAGAAAGCTGATGATAAGGTAAAATGTGTCTATTCTTGCATTTGTAGAGTGCTTTTTGATCAAGTACTAAGCAAAATTGTTGATCTTGGGAAGATGACAAGATTGCATTAAGGAAAAGTCAAGTAAAGTAGCTAGATGCAAGTAGATAAGATCCATTTGTAGCCAAGTCAAAGTAATAATCTTGAGAAAAAAAATTGAATTGCATCTTGAAAAGAAAAATGTTTGAGTTTATCTTTGCAAAAATGGATATTTGCATTTCTTAGCACCTTTTTCTTTGGGAAGTTTTGCTCATGAACTATTTTGATAGCTAAAGCTTAAGAGAGTATAACCAATCAAGGAACACATGATCAATAGATCACCAAACAAGAAACCCTAACTCAAGTGTTTACCTTAATTTATGGCAAAATACTAAAAAAATTCATAAAATTCATTAAAACAATCAAACAAATTTCTTTTCTCCTTAGGAAGTTGGACTGAAGTTTTGTTGACAAGAGTAAAAGAGACCAAGTGAAAGGAAAGCAAAAAATTGCCAAAAAACTGGAAAATTAGAAAAAACACGATTCTCTTCATAGGATCACGATTCTCTGAATAATTTTTTGTTGTTAAAAATAAAATTGTAGCTGACAGTTGAATTGGAATTGGTAAAGGGTATTGAAGGGAAACAAGAGAAAAGAAGAATTAAAATTGCAAAAAACAGGAAGTACAGAAAAAATGCGATTCTCTGCACAAAATCATGATTTTCTGTAAGAGGAAAACTTTTGGAATTTTAAGCATATTGGGTTTTGAGACAGTTAATTGTAAGAGATTTCATCAAGATTGAATAAGTGAAGGAAGTCAAATACCAAAAACTCAGTGAGGATTGAGTACCAGGAAGGAGAAGTGGAAAACAAGGAAAACAAGTACAAAATCGCGATTTTCTCCAGTATTATGATGGAAGTGACTAATGATGACTGATGATGAAAAGTTAGGAAGTGAGGATCAAAATCATAAAACTGTTGAAGAATAAAATTGGATAAGTAAAAAGGTGAAAAAAACAGAGGAAATTGCACAGTATCGCGATTGTGTGGACACTATAAAACTCTGAAATCTCAAAAAAAAAAAACTCATTTTGAGTGAGAGAGAGAGGGAGAGAGAGCAGGATCAGGATCGCGATTGTTTGCAGATATAAGTCTTGGAGATTTCTGGAATCAAGCAAGCAAGGTAAGGAGTCCTCAATACAATTTCTCTGTATTTCTTTAAATTTACATGACCATTAAGCACAAATAAGCACAAAATAACCAAAAACACGGAATCACGATGTTCTGAATTTTTGAATTTTCTGTGGAAAAAAATATTAATTAGAGTAAACTCTTTCATTGCATGTTGAAAAATAGTTAAGGCGATTCTATTATAAGAAACAAAACTTTGAAAATCAATATCTTTAAAATTTTTTCAAAAACTTATCAAAATCACGATTCTGTATTCAAACACAAAATCGCGATTCTCTGAATTAGAGCACAAAATCGCGATTTCCAGAGCACGATTTTCATAAGAAAATCGTGTTTTTTACGATTGTGAGCAATCACGATTGTCTACGAACAAAAACGTGAGAATCACGATTTTCACCACAGAATCGTAAAAATCACAATTTTCTTCACAGAATCGTGAAAATCATGATTCTCTTCACAGAATCGTGAAAAACACGATTCTCACCCGAAAATCGTCAAAATCACGATTTTCACCACAGAATCGTGAGAAACACGATTTTCACCACAGAATCATGAAAATCACGATTCTCTTCACAGAATCGTGTGAAAATCACGATTTTCTTCACAGAATCATGAAAAACACGATTCTCACCTGAAAATTACGAGTTTCAGCACAGAATCATGAGAAAGACGATTTTCACCACAGAATCGTGAAAATCACGATTCTCTTCACAGAATCGTGAAGAACACGATTCTCACCAGAAAGTCGTGAAAATCACGACTCTCACCACAAAATCGTGAGAAACACGACTTACACCTTAAGATCGTGAGAAACACGATTTCCACCACAGAATCGTGAAAATCACGATTCTCTTCACAGAATCGTGAAAAACACGATTCTCACCAGAAAATCGTGAAAAACACGATTCTCACCAGAAAAGCGTGAAAATCACGACTCTCACCACAAAACCATGAGAAACACGATTTCCACCTTAGAATCGTGAGAAACACGATTTTCACCACAGAATCGTGAAAATCACGATTCTCTTCACAGAATCGTGAAAAACACGATTCTCACCAAAAAATCGTGAAAAACACGATTTTCACCAAAAAATTGTAAGATTAATTGAATGATCCTTAGGTCTGGTAATAAATTATACACACATTCCAAGCAAAACCTGGGAAGGAAGGAAGTAGAACCAGTGTTAGGGGAATTACAAGAAAGAGATTTAGGGCAAGAAATCAACATGGAAAATTTAAATGAAACAAATGAATCCTCTGAAAATGGGGACTATAGAAACATCCTCAAATACATGTATACCAATAGGTTTGGAACCTATGTATATCAGGATGGAATGCATAAGTTTCTCATTAGATTGAGAAACTTGGAAGTTCCCCTGAACATAACACCAATAGCACAATTTAAGGATGGTAGATATGAGGATAGACATGGATGTGTATACATCTTTTCATAAGACCCAGAAAATTCTAATGACCTAGGGCAATGTGCAGACAAGAGACCTTGGGAACAGAACCTAGGGCAATCAGACTTGCCAAGACCACATGAAATTCACAATAATAGTGAACAACAACAAATCATTGGCAAACTCAGGGCAGAATGCTTAGACCCTATCAAGTAGCCAAATGCATGAAAAATCAATATGAAGGATATTCTGATCCTCATGCTCATGTTGCAGAATTTAGGCAATTAATTAGAGCTGAAGAAGTAGAGGATTACAAAGTTCAATTTGAAGCATTTGGTCTAACCCTAACAGGACCTGCATTATCTTGGTTCATTCCCTTAAGAAAGGAAATGTATCTAGATATTGAATCCTTCCTAGAAGCCTTCATTGGGGAATTCTCAAAGACTGAAATAAAACATAGCACAGCTACATTGATACATAGCTTTAAACAGCAAAAGGATGAAAATGTCAGAGAGGCAACTAGGAGATTCAAGTAGTACATTGACAGATGTCCCAGAGAAGAAGTACCTTCCATGGCAAGACAAGTGTCCCTATTCATAGAAGGATTAAGAAGCGCCCAATTAAGAACCCTAGTGTATTATAGGAGATGCCCTGACCTAGGAGCATGTGTGAAAGAGGCAATAGATTTGGAAGATAACAAAGGCCAAGACCTGTTAGCATTTGATCAACCTAGAACAAATGAAGATAAATTTCCACCAGCAAAAGAATTGGCTCAAGCCATTGCTAAAGCCCTAGAAGTCAGCACTAAAACCAATTTGATAAACACCAAGATAACTACAAATAAAAAATGCTATAATTGTGGAGAAAATCATTTGGTACAACAATGTCCATATCAAAAACCACGACATTTGCAATAGAAAAACACTTAAATACTGTACACTAGAGAGAAAATGGAAAAATCATACCAGAGAGGAATGTTTTTATAATAAACAACCCATTAAGGAGAGAGATTATGCAAGTCAAAGAGAATCTGGATATATTGAGCAACCAAGAACAGTACTTGGGCAACAACCTCCTTTACCAACAAATGTGGTACCTGTTAAATACACTCCAATAGAGGAGGGGAACTTAAGAATAAGATCACCTTACAAGGAAGATTACCAATGGAATGAAGGATAACAGGAAGAGTGGGAAGGATATGAGTTGAGAGAACAAGAACTACAAGCCCTAGATTTGGAAATGGGAGAATAGAGATGGATACAGCCACATTCATGTATATCACCAATCATTATATGTCCAATCAGAAACCTCAGTTCAAAGGGAGCCAAAAGATAACTTGTTATAGATGTGGGGGAGAACATTTCATTAGAGACTGTCCACAACCTCTTACATTAAGAAGAGAAGGAGCTTATTGCAAGGATTGTGGTAGGGAACATTTAATAAAGGATTGTCCAAAAAATCCTCAAAAACAACAAAACACATCTAATAACATACCAATAAAAATAGTCAACATCATGGAGCAAGAAGAAGTGAGTGACAGTGACTAGGTAAATGTAAATGCTATAACAAGGGCACAAGCTAAACAACAAGAAACAACTAAAGAACAAAATGAAGGTTCAGTTTCAAAGGTGAAGAAAAACAGACAAAAAGGGAAATGGGAAAGGAAAAAAAGAATGGATAAAAGCTTGGAAAAAGAGAAGAGGGAACAGTCAAACAGTACTCCTCCTCAAAAGACACAAACCCAGTCAGAGATAGGAAAGTCACAGAGTCTAGACACCCTGATAAAAGCATACAAGGGAAGAATTCAAGAAGGACCAAATCCTACAGACCATGTAATGGCTTATCCTATGCCAGATATAGAACATGAAAGGATGCAAATATGCAAACAAATAATACAAGAAGCACAACTTAAACTGGGGGAATTAGACAATTCTCAAACAACAGTCGGGGAGTCAAAGACAACAAAAACAGGAGAAACAATTAATCAAGAAGATAACCCACAAATTACATTCCAGGTAAATATAGATAAACAATGTACAATCTTATATCACACAACATTGGAGGAATTGGTAAAACAGAATCCTCACTTACAATACAAAATGGGAAAATGGGAAGCAATACTAGAAAATTTTAATTCACAGCCACAAGAATTGGAGGAATTGTGGTACATTCCCATTGATAAGATAGGAGGATATTGTGAAGGAGAAGAGGGAAACTCAACCCTAAAAATAAAATTTGGTAAAAATCATGCCAAAGCCATATTGGATAGTGGATCAGGTGTGGCCATCATGACTAAACAAACTTGGGAAAAATGGGGAAAAAATGAATTGATACCCACTAAAATGAGATTGCAACTAGCGGATGGACACATAGAAAAACCTCTAGGAATATGGGAAAAAGTGATTGTGGACATATGCGGAATAGAAATAGAGCATAATTTTGCTGTAGTTGAATTCCCACAATGCACTTCATATGAAATTATCCTAGGAAGACCATTCATGAGACAGATGCAAATTGTGCAAGATTGGGGTAATGACTGCCTATATCTTCAGAGCGAAGGAAGAATAACCAGAGTGAATCTAAGGAATGGCCATTATTGTGACATATCCCCCCAAGAATGGTTCAAGATACATCAAAATCAGGATTTAAGTGAAGAATCAGAGTTGGAAGATCAGAATGAAACTGAATCATCAATATGGAAGTGCTATATGATAAGAAATGTCACAAATAGAAAAAGAAGATTGAGAAGAGAAGATTGTGTAGAAGGAAGAAAATTACAAGATGAGAGCTATGTACCACAAAAATTCAAAGATGAAGAATTTGAGCCCTATGGGTGGAACCAAATTTTGGCTACCATGGATCTGGCCAGTGATGAGTATGTAGGAGTGGAATTTCAAAATGAAGAAGGATATGATGTTTTCCACATAGGAATACAAATGATAAAGGTATCAGAAACAAAAGAGGACCATGAAAAAGAAATGATATTGAAAAATGGGAAAACACAATATTTGGAAGAAGTAAAAGCTGAAGATGCAATAAAAGATAAAATCTCAGGCAAATACAAGAAAAACAAACACAAGGAAATAGAAAAAGACCAAGAGGATGAAAAGAATGAGAAAATGACAGACAAAGACCAACAGTTTGATGTACCAGCAAATTTCAAGACTTATGAAGTAGAAGACAGATTACTTCTAAAAATGAAACCAAAGAGAGAAAAGAAAAAAGGGGAGGCATATGACAATGAAGAACAAACTAAGAAGGTTATGATCACTCAGGAAGATGGGGAAGAAAGATATATTGTAATGGCTGATGACATGACAAATCAAGAAAAGGAGGCATTAAGGAATTTGGCCAGAAACTATAGGGATGTGTTTGCCTATAGCTATAAGGATTTGAAGGGGATTGATGCTAAAATCTGTGAGCATAAGATTCCTATCACACCTGATGCAAAACCTAGCAAACAGAGACATTACACATTCAATGATAAATACTCTGCTAAAATAAAGGAAGAAATTGACAAGCTGTTGGCTGCCAATTTCATCTATGAGATTGAGTATACAGAATGGATCTCTCCTATAGTTGTGGTACCAAAAAAGAATGGGAAACTTAGGGTATGCATTAACTTAAAATGGGTGAATGCAGCAACTATAAGGGATAGCTATCCATTACCTATAACAGACCATCTTCTAGAAAGAGTGGCAGGGAAGGAGGTTTATAGTTTTTTAGATGGTTTTTCAGGATACAATTAGGTACCTATAGCATTGGAAGACCAACATAAAACTGCCTTTTCCACAGAATGGGGAATTTATGCTTTTAGGGTTATGCCCTTTGGATTAACTAATGCCCCAACAACTTTTCAAAGATTGATGTGTCATATCTTCAAAGAATTCCTAAGAAGTGTAATGGAAATTTATGTGGATGATCTGTGTACTTTTTCATTAAAAAAACAGGATCATTTGAAAGATTTAGAAAACATATTCAGGAAATGCAGAACATACAGAGTATGTTTAAATCCAGAGTATGTTTAAATCCAGAGAAGTGTGTATTCTTTGTAAGACAAGGAAGAATGCTAGGTCACATAGTATCCAAAAATGGAATTTCAACTGATGAGAAAAAAATAACGCTATAGTAGAACTTCCAAGACCAACAAATGTAAAGGAACTTCAAACTTTCATGGGACATTGCGGGTACTATAGAAAATTTGTACACAAGTTTGCTGACATAGCTAAACCTTTGTATGCCTTGAGCACAAAATTTGAGTGGACCCAAGAGTGTGATCAAGCTTTTGAAACCCTAAAAACTTGTTTGGTTACAGCCCCAATTCTGAAAACACCTCAATGGGATAAAATTTTTCGTGTCCATGTCTTCAAATTATGCTTTGGGATGTGTGTTAGCACAACCAATAGAAGGAAGAAAATTAGATTTTCCAGTTTCTTATGCTAGTAGGCAACTAAATTCAGCAGAGAAAAATTACACAACTACTGAAAGGGAAGGGTTGGGAATGATATTTGCTGTGAAAAAATATAGACATTATCTATTGGCCAACAAGTTTAAATTTTTTGTGAATCATCAAGCTTTACTCTACCTAGTAAATAAACCTTGTCACACTGGTAGAATAGTCAGATGGTTTCTTTTACTGATGGAGTTTGAGTTTGAGGTAATGGTCAGACAAGGAAAAACACATTTGAGAGCAGATCATTTGTCTAGAATCCAGGCTAAAGAACCAATTTCACCTTTAGATGATGACCTGCCAGATACATATCTATTCAAAGTAGAAAGTGTTCCTGAGTGGGCCATACCCTTAATACCTTTGTTAACCATGGGACCTTGCAGAACATTTGGAAACAACACACACTTAGTATTACAAAGCAGGAATTTTGTGCTGCTAGCTGGGTACTTGTATCACCTCAACCATATAGGCATATTGGAATATTGTACTCCAGAAGAGGAGCAATAGGAATATTTGAGAAGAGCTCATTGTTGGAACCCTTGTACTCATGCTTCGATAATAGTTACCCTAAGCAATCTCAATAGGATGGGAGTACATTGGCCTAACAAGATTCAAGATGTAACCAAATATGTTGCTAACTGCTGGGAATGCCAATCCTTGCAAAACTCAGAACTTATTACTCTATATTGGTTTCAGAAAAATCCAGAATGGAGTGAAAACATCATTAAGGAGTTGAAAAGGGAGGAAAAAGGAAAACAAGTAATAGCTGGTGCAGATTCAAAAAATTTACAAGTGATCTTTGAAGAATATCAACTGATAGGAGAACAATTATATAAGAGAGGGATGGATGGATATTTAAGAATTTGTGTTCCTGAAGATAGATATCTGGAAATGTTGGAAATGGCACATTCTAGAATGGCAGGAGGACATTTCTCAAGTGACAGAACAGCTAAACTTATATTATATTCTTGCTTTTGGTGGCCAACCCTATTTCCTGATGCAAGAACATATGTAAAAAGATGTGACATTTGTCAGAGGGTGAGTCAACCAAATAAAAGAGACAATATGCCATTAGTTCCATTGATTTCAGCAAGAGCCTTTAGTAAATGGGGGTTAGATTTCATTGGACCTATACATCCTCCAGCAAGACAATCACATGCTGAATACGTACTAGTAGCTACAAATTACCTGACAAAATGGGTTGAGGCCAAAGCTACAAAAAGAAATGATGCTCATACTACTGCCAGATTTCTCTATGAGAATATCATCACCAGATTCGGACTTCCAATTGAATTGGTAAGTGATAGGGGGACCCATTTTTTAAACCAAATCATAGAAAACATAACTGAATATTTCCTGATTAGTCATAGAAAGTCAGCCCCATATCACCCACAAGACAATGGGTTAGCAGAAAGTACTAATAAAGTACTTTGTACTGTATTGTCAAAATTTGTAAACACAAACAGGAATGATTGGGATTTACAACTTAATCATGTTCTATAGGCTTATAGAGTGGCATACAAAACTGCATTAGGAACCACACCATTCAACCTGGTATACAGACAAAATGCAGTTCTGCCCTTGGAATTCCTTATTCCAACACTGAAGGTGGGTAGTCAATACAATTGGACTGGACATGAATTGTCTGAGAGAGTGATCGAATTGGAAAAACTGGGAGCATCTAGACTCCAAGCAGTGATGAGCATCTATGCAGACAAGAAAAGACAAAAAGCTTATCATGATGTTCATATTAAAGAAAAAGATATACAAGAAGGAGATCTAGTTCTGGCTTACACAGTCAAGGAACATCAGAAAAAGTTTCAGAAAAAAGGACATGGGCCGTACATTATACATCAGATAAGTAATAGTGGAGCTATCCAACTAGCTAACATAGATGGAGAGATCATGCCAAACTTCATAAGTGGATGTAGAGTTAAAAGGTATGATTTCCCATTAACTGCTTCTGAATGGAGAAGATTACACCAAGCTCAAAACAGGAAAAAAGAAGAGGAAAACATTAGAAAAGAGGCTCAACAAGAGGCAAAGGAAAGGATAAGAAAAACCAAAAACCTTAGAGAAGTCCTTCTATGTGAAACACCTCTAAAACAAAAAGAACATTTGCCTATGATAACAATGGATTGTCAAAATGAAAAAATCAAGGTTTTGATAGACTCAGGTGCACAGGTAAATTTGATCAGTTCAGCTTTGTTGAATAAATTTAACCTAAAAAGAACTAAAAGCAAAACCTTTATCAAAACCTTGGAAGGACAAATAATACAGAGTCTGTCTTCACCTTCTATTGAAGTTAAGTTCAATAAAGAATATATGAAAATAGATTGTGAAGAATGGCCAGATCATTTGATGACTGAGAAATTGATTTTGGGACAACCATGGCTCAAACAAGGTAAAGTAATTTTGAATTTTGAAAAAATGAAGCTTAAATTGACAATAAATAACAAAAGGTTTTTAATATTTTTATTGAGTAATGAAGAACTTGAAGTTCAACAGGATGTTCATGACCCAGACATGGAAGGATTTACTTTTTCATTGGAAGACACACAGACATTACCTATACAAATACTAAATGATCAAGCTTCATTTAATCAAAATCTACAAAAAATGGAAAGGGCAAAGGAGGGTGGAGACACAGGAGCAAGGTGGCAATTATGGAAAAATCTGAAGCATCAAAGCATTGGAACAAGAAGGATATGGAAACAAAGCATACCCAAGGCCTGTTCATCAAAACAAAATCCGAGGACAAAATGGATATGGAGGCCAAAATATTCTAAAAACTGCTTATCAGAAGGAGATGGATTTTTTCCTGAGACAGAGACAACTAGGGTTGAATATTATTGGGTAAAAAAATCATTGTTTCAGAAACAAGATCAGAATGTGATAAAAAAGAAAATCATAAAATATTGGGAATTAGGACAAAATATTTTACCTTATCCTTTTTCTAAGAAGAGAATTAGGAGGGGAAGAAAAGAAATAGAAGAAATTATATATAAAAAAAGAAATAGAAGAAACTATAAAAAAAAAGGAAAAAAAACAACAAAAGAAAAAAAAGGGAAAAGAAATAGAAAGAGAAAAATTATCTATTTTTCCTTTTATAAGTTATATAGCACAAAGCAAGATAAAGGTAGAAGGGTAGCAGGTTTCTATTTATTATTTTGTATTTTCCATTTTATGTTTTATGATTTTTTATTCTTATTTTTTATTTTTATTTTTCATTTTTTCTTTTAAACATCTTCTTCCTGGATAAGAGCTGTCAGAAGAGGGGAGTGCACTAGACATCTTGCTACACATGTAATGATCACTTTAATTGAGTTCTTCTAAAGAAGTCAGAATTTAATTGAAAGTTTATTTTCATTCTTCTTTCATTTCATCTCAAAATAAATATTATTCTTGATTTCTCGTGACTCATGTGGGTGAAGTTTTTTCTTTTGTGTGATGATATATTTTCTCCAGAATGGTGAATCCAAAGGAGTTGCCAATTCATGATTTCAAAGCAGAATCAATCACTCTTTCTAGAGGACACTGGTTCTTGGATAGTGAAGCTGTAATAGAGAAGATGGACCTGGAGTCTGATGACGAGCAAGAGATTCGAGAAGCAAAAAAGGTGGTTAAGGAGCTCAAAGAAACTCTAAGTATCATTGGCCAGCATATATTCACAGTGGGAGTAGGGGGTTACAAATATACCATGCTGTGTCAAGAGTTCTACAGATTTCCAAGAGTAGCGATCAATCAGAAAAGATGGAAGGCAGTAGGGTTACACAAATTGTTGGAGGAACCCATATTTTTTATAGATTTCGAAAGAGTGGCATAGGTAATGAACAACCTGTTGGAAGTTGGAAAAGGTAATGATGCTTATTTACGGTGTAAATTCAAGAACAAAGATAACCAAGAGGTGAATATCACTATAAAAGCAGAGCATATAAGAGCAACTCTATAGTTTTACCCAATGGGAACCAAGCTTGATAATAGCTTTGTGAAAAAGAATAAAGAAACATATACAGGATACTCTAAATTTCTTGACTTTAAAGGAAAAGAGAATGAGGAGTATGCCATCAGGATGTTTCTGCAGTACTTTTGCTTCCCAAAACTACCAAGGTATACCATGCCACATAAACCGGTTACACTAATTATGTTCAACAATAAGGACAAAACTAAACCCTTTGGTGTAATGGATGTAACCCCATACATACATGAGCAGTTGAAAGAAGCAGCTAAACATTGGGAGCAGAAAAAGTATATGAATGGAGCCCAGTTTTTAACCAGGATTATATATCATGTATTGGGAATGGAAGATCAATTGAAGTTGGCTCTAGAAGCACAATATTTCAGAAGTCTAATGACAAGAATTAAGAGTCCTCCCAAGAAGATGCCTGTGAGAGAAGCAGAAGGACAAACCAGCATGAGGGGAGCAGGAATGAAAAGAAAGGGAATCTCAGAGGAAGTGGTCCCTGTAAAGAAAAGAAGGTTGGATCCAAGAAAAGTAGAATTAGAGCAGGTTGAAGCAACCAAAGAAGAACATGAAGCTACTCAGAAGCAGGTTCAATCTTCTAATGACCCTCATCCACCTCAGACCAGTAAAGATCAGTTATATACTTATTTGACTCAAGGTAATAATAAAAGAGCAGTATATGAAGCACATTATCAAAAGATGTTGGAGGATTATTCTTGCAAAGCAACAGATTGGGTTCAAGAGGAAGTAGAACATTATGAAGAACTGCAGGATCAAATGATGGCAGCTGAGATAGAGGAAGTATTTGTTAAAAAGGAAGTGGAGCTATTAGCATACTTCAAGGAGCTACAAGGACCTCTTGAAACAAGAACTACAATTGTAGTAAAAAAGAAGGTTCAAAAGAAACCCGTACAGAAGAAGAAGCTGACCAAGAAAAGTAAAGGGAAATCAGTGATTGAATCTGTAATTATAAAAGAGACAGAAGAAGTGACAGTAGGAGAAAAGGAGAAAGAATCTACTGTTGTGGACGAATCAAAACTGGAAAAATCTGGCATAGCAGGCTCTTCACAAATATCTTCAGACTCTGAAAGTGATATTGAAAATTTTTTATTAAAAAGTTTGAATTTATCAGTCCCTAGTACACCCAATGTGATAACACAGTCCATTGAAAAAAATAAAACACCAGAAGGCATGAGTGAGAAGACACAGGGAAAGCAAGTCCAGGAAGAATCAGCAAAACAACTCAGTCCTGAAGAAGAAAGAAGGATGATGAAAGGTAAAGCAGTAATGATCGAAGAGGAGGGTGAAGTGAGAAAAGAGTTCAGCTGTGGGTTAGTGCATTCAGGATTAAAGTCAACATGGACAAGACCTTCACAACAAACCTATTTCAAATTGGATGAAGGGAAAGTAGAAGCAGAAGAAAGAGCACAGATATGCAGTCAAGACACTAAACAAAAAGATACAGCTCAAGTCAAGGAAACAGAAGAGGAAATAGTAGAAAAAGAGAATGCTCAAGAAGTAGAGGAGGGGATTGCAGAGAAAGAGATCAACCAAAGCATAAAAGACATCCTGAATGATTTGAAACATAATGAAGAATTCACAACTACAGAAGATCAAGGACAAGAGGAAGGCTTAGATCTCATGGATATAGATGAGCAGGAGGAAGGACAGAAAGAGCAGACAAGTAATGATCAGACAAAACTTGCTGAGGAAACTAATTCAACCATAATTTAGGAAGAAGAAGTACAAGTAAAAGAAAGACAATTCTTTGAAGAAGGTAGTGATGGAAAACAAGAAGGTAGAAGAAACAAAGACAACTAGAGATATATCAGAACAGGAGAATAAGGATGATCACATATTGGAAGATGAAGAAGAGGTGGCAGATCAAGAAAAAATGGAAGCAGATAAAAGTCTTGAAGAACAAAAGACTCAGGACCTAGAGTATGAGGAAGAAGATGAAGAGGAGAATAAGTGTAAAGAAAATAAGCAGATAGAAGTCAAACAAATGGAAATAGAAGTTGGGTTAGAAAGGATACCTAAAAATATAAGATCTGCTTGCAAGATCATTATGAGCAACATAGAGCAATTCAAACCATCCAACAGAAACATGATTATATCAGGTATGGCAGCTGAATCTGAGTTTGAAAAAGGCAGTAGTATCATTAAGGAGCACAAGAAAGAAAAAGAACAATTGACAGAACAATTGAGGATTGTAAAGGAGAAAAATGAGGAATTAACATATAGGATAATTGCTTTGGAGGAATTAGAGGTACAACAACAAAATAAAATCTAATATCTTGAAGAGAAGTGTGCAAAACAAACAGAGCAGAGTAGTAAAGTGGAGATGGAGTTAAAGAAAATTGAAGGGAGATATAGAACTTTACAAAGTTCATATCAAATCATGGTCAAAGCAAATGAGGAGATCAACAAACTATTAATGGAAGAAGGCCAGTTGAAGGAAGAAAGCAAGGCTGATCAGGTGACACAGGAGGAAAAGGAAGGATTGCACAAAGAAATCATGAGATTGCAAACAGAGTTGAAAGAAGCCAAGGAGCTGGAGAAACAGGCTAGTATACATGCTGCTACCTCAATGAGGGGTTACAACAAATTACATATGGACATAGAGAAAGAAAGGAGTGATTGGCAGTCAAGCTTAGAAAAGGAAAGAAGTAATTGGATAGCAGAAAGAGAGATATGGGCATCTCAAAATAGGAGTTTAATGATAACAATAGAAGAGCTGCAGAAAAAGCTGGAAAAACCACAAGCTCAGGATGAAGAACAGATAGAGACTACACATACATAAGATTATGAAGTAGGAAATGATGACAGAAACTTTTGACAAACAGAGAATCCAGAATGGATTTCATTAGAAAAATGCATGATGAATATGAGGACCAGATTGTTACATTTGCTTTAAATAAAGGAATAAATCCTGATCAACATCATTGGGCTGCACATGGACTAGGCATACCTTTGTGCATGATTATGGAAAGTATTAAAAACTATAAATTGGAAAGGGTGGCATTACCTCCAAACAAATATTTAGAATATGAGGAAGATATCAATGTGACAAAGGAGCTATTTGAAAAAGCTAATCCCAAATGGAGGAATAGATGGTTGGATGCAAATAAGGAGTGCAGAAAAATATGGAAGGAAGCACCTATTCAGCTGAAGATTAATCCAGCATACTGCCCAGTAGCAAGGAGAAGAGAGTGGACAATTTTCTGGGAAAGAAGGAAAGAAGGACAAATTCCATTTTTAATGGTTGAATTTTCCAAAGATAGCAGGACCAAAGCCAGGAACATGGCCTACAAAAAAGTATATGGTGGATACAGCTGAATCTATCTTAACCACATACAAGGATGTTAATGACCCAACATGTATTTTACTAATCAGAGTAATGAGACTCATTTTGGCATGTATAGAGACTTACACAGATACAGATGTCAGAATTCTAAATTACATTGGCTTCAATTCTCCTACTCATGCCTTATTATTTGATCTCAGTGAAACACCTGACATGATATGTCTGATGGCTTATTATAGCAGAGTAATATTTTTGGGCAGCCATTATCTCCAAATTTTTGAAGATGCATTTGATTATGGGTTCTTTGAAAGGGAATCATAGATATTTGGAAACTTTTCTGTGGTCACAAAGTCTCGACTCACTGCATATGAAGCTGCCTACACACTATACTTGAAAAAGGATGTAATTGATAAACAGGAGGCTGCTGAGCAGTGGAGGAACGCATTGTTTGAGATGGTAACCAACTTGAATGTTACTGAAAGGAGAAGCCATGACCTACTGTCACAAGTTTATCAGAGAAAGAAGAAATAAAGGGAGCATTCAGCGTATATGAGCAGGAATGTCTTTTGTCAGGAGCCAAAAGGTCTAGGAGGGGAAGAATGTTGGAAGAAGTAATTTTTTGAAGTACTTTTGATGGAAAATAATTGTAAAATGCGGAAAACTTGTAAAAATATTTATGCAACCGATGTAAAAATAAGGAAGATTCTTCCTTATGTAGAGTAGAATCCTATGTAATTTTTCTAGTATTTTTGGAAACTCATAGATAGCATATTGTTAGAATAAAAGAGGAAAGGACCAAGATTCAAGTGTGAAAAGGGACACTTGAAAATGTATAAAAGAAAATTTCCTCTATTATGAGAGGGTTGGTTATTTATAATTGATGCTATCCAAGTGAAGAGAGAAGTTTCCTGCAGAAAATCATGTTTCTTCATTTTGTGTGGTTTCTTTGATTTGTTGAGTCTATTCTATGCGTATCCATGGAGATTTGTGAGCTTCTATTGTGTGTTTCTGATGAATGTGTATGAAGAGAGTTGATTATTGATGTATTGAGTGAGAAATTGATGAAGAATGGTGCTGGAGATGAAAATCTTTTGATTTCACAGAATCACGATTGTCTCGTCTAAAGGTTGCAGGTATCATTTTTTAGTTTTGACTTTATGATTGTATTCTGCTGAGAAAATAACATGTTTTAGACACCAAGATTGTGGAAAATGATGGAGATTTGCTCAAGATAATCCAAACCCTAGAAATTCCTCTTCATTTTCACTATTTCTCAGAAATCCAGCCATTTTTCTCTTATTTCTTGGATTCTATTATCTAGAAGGGGCTGTGGTCTCATGTATACTTCCAGGATTGACAAAAATAAGATGTATTGTTGATTCTTTATGCTAAATGATTGGAGAGGACAACTCCAAAGATCTACAACAAACAACAACAATAAAAACAGAACCGCATAGAGATATATTCTATATCATGGACTGGCCAACCATGTACCTCCATAAATATACTCTCATCCACACTATATCTCATCATGTGCCCTCTCATTGAGTGCCACATGTACTCCCATATAAGGGTGAATTCACACACCCACAAGGGATCACATAGCAATATCTCGACAACCACCTTTCCTAATATACGTATGAGCTTTGAGAGAATAGAAATTATAAGGTTTGATCATTCTGCTTGATTGAGTGTGTTAGTGCATGATTCTTTGTTCAAGTAAATAAATTGGAACTAATAGATCCAAATGTAGTAGCATCTCTACTATAGAGAGTGTTATCTGCTCAACTAGGAACACCTACAAAGTATTTAGTGATTTGGATAATGGAATTCAAATAATGGCCTCATCAAGCTCAAGTTATTTCCAAAATCCTCATCCCAACATGCAAGAGGATTCGATGTCAAAGGTTGAAGATCAATACCATATCTAACTCACCTTCACTCACACTAATGCATTGAGAGCCACCATATATAAAGTTGATTGTGGATAGTCAACTATTGGACTTGGTGAGCTCAGGAACCTAACTCTCCTTAAGATCATTGTAACAACACCAGAAGGAGATTTCTTAGTAGACAAAATGAGATCCTATTACATGGCCAAATATAAACCATAGAACATCACTCCAAATGGAGTAGAAGTTCTAGATAATCTTGGTCTAAATCTTAATCCACAATAAAGCCAAAATAAGGCCTAATCCTAATGCTTTACCTTGTCTAACAAGGAACATTTATGTCAAAAAATTAATCTGTGATGGAATTTCTCTTGAACTTTACTTTGTTTGCAAGTCAAAAGTATTCTTTTAGACTCTACCACCACCTAAGAGCTGAGATCCTTACCATTTGGACATACATGAATTCAAGTATTCAAATCCAAACATAGAAATCTATAAGGACAAAATGAATAGACCATATTACCTACTATAGGTAGACAACCAACAATATTATACACATCATGGACTACCTATTTTTGCAAATGGTATTCCTAGGATGGTATTCAACACAACTTGTAGTCCTTGGAATCCCATTCCACCAATCTCAATAGTTCCAAGTAATTATGTAACTAGTAGCATAAAATACAAGCATATCATATAGAAATGCATCTACAATAGTGCAAACATATCCCATCTTAATGACTCAAACCACATATGTCTCGACTCCCATGAAAAATGTCAAATCTATACCCATAATTACAAAAACCACATGGAAACCTATGCTCTCTCTCTCTCTCTCTCGGAACAATGTTTGTTGCATTACCCATGGCAAGTATGCCACCACCACAATCTATCATACCTTCTACGTTTCCAACATGGCCACCACAAATGCCACATCCAATTTTCCCCATAGGCCAACAAGTGCCTCCATTAGTACAAGCCAACCCCATTTCTGAAGATTTGACACAACATTGAATTCCACAATCTCAAATTTGAAGAAAAAATTTTGGGAGATGGCTTAGGCCTTCTTAAATGTCAAAATATATGCGCGAGTACTATGGAAAAAAATGATATGGAGGCACACAAGCTTGAATTTAGGTAGGTGTTGCATGCCAAATAAGGCCAAGATTTATTCATACAATATGAAAGGAGCCATTTTAGTTTGGTTCCAACCACTAAGCATGCATAATTTTGAAAACATAGATCAAATAGTAAAGGCTTTCGTAGTTGAGTTTGCTAAGAAAGAAGTCAAGCAAGACACCTCAATAATTATTATGATGAAAAATTTCTCAATTTTTTGAGTATGTCTATAACCATCAACCTATAAGGAAATATCCTATCACAACGTGCTAGTACCAAAGTAGACCAATTATGGGAAACTATCAAGTCCAAGGAATTATGCACAATAGTAACACTATCCCTTGAGATACTCTTATCAAGTTGGACAATGAATGCAATATCATTCTAGACCTATGCTATGGTATCAAGCATACCAAGGAAGATACCAACTAGGAGTCACCTCTTCCTCCGCATAGGGTTCCAATAAAGTATGGACAAGCACAAAGAGAAAATAGAGCGAGCGATGAACTTAATTCAAATGTACTCAATAAAAAGGTCCATGCTATAGATGCAATGGGGACCACCTCATAAAGTATTTTTCTCTTGCATAACAAGTTGCTCAATTTCCACCCATACCAACAAAAAATATTTTTGTAGTGATTCTGTCAAAATTGACTTGTACAAAGACTAGCCTCAAATCTTGAAGAGGAAAAAACTTGCACTTATCAACATGGTGACCACACTTCCCTCTAGTCGTGAAGCAGAGGAAGTAAAAATAGCACCAAATCTCAAAAGATAAATGAAAGAAAGTGCTTGATTCATCTATCTATACAAACAAACAAGATCTTCCAAAAAACTTTGCATAATCAAAGGGTACATGTAAGATTTTTCAAACAATTTGACAAGAACATTAGACTACAAGAAAGATCATAGATTATTTCTAGTCACTAGCTTACGTGAATCCATGAACACAAATCGGATTGGTCCTATCTCACCCTCTAACAAAATAGTTAGAAGGATTATTCAAGGCTTATCATGATAGAGAGTTGGACCATCAATTGTGAACCATGAAAAATGTTACCCATTAGGGGGATTAATTGTGTCAACAGATGATAAAACTAGCCCAAAGCTTGTTAGAGAAGTTTCCCAACATTGTCCTTCCAATCCCAATGCCTGAAGAACATTTCCAAAAGGTTTTCAAAAACACATCAATCAAAAGAGCCAATCTCTAACCATCAAGAGACTCCGGTAGAACCAAAACCCATCCACATCCATGATCCCTTACCAAAAGAGGATATTGTGGTTCCACATATAAAGGGTTCTTGGCAAGGTGAAATCTAGGAGAATTATAGCTAAAATGGAAGGAGATGGCCAAATCCCAAGAAAAACCTCCATTCTAAGAGTTCCAGGCATGCGATGAATCAATGAGAAGTGACTTACTTCTTAATGAGCTTGTAAGTTCAACATCATGTATTGATGTGGAAACTCACTTCTAATCTCTACCACGATTGCAAGGAAGCTTTGGAATGTAAAAAGACCACTACTTTGAAGATAAACCAATACTCCAAAGGAAAAAGTAAAGAAACTAATTCATGAAATGTGATTATAGTGAAAGAGATGAAGACAATATATTATTTCCAATCACTTATAATGGTGTGACTACCAAGGATGTTGTAGACTCAGGTGTAGGGGTAGCCATTTATACTAGGAGAAGATGGGGAAAATAGGGTAATCCCACATTTTGTCCCACTCACATGTGCCTATAGTTAGTAGAAGTACTTATGGAGAGGCCCTTATGTCTCCTTGAAAATATTGCCTTGACCACCGATAGAGTAGAGTTGAGCACACCTAAGACATTTGTAAATTTGGCAAGGTGAGAAATTATTAAATCCTCTTATGAAGAACATTCCTAAGGCATATGAAAGTGGTTCAAGACTGGGGAGGAAATTCTATTTACATACAACATCAATGCATTACAATCAGGATCACTTGCAAACCAATTCATACAGAGATGTGCCACCTCTCTAATGACGAGCTTTACATGACGATCAGGAAAAAATCTCTATAGAGAGTAGAATTTGCAATCAAACTCTTGGATACATAAACACACAAGTTTTTGGTTGTGGTTATATAGGACAACAAGAACCAAGTTAACCAATTGAAAGACAATTTAATGATCTTGAATATATTCCAGAAACTGATATTGATGAAGATGAATTTGATCATTTTGATTGAATGCATATTTTAAGAATCATTGAGGTATCAACTGATGAACAAATGACTACACATCATTTTGAAGAAGATGGCTATGCCTTTAGTCTACTTATGGTGTGTTTTGGACGATCCAATACTTCAGTTGTTGAGACATGTAGAAGTAATAACTGTATCCATCAAGTGATGTAGGATAAAAATTTAGTGACTACCCAAGTCTCTACATGGAAGGGACCTATTGTAATGAACAACATGGGGACCCTAATTGATCATATGTCATTTCTAGAGACTATGACCTCAAGAATCTTGTGTTGATGGATCATGAAAACACACTTTTTTGGATTTATGCACACTTTGTACAAGAAAAATGTACAAAGAATCCTATTAAGGCATGGATCATGTTCCTTTTGTTCATGTAAATATGCATATAATTCATCCATGTATATTCTAAGCATTTCTGAAGAAATTCCTTGAAGATATGGAATATAAACCTTTGAAATGTAGCTCAGGATTTCTCAATCCAAATGGAGTTACATGGAAAGCATATATGTCCCACTACATTGAGGGGGTGGTATTATGTTAATCCTCTAGTGCTATGGACACTCAATTTCAACCAAAGAAACCATCTAAGAAGATATAAACTTCTTTACCAAATACCCTTTCTAGCAAATGATTTGTAATTGGTAGTGGATAGCTATCTCATATAGTGTATACATTCAATTTCTTAAGATTGATGCAAATACATAGTTTGTTATTCTTTTTTGGGACAATCATGATAGGTGAGATCCATCTTATATGCTTGATTTCACAAATGAAGCTAGTGGATAACAGTTTATCTATCTTTTCCTTGATATTGGAAGAGTGGGTGTCATTCTAGGTATATGGTCTTAGTTTTGATGGTTGATCATCTTGTGTCATAGGTATATGATAAACATAGATGTCCAGATCAACTCCTTAAAGAATCCTTGTATGCCCAAGCAAAGACATCTTGATACTCTCAAAGTGAATGAGTTCTTCGTCCTCATAAAATAATAGATCATTAGCAATATAGGAGCACCTTTCTTCATTGTCCCCAATTGCTATGACCACTTTCTTGGTGTCCTCTTTATTGTCATCAATATATCCCTTTGTCTTTTCATGCTTTTGCATTGAAGAAAATACCTTTGATTCCTCGACTTGATACTTTTCAAAGTCCTCAAGAACCTAAAACTTGATTTTCTTGGTGGAATTACTCCTAGGGATACTAGCTCGTCATCTTTAACCTCTTTTTCATGGGCTTGGAAGATAGCATGTGTAGGCTTTTCCATGTTATTAAAACCCTGAAATAACAAACAAGTCCAAGCTTTTATGGGATGTTGTGGGTATTATAAAAGATTCATACACACATATGCAATCATTCCAAAGACGACATATAGGATTTTGAAGAATTTGGAGTAGATGGAAGAGTGGGAAAAATCTTTCCCAGATCTTAAGGGATGTCTCATATTCGTACAATTTTAAAGGCCTTGGATTGGAACAAACTATTCCCATATCCATTTGGATGCATGTAATTTCATGATTGGTTTCATCTAAGCACAATCTATTGGTGAAGGCAATATGGACTTCCAAAATGCATATGCAAGTCACCAACTCATCTTTTTTGAGAGAAATTATAGTACCACAAAACATGATGGACTAGGCATGCTCTATGTAGTGAAATTTTTTTTAGAATATTTTACTAGCACATGAGTTTAAAATCTTTTTAGACTATCAAACCCTACCATAAATTGAAAATAACCCTTGTGCTACTGTTCAAGATAGTATGTTGGTTCCTTTTGCTAATGAAATAAGGTTTTGAAGTGCTAATTAAGAAGGGAATCACTCATGCCCATGTAGATCATCTCTCAAGAATGCTAAGTACTGACCCTATTGAATCAATTAATGATGAAATACTAGACATACATATTTTGAATGTAGAAACGAAACATAAATGGATTGAGTTAGCAATACTTGTTTTATCCTTTGAACCAATCCATCCTTACATGCATTTCATGAGAGAAGATGTATGAATGAAAAGAACTTGCACACTAAAGATAGTTGCTCATATGACCAAGACACAAATGGGACCTTTTCTTATCCCATGCAAAGGAGGATCATTTAATGTTAGTGTCTAGAGCTCACATGGATGAATTTGATAGGCATCTTATAAAATCAAGGAGTTTCCGTAATATGCAAAGAAATGGCATATTTTCGCTGCACATGGAATCCATGATACATGATTAAGTTAGAGCCTTTTCCATCTACCAAGTCATTCACACAATTGAGCATGTTACTCTATACTATGTATCTACATGCCCCTCCTAGAAGAAGAACATAGTAAATTACCTAAAATTTGGCATCTATCGTATCTATATGACCATACCCCCCAAAAAAAAACTTTACAAGAAGAGATATGAGACTATGCACTTAATGGAAATATGTTATAAAAGTGAGGAAAGGATAAATTTCTGTACCTTTGTGTTCACACGGACAATTATTAGCCACTATTGAGCACACTCAAGTGTTATCGGTGGACAATTCTTTGTAGACCAACTACTTCAAATGATTCTATTTTCTAGTCTATGGTCGCCCACCTGATGCATAGATGGACAAACGTTCATGAGTAGGTGTGATACATGCCAAACAGAAAATACCATTCAATCAAGATCAAACGCCAATTTGGAATTATCTTGTAGCTTATAAGAGCATGTTGGGATCTAGTCCCTTCAATTTGGTATATAGACAATACGCAATCTTGCCTATTGACTTCCCTGTTCCAACTCTCAACCTAGCTAGAGATTAGGAGTTAAAAGTTCATGAGTTATTCACCTTTGTAGATAAGTTTATTGCATTTCAAGAGACATGCCTTAGGGCAACAATGGGCATTTACGCTCATGATAAATGCAAAAAAATCTTATTTTGATACCCACATAAAGGATGCAAAGTTACAAGAAGGTGACCTTGTACATACATTGAAATAGCACACATGAGGAAGCTACAAAAATGAGGATGTTGTATAATTTCATGGGTCTAAGGGGAACCTTTGAAATTTAGGGAATGAGAAGGAAACGCCTTCAAAAAATGTCAAATAAGCAAATTAGATAGAAGCATTGGGTTTCTAGGTATGAAACCTTTGACATTTATTGATTATTTACCCCTATTTGAAGATTTTTGAACTTTCACATTGATTTCTCTAAGATTGAGCATCATCATAGTTTAGACATTATGGGTGATGGATTCCCTTCTTCAATTCACAAACTAGATCGAAAAGAATACTTAGCATGGTCTCTAAAGATGGATGCATACTTGCAAGGGAGAAATCTTTATGGATACATCTCTGGAGATGAGGTGATGGCTATACAAAGGACCAAGGGACAACAAACACAAGAGCAGAGAGAGAGGTTGAACACATGGTGTGTAAAGGATGCTTTGGAAAGGTCAAATATTATAAAATCTATTTGTAATTTCTTATTTCCACATATTAGGAGATGTAAGACATCACAAGAGACCCCGAAGGATTTGGAAGCATTCTTCACTTCAAGAACCAAGGCCACAAAGAACTAGCTATGGATGGAGTTCACATCACTCAAAAATCAGTCCAAGTAAAGTTTCATGGACTTTGTTGCAAAGATGAAGGATATTTGTGATCAATTAGGAAGCATTGGAGAGATTGAAGATGAGGAACAAGTTTTCAAACAATTCATCAATGGAATGAGACCTGATGACAAGTGGGAAGCATTAAAAAATGCCATGGATTTGTACATGGATATGCAAATTGCATACTTCAACAAACTCATGGGGAAATGCTTCATTCATGAGGCCAAACTTATGAAAAGAATGGTGAGACACGAAAAGGTAATCAATTCTCTATACTTTACACTGATAAAAGTAAAGGTAAAAATGTCAAAAAAAGGAAATAATTTTGATAATGAAAGAAGTACCTCCCAAGCTAACTTTGTAGGTAAGGTAGAAGCTCAAGAGGAAGAGACAAAGGTGGTAGAGAAGACAAGGGAGATCTCAAAGCTCCTAATCTTCTTCCATATTTGGATTAACCAACCACATTATAGAGCATTGTTTCAAGAACCCAACAAACCAGAGAGGAATAGGATATAATAGAGGAGGAAATGGAACTCCAAGAGATAGATCAATGGTAACATGAATTTGTTAAGCAGAGTTCTCTATGCACCTAGCATTACAAAAAAACTCAATAAGTGTAGGTCAAATTGTGGAGAGAGGATTGCAGCTGAGGTTAACAAAGTATGGATCCTATGTAGAGGATCCATACCAAGGATTCAAGAAGATAGCTAAAGGAGCAAGAAAGGGGAATCAAAAGAGAGACAACGATAAGTTATACACATGAGCAAAATAGAGTAGTAGAAAGGAGGAATAGGACCATTGTGAAAGTAGCTAAGTCCATGTTAAATGAAAAGAATTTTCCCAATTACTTATGGGCTAAGGTAGTATCCATTGCCACCTATCTTATAAATAGGTTACCCTCAAAGTATTTGGAAGGTATGACTCCTTACAAAGCTTGAAGAAGACCAAGCTTGGATCATTGCAAGATGTTTGGGTGCATTGTATATGCACATATACAATCATAAGTGAGAGGTAAAATTGATCCCAAGGTAGAAAAATGCGTCTTTATAGGGTATGAACTAAATCAAAAGGTTTATAGGCTATATAACATTAGTACCAAAGGATTCATAGTGATTTGGCATGTAGTCTTTGATGAAAATAAGTACCAAAGGATTCATAGTGATTTGGCATGTAGTCTTTGATGAAAATAAGTCTTGGTTTGAAGATGATTGTAAGAAGATAAAATTACCCTATGACTTGGAGGAAGACTTTCCAACACTCTGAAGCAAAGGTACATATACCCTTGAAGATTCAAGCAATTTAGAGGATAATCAAGAGACTCATAGGAGTGATATCAATTTATGGAACTCCAAAGGTAAAGCAAAGGTGCAAGAATTGAGGGATATTGTGGAATCCTCTTACTAAACTATTAGAATATCCATAAGGGAGAAGAAGAAGCCAAAAAGGTATGGCTATGACACCTTATTCGTAACTAAGCACTATCTACATAGATCAAGATTTTAATTTTGAAGATCCCTGATCTTATGATGAAGCCAAGAAGCAACCATAATGGAAACATGCCAGGGAAGAAGAGATTGAAGATTTGCAAGACAATAACACTTGGGACTTAGTTCTCAAGACATCCACTGTGAAGGTAATTGGATCCGGATTGATCTAGAAAGTAAAGAAGAATTTTGAGATATATCAGATGGCAGTGAAGAATGCATCCCTCAATGGATGGATCTCAAAAGAGGTATACATAGATTAACCCTCAGGTTTTGAAGACTCACATTATCTTGAACATGTGTGAAAATTAAGGAGAGCCTTATATGGGCTAAAGCAAGATCCAAGAGATGGAATCATAAACTTCTAACCTACTTGCAAGATAAAGGGTTTGTAGTGAGAAAAACATATCCTTCCTTATTCATCAAGAGATCACATGGAGAAGCCATATACCTTTATGTATATGTGGATGAAATTCTACTTACAAGTAATGATTCTTAAGGTTTTCAAATAATCAAGCATCAAATGAAGGAGGAATTCAAGATCATTAACTTAGGGAAACTCACTTGCTTCCTTGGATTGGACATAGTGCATATAGAGAATGGTATGTACCTTACTCAAAAGTACATCAAGGATATATTGGAAAAGTAAAAAAAGGAAAATGCTAAGGTTGAAGGTACATCTATGGAAGTAAAATCAAATCTAAGTGCTCCTGAAGGTGAACTGGTTGAAGATGTGGCAAGCTATCAAAGCTTGGTGGGAATCCTTAATAATGATACTTAAACTAGAGTAAACATCAGTGGCCAATTCATGCATACACCTATGATGCCACACTATCACTTCACTTACCATCATGTGTGCACATGTCTTCATACACTTGATATGTCTAAATTCCATGGATTGATAACTAAACATGTATTAATCCACCACTATCCATAATTCTAGGTGACTGAGGTATAGTCTCGATTGGCACATCCCTAAGGCATCAAGACTTAGGTACACACATTCTTGGTGTCATTGTTGGGGAACTAGTCCAATCAAGGTGCCTACATGATGCTAATAGATGCTGAGTGAATGTATCGTGCATGTGAGTAGAGGTAATCTCGATCAGTAGAAAGTCTCTAAAACTTGTTGCGCTTGTTACGTCACACTCTAGTGGTGTGTGTAATAAGTTTGTAGATCTAGGAGGAAAGGAGTGACAGAGTTAGGGTGTAGGAATAGCCTCACTTCAAGTATCGTGTATTGCAATCATTGAGTATTGTGTATCATGCATAGTACCCCAAAGTATTTTTTATTGTCTAAGACGAGCATCGTGTATCACCTCGAGTATGTATCATGTCTCGTAAGCCTATCAGTATCATATCATGGAAAATTAGTATCGTGTATCATCAAACCTAAAGTATCATGTGTCATGTAAGACAAGTATTGTATATCGCCTAAGACAAGTATCCTATATCATCTCGAGTGTGTATCATGTATCGTGGGCATATCCTTATCGTATCATGGAAAATTGGTATCGTGTATCACCTGACCTAACGTATCCTGTATCACTTGACGTGAGGTATCGTGTATCATCTGACCTGTGTCATGTAAGAGAAGTACCGTGTATCATCCTAGAGAGGTGTCGTGTATTGTGGGAGATTAAAGAGTCTGAAAGAAACAAGTGAGTGGAAATAGTAAACTGGAGTGGGCTAGGATAGTCAATAGGGATTAGAAAGACCTAGGAACTAGGTGGTGAATGAACCTGAGATCTGGACGAGTATTAGGCAATCAAAGAAGTGTCGTATCTTCTATCAGAAGTGCAACCCAACCAAGCCACCACTCGATCTACTGTGACACATCCAATGAATCTAAGGAGGAAAGACACATGGCCTCTGAGGATATGCATAGTTCAGTGCCGAGGGAAGGTCTCATGTCTATAGTGGAAGGAGAATATCATACTTCCCTTCAATATATGTCCACTAACTTGCAAGGAATACCCATCTACCTCAATGACCTTAATAGGCTGGTAGTAAGAATGATAAACATGATAGAATCTGAGATAGTTCCAAGACCAGTTGTCAAGTACAAAGGTAGTGTCTATATGGACAAGATTGGATAAATCTATGTAGTAACAAAAAACCCTGACTAGATAAATGAAAGAGGAGAAATGGAAGAGCAAGGAATCAATGGTAGAAATGAAAACGGAGACATAGTGACTGCCCCAAGGGGAAAGTCTGTAGTAGATCAGGTATTAAGAGGAGACTTGATACCCTAGGATGACTACCTAATTGATATTGAGAAGGGCACTAAAGAAATGGCCTCTAACACTCCTTTAGTACTCAGGCTCATAAGCAAGGATGTATATGATGGAAAGGAAGGGTTCTTAGCTCCTTACACATTCGATTCACACATATGCACACAACACAAAGAGCGCTTTTAGGGTACAGGTGGTCTACACTACCCTCTTAGCACCCACACAAAAATGAAAATGCTCTTAGGACACGGGTGTTCCGCACTGTCCTCTTAGCATTCACAGGTAACACATACACATGTACATTCACTATTACACCAAGATTCTTCTAGGACCCGGGTGTTCCGCACTGCCCTCTTAACATTCACACAAAAGACATTTAAATACATAAACACAAGGAGTAAGATAAGATTACTTCCCAATGGATATAAGGTAAAGGGAATCCCTCCCTTCTTCTCTCTGCTTGATTGATGTAATGTTCCACTGCAAGCTCCCCTTTCATACTCAATTGTTGTAGATCTATAAGCCTCTTTTGGATTAGTTCTTCTTCACTTTATGCACTTTCTTTTAGTAGTACACAGAGACTTGGGATTTCCACTTCTATTGGTAACAAGGATTCTTGTCCGTACACTAAATGAAAAGGAGTGATTCCTAAGGATGCCTTGTAGGATATGCGATATGCCCATAATGCTATAGTGAGGTGCTTGTCCCATTCCTTAGGATGCTTCTTTACCTGCTTAATACTAATTTTACAAAGAATTCCATTGGTCTTTTCAACAAGACCATTACATTGAGGATAATAGGGTGTGGAGTCTAATCTATTCAATAGATCATTCATAACATCTGATCTAAAACTTGGACCATGATCAGACACTATCTCTAAAGCTATCCCAAATCTACAACATATGAAATGATAAATGAACTTGCCAATATCTTGTGTTGTTGTCCTTTTTGTGCTAGCTACTTTTGCCCCTCTAGTCATGTAGTCTAATGCCACAATGATGTACTCGTTCCCTGAGCTTGTCCTTGGTAGGGGTCCAACTTCATTGATTCCCCATTTCTTGAATGGCCCATAAGATATGACTGGTGTCCTTGGTTCATACATAAGCCTCTTATTCCCTATAATTTGACATTTATTGCATGTTTTACACCAATATTGAACATCTTTATGAAGTGTAGGCCAGGTATACCCTGCTTGAAGTACTTTCCTTATTGTTATGTCATGTGAGAAGTGTCCTCCACATGCATGACCATGACATGAATCTAGAATGCTCTTTATTTCATATGATGAGGGGACCCTTCTATGGATAAAATCCTTACCTTTCTCATAGAGATGATCTCCTATGCGTAGGTACTGTAGAGCCTTCTTTGCTAGTCTATGCCTTTGTACCTTGTTTAGGTGATTGGGTGGTTCACCAGTATCAAGAAATTCGATGATATCTTTTAATCCTTCTTGACCTACAAAAATGTTGTCTCCCAGCCTCATGGATGCTATGAAACCATCAAATTGCTTATTTGCTAATGCATCTGCTTCCTTATTTTGGCTCCTTTGTACATGAGATATTTGAGTATTATCAAATTGTTTCAATAACACTCTTACCTTTTTCAACCATTCAAACAAATTTTGGCTTTTGCAACACCAAAGATTTTGAAATTGCTTAACTATCAACATTGAGTCTCCCTTGATAATCAACCTTTTGATACCATGTTGGACACATTCATGCAAGGCCTCACATAGTGCTTCATATTCTGCTTCATTATTTGAATGAGCATTAGGAAGAGTTATACCTTTCTTGAAGGTGAGATGTTTGTTTTGGTCATATATCAAAAATCCTCTTATTGCTTTGTCGACTTGCTTCTTATATGCACCATCAAAAAATACAGTATGTGCATCTTCAATATCTTCTTCATGCAAGGTTGCTCCCCTTTCCCTCTCATTGGATATTTTCCTCTCCCACTTCCTGTAGGTGAGTATGTCTGCAAGACTAGCTCTTGTGCTTTCCTCTACTACAAAAATATAGTTGTATTCTTGAAGTTCAGGAAGCCATTTAACTATTCTAGATGAGATACTCATATGTTGTACCACATATAGGAATGTATGATCTATTGTAAGAACAATGAAAGGCCTAACAAGAAGGTAAGAACAAAACTTCCTTACTCCAAACATAAGTGCATACATGAGTTTCTCTGCATCTGTGTATCTCTTCTCATTTTCTTTCATTACCTTACTAGCAAAGTAAACATGATGCATGTGAGATATTTTTGTATCCTTCTAGAGTAAGAGTGCTCCGATTGCTTCTTCACCTATGCTTGGGCACACATAGAAAGTCTCTCCCATATTTGGGGGCATCAATGTGCATAGAGTGCAAAGTCCTCTTTTTGATTTCTCTCACTATGGATATCTTCCCATGCAAAGACACTATCTTGTGCAAGATTTTTTAATGGAGATATGATTTCAAATGGAAGGTGGATGAACCTTGACATGTAGCATACCTTTTGTACAAAAGTGGTGGTTTGCTTTGTTGTTGTTGGAGGAGGTAGAGCCAATAAGGCTTCCACTTTGGATGGATCAACTTGAATCCCTTTTTCTGATATGAGATGTCCAAGGAGAACTACCTCCTTCTCGGCAATATGACACTTATCAAGATTCAATTGACTCCCAAGCTCATACAATCTTTTTAAGCCTTCTTCAACTTTTTGACAATGCATAGATCTAGTACTAAATATGCAAAAGACATCCATGTACACCCTTATTGATTATCCAAAGAATGGTTGAAAAACATAGTTCATAAACCTTTGAAATTTTGTAGGTGCATTGGTTAGGCCAAAAGGCATTACCCGATAAGCAAAGCATCCCCATGTTGTAATGAATGTGTTCTTCCTTTGGTCCTCCTCAGCTATCCCAATTTGAAAGTACCCTGAGTATCCATCACATAGAGTGTACCTTTCATGACCTACCACTTCATTTAGAATCTCATCTTGGAAGGGTAGTGGAAAATGATCTCTCTTTGTTGCTGCATTTAAGGGTGTATAGTCTACACACACCCTCCATTTACCGTTCTTCTTTGGGGTAACTACTATTGGAGACACCCATTCTGAATTTGATACAAGGTAAATGAAATGAGCCTTTATGAGTCTATTTACCTCATTTAGTAGAGTCTCTTATTGAAGTGTTCCGCTCCTTCTGAGCTTTTGCACCACTGGCTTTGATTTTGGCTTGATTTTGATATGATGTTGAATAACAGTTACACCTTGTATCTCATTATAATCTTTAATGAACAATTTGGGGTACCTTTTGAGCATGTTGATGTATGTGGTCCTTTCCTCTAAGGTGAGATCTTCTGCCAGCATCTTTTGGAGATCCACTTCAGGCATGGAGGCCTCACTTTGTGGTTGTTGTAGATCATCCTCTTTGCATCCATCTTCCTTTCCTTGAAAGATCACACCCATGACTTCAAGTATTGATGAATTATTTTCGGTTGTCGATTCCTCATTGCTAGAATCAGATCATAACAAGAACTCTCTTCATCCACAATTTTTTCATACCTATGATCTTTGTTCTTCTGATCCTTCAAATCATAGGTAACTGGCTTTGTTCTATCATTTGGTTTGAGAACTAGAAGGCCAGAACCCCATTTTTGATATGCTTTCACTGTGATTAACCATGGTCATTCGAATATGATAGGGTAGCCCTCCCCTTTGGTTGCAATTACATATATAGCCAAGGCAACCTCTATATCACATACTATGACTCTTAAATTTTCAATTACACCAGCACATTTAATAACACTATTATTTGCCATTTTAACTTGGTATGTAGATGGTCCTATCACATCCAGGGCCTAACCTATGCATTGTTTTTTCTTTCATCACACACATCTGTGCTCTGCCATCCACATACACATTTGAAATTATTTTTCCTTTCACATACGCATCCAATGTGGGTACCACATCATCACATGCATTGGCTTTTATAAGGTTAATTTCCTTATTTCTAGTCCTCCTAGTCTTACTAGCTTGGACCATTCCCTCCTAGTTCTTGAAGATAGTTGGAGTAATTGTGGCCAAGTGATATTTGGTTTCTATGTAGATATATCCTCAATCAAGTCATAAGGTCCGATACCCTTACCTATAGGAAAGTCTTCCATCGTTATCTTCCTCCTCGGCCTTCTCTTTCTTTTACTAGCTTCTCCTTCTACAACTCTTCCTTTCTTTGTTTGTGTACCCATGTTGGAATCTTCACCTTGAGATCGGTCTCTGTCTTGCACTGTTTTCCTCTTGATTGGTATCCTATCCATAGTTTCTTGTTCCTCAGTCAACTCTAAACCATTCACTTGCCTTTGGTCACCTTGAGCCATTGGGATAGGTGGAATATCTGCTTGCAGTTGTTGTTGTTCCTGTGCATATTGTGGTGGCCTCCTAACAAGATACATATCACATGTATTCCTATGAGGTGAGGACAATTGTACATACCATGACCACATTCGTTGCAATTGTAGCATATAAAATCTTGTGTTTGTCATCGTTGTCCTCGATTTTGTTCCCTTTGTGGTTTGTTTTGCTGACTCCTTACCAAGTTGAGTGTTACTTGTTCCAACTGTTGTGTGAATTTCTGCAAGATATCTTGTTGTGAAGCTTCTCTATTCTCTACTTATGCAATTAGTACAAGGGGAATAGCATCCATATGTTCTACTTTTTCAACCTTTGAAGATTGAAACTTTAATTTTCTACACTTCACTCATGCTATCTCTAATGCGTCTTCAAAGGTCCCTAGAAATTTTGACTCCACCTTTTGTTTTAGAGAAGGGAAGAGTCTTGAGATGAATCTATCCCTTTTCAAAAACTGTGGAGCTACTTCGTTTGTCCCTAGTCTACTTTCCCAATTATTCCACACACACTAAAACTTGGACTCATAAGTTGAAAAGTCTTCAAGTGTTACTTGCCATAGTGAGAGCAATTGTTGCCACAATCTTTCTAGTGTATCCTTTTTGCCAAATTGCACTATGAATGCTTTACACACTACTTCCTAACTTCCTGTTGTTTTGTTTGATAGGTTGTTGTGCCATACTCTAGCTTCCTCCTTTAGGACCAATGGGAAAGCCCTTAGCTTGATAGCATCTTGATCCCTTCCTGAGATGAGATATGCCATTTCCAAGTTGTCCGAAAATTTTGCAGCATCTTCGTTGGGTCTCCCATAGAAGTGTGGGAAGATTGATGCCCTGTTTGAACTTGAAGATGGCTCCCTTACAGAAGAATGAAGATCTAGACGTCGAAGCTAAGATTATACTCTAGAACTAGAAAGATAAATGGTTCTTGAGATTAAACGATTTTTATCAAACGCTCTACCCCAAAATGATAGACTATGCATTGTTGGAAGAATATCTTCCTAGTGTATGTGATATGGATGGAAAGGAGGGGCCTTGGTTGATAAGGTTGGTTGGGACAAATGGGCCGATTTTGGTTATTGGGGTTTTGGAAATTCATTAAATTGAGTTTCCTCAGTGAGGGCACCAGGTTATGAGAGGGGCACTAAAGAAATGGCCTCTAATACTCCTTTAGTTCTCAAGCTCTTAAGCAAGGATGGATATGATGGAAAGGAAGGGTTCTTAGCTCCTTACACATTCACTTCACACATATGCACACAACAAAAAGAGCACTCTTAGGGTATGGACGGTCTGCACTATCCTCTTAGAACCCACACAAAAATGAAAATGCTCTTAGGATACGGGTGTTCCACACTGTCCTCTTAGCATTCAGAGGTAACACATACACATGTACACTCATTGTTACACCGAAATGCTTCTAGGACATGGGTGTTCCACACTGCCCTCTTAGCATTCACACAAAAAACATTTAAATACATAAATAGAAGGAGCAAGATAAGATTACTTCCCAATGGATATAAGTTGAAGGGAAATGGTGAGGATTCAGAAATGAGGGGAATGTAGAGAAGGAATTAGAAGAAATAGACAGGGTGGAAGATAGAAGAGGAAAGAAAAGATGGTTGGATTCAAAAGGAAATAAATCTCACATTACAAGATATGGATACAAAGAATATGGAGTACATAAAGGAAGAGAGTGTAGCACCTCTCTTGTAGCCAAGATCTTCACCTCCAAAAGGGTAGCACTATGATCACCGCAGTGCTGATAGCATGTACCTGCACACCACTTGCTTGTTTTGAGGGCACCCAATGGGGTCCTTTCATAGGCCTTTTGGGAAGATATTTGGAGATGAAATTATTTGGGAGAATCTTCTAGATGTGACACTTGTGTGGTAGAAATTACAACATTAACAAAATCCTAGAAGATTTTTGGTCATTCTAAGGTATGCACCTTATCCCATATGGTCATATCTTTGATATTTTCATGAAAAATCATAAAAATACTATAAATAGCACCTCCATTTCGTGGGAATGGTCCTCATATCCAAGTTTGGGTATTTGGAATATTATATGCTTGATTTGGGCCCAAAAGTGAATCACATGTACCCCATTTGTCAAGAAACTTTGAGTAGGACTCAAAAGTCTATGGTGGGGCTTGAGTTTTTGAAACGTTGTTTGGACTCTTTCTAAAGGGAGAGTGGGTCAAGCTTAAATATTTGAATTTATAAAACTACTTGTCCAACTCATATTTAACTTAGGATTTTATTCTACCATTCACTGTAGGTAAGGGTAGCTACTTTACTTAGGGTGGGGCCCACCTTATTCTTGGCTTTTTATTTGCTTCGAATACATATATTTATGGTTTCCATGAAGGTTTGAAAAATGCAAATACTATAGGAGTACATATTGTTGCAGAGCAAAGAAGAGCAAAGAGGTAGAGAAAAAGAAAGGCCCCAAAATTTTTCCGAATTGGACACTTTATTTTTGTACTATAACCACTTTGTAATATATTTTCCGATGCAGATGCACTAGAGGAGTCTTATAGATGCATACCCGTAAAGATTTTTCTCATTACCCTTGTAAATTCATAGGAAATTCATCTTTTAGTCAATAAAGTGTTGGTCTCTTGTGTGAAAGGACCATTTTTAGGGCACATGTATATAAGTCATTTTGTGACTCTTTGTAATGATTTCTTGCGATTGTGAGAATGAAGAGCACAAAAATTCGAATTTGAGTGTTCTCTTCTCAGTATCTTCTTCATTGTGAGCTTGCATGCATGTGTGATGCTTGGAAAGAGTGCTTAGAAGTGTTGTCTATCCATGAAAGTGCTTGCTTGATATTGGTAAGGTGTGTGTGAAGTGTAGGAAGTGCCAAAGTGTAGGAAGATCAATCTCATGACTCAATATTTTGCTCATAACTTGAAGCAAACACATCAAAATTGAGTGAAAAGATGACCATTGGATGCGTCTTCTTTGAAATGAATCCACTATTCACTATATTTGGAGTTTGAAGCTGAGAGAAAAGCTTGATTTGCTGTTGACTACTGTTCCAAGTGTTGCGACACCATAGCTGACCTTGAAAACTTGATTGTGATGGATTTATACTTATTTGTACTTTGAGAAACTTCATTTGCATGGACCACTATTTGAATGCATGTCTTCATACACTCGGCTAGGTCTTGATACTCCTTGGATTGATAATTAAAGCGCAAGTCCCCACTATATGCACTTGAGGGGGATCGAGGTATAGTCTCTTTCTCCACAAGTCCCTAAGTCGGTACTTAGGTACACATGTTCTTGGCGCCATTTCCGGGGAGATTTGAATCAAACCGAGGCATTCATGTGATGGTGAATAGCTTTAGCGTCAAAGTGAGTAGAGGAGTTGTGAAATTCTCTTGTTTGGTAAGTCACTCTCATTCGTACTTACTACTTCTCGCTCTTGGAGTGTGTGTAGTGAGTTGATAGTTTAGGAAAGTGAGTAGAGACGTAAGTTAGAGTAGGAAGGAGGAAGTAAGTGAGTAGGCTAGGAAGATAGGGTTGGTTTCAAGATAGTACTTTCAGTTTTTTAGTCAAGTATTTCTCAACAATATAAAAACCAAAAAAATCAAAGCATTTCACTTCATTTGTGCGAATGCAAGTGTTGAGTGCACTGGATGTCGAATATCACGAGTGGAGATCGGAGAGTGTGGAGCAACGTACAGCAAGTGGGGGGGTGTAGAAGAACTTGAGAATAAGCTTCCAAGGTGGGCACATTAAATCCCTACTCTCTACATCCACTTAAGTCAAGGTAACAAAGCAAAATGACCTGTGATAAGTGTCGTGAAGGGTTCTACAAGGGTTGCGAAAGTTTTTTCTTTGATTCAGGTAATTGAAAGAGGGGAGACTAGGAGCACCTACATTGATTGGAAACTCTAATTTACTTGTTAAAATTTGAAAAAAAGGCAAGTGTCGTGTTCTCCCAGGGTTGAGTGTCACGACATCTAGATGTCGTGATCTCTGTGGTTGAGTTTCACAATATTTACCCATGTCGGATATCATGAGATTTTTCTTGCGACATCTGGTAGTTATCAGATATCGTGAGATTTTTCTTGCAACATCTGGCAGATATCGGATATCATGAGATTTTTCTTGCGACATCTAGAAGATATTGGATATCGTGAGATTTTTCTTGCAACACCTAATAGATATCGAGTATCGGGGGATTTTCCTCGCGAAATTCATCAAGTATCGAGTATCATGGGACTTTCCTCGCAACATTCATCAAGTGTCGGGTATTGTGGGACTTTCCTCATGACATTCGTCAAGTTTTGAGTATTGTGGGACTTTCCTCGCAACATTAGTCAAGTGTCGGGTATCATGGGACTTTCCTGTTGGAGTTAGACGTCTGTAGAAGCATGCAAACAACACAAGGAAGAAGAAGAGGCTTCAAGCACAACACACAATACTGAATGTATTACTAGAGAATGTACAAAGATAATTAGCCCATTAGGGCAATAGGCGTATATACAAGCTGGGGGAAAAAACCTCCTAAAGAGGGAAAAAAGTGCCCTAGCAATCCTAGAGTGTTCACACACATCACCACCTAAATATATCAACAAATCCCCCTTGGGAGTGATGCGGTGAACAAGTAGCTGGCAGTCATGTATAAGGAAGTGCCAAGCTATGTGGAAATCACTCCACAAAAGGAAGTAAGCCCAAAGCTTTGCGGAAAGCTTCAAACTTCTCCCTAGGCAGAGCCTTCGTGAAAAGGTATGCAATGTTCTCTTGCATGGGCACATATGCAAAGCTGATCTCCCCAACAGAGAACCTCTCCCTGACATAATGATAGTGCACCTCAATGTGCTTAGTGCAAGCATGGAACACAGGATTCCTCACAACTGCCAATGCGCTCTGACTGTCAGTGAAGATGGTGGTGGCAGAAGACTGACCAACACCCAAATCAGCCATAAGGTGTCTGAACCACACACACTCAACAATAGCTGTGAAAGCTACCCTATACTCAGCCTCACAATTGGAAGTGGCCACAGTAGATTGCTTCTTGCTCAACCAAGATATACATGAGCTACCAAGCATGAAGCAAAAGCCACTAGTGGACACACGAGTGTCATAGCAACCAACCTAGTCTGAGTCAGAAAAAGCATGCAAATCTGGTTGTAGTGATCCCCCCTTGGGATAAAACAACCCAAGTAGCAAAGTACCACTCAAGTACCGAAAGATGCGCTTAACCGCCTGCCAATGCTTAACACCTGGGCAATGCATAAACCTGCTCATCTGTGAGACAACAAACTGAATATCTGGCCTAGTAATGCATAAGTAAATCAAGCATCCAATAGCCTGCTGATAGAGGACAACATCAAATGCATCTCCAACATCATGAAGATTCAATTGTAAACCTATCTCCATAGGAGTGGCAATAGGCTTACAGTCTTCAAGGCCAAAACGCTGCAATAATGTGTATTTCGTTTGACACAAAGCCAATCCACCATCAACTTGCATAAACTGAATGCCCAAATAGTGATGCAAATGCCCCAAATCAGACATCTCAAATGAGGCATGCAAATCAGCCTTAAAATCAGCAATATGCTTCTCAATAGGACCAGTGAGCAGCATGTCGTCAACATAGACAACAATGATCAGAAGCACATCATTAACACGCTTAACATATAAGGTGCTTTCAGTTGGACTGTTCTCAAAACCATGTGCAATCAGATATGCATGTATCTTCTCATACCAAGCATGTGGTGCTTGCTTTAAACCATATAATGCCTTCTTTAACCTGCACACTTTGTTTTCACGCCCTTTCTGCACAAAGCCACGGGGCTAAAAAACATACACTTCTTCATGCAAGTCACCATTTAGAAATATTGTTTTAATGTCCAACTGATGTACATTCCAACCATGATGGGTTGCAAGTGCACAGATGCTCCGAACAGTAGTCATACGACATGTAGGTGCAAAGGTCTCATCAAAATCAATGCCTCTTTCCTACGCATATCCCTTTGCAACAAGCCTAGCCTTATACCTATCAACTGTACCATTAGGTTTACGCTTCAGCTTGTATACCCACTTAGTGCCAATGGCCTTCTTGCTACAAGGCAAGTCAGATTCATTATTGCATCATATTCATATTGCATAGCAGCCGTCCAATTTTCTGAATTTTGTGCTTCATCAAAGGAAACAGGCTCCTTCTCAGCATAGAGACTAGATGCAGCCATAGCATAGCAATCTGATGCAAAAGAGGCACTATGAGATCCTAATCCAGTATGATATGAGAGAGGTGCATCTAATTTGCTGTCACGCAAGGTCTGCACCAGCCATTTTGGCATAGTTCTTGCCTGCTCAATATCAGTTCTCTCAACAATAAGTGCATCATGTATGTCTGCATCAGAAATGGAATTATCTACATCATCACATGAAACCTGCAAAGGTTAAGAAGTTGCCTCATTAGGACCAGCACTAGACTCTCCACCTGTAAAAAGACGCAACAAAGTATCATACATGTCTTTGGAGCTAACAAATGTCTCCTTAGTACATGAAAGCAATGGCTGAATAGCATCTTCCACAAAAACAACATCATGGCTAACCAGAATGCATTTAGTTCGTGGATGATATAGACGATAGCCTTTACTTTCAGAACTGTACCCAACAAAAATACATTTTACTACTTTATCATCCAATTTTTTGTGATGTTGTTCGGGCACTAATGCATATGCCAAACAACCAAAAACATGCAGACGAGCAACAGATGGCTTGCGATCATGCCAATCCTCATATGGAGTGATAGATTGTAGCGCTTTAGTGGGACACTTGTTCAGTACATATGCTGCACACATGACAACATCAAGCTAGAAACTATGTGGTAAAGCCTGATTCTTGACCATACACGTCGCCATCTCCATGAGTGAAATATTCTTTCATTCAACAAATCCATTCTGTTGAGGTGTATACGACATTGTACACTGTTGTTTTATCCCACGTTCAGCCAAAAATGCATTGAAATCAGAAGACATATATCCCCCCCCCCCCGATTAGAATGGAGGGTGCCCATTTTACATGCTGACAAATTTTCAGCCAAAACCAAAAAGTGTTTGAAGCACATGAACACTTCAAACTTTTCCTTCAATGGATATACCCATGCATGCCTGGAAAAATCATTGATGAAAGTCACGAAGTAAAGATAATCCCCAAAAGAAGGTGTTTGCATAGGACCATAGACATCACTATGTACAAGCTGCAATTTCTGAGTAGCCCAAATTGAACCATCTTTTGGGAAGGACTAACGTTGCATTTTCCCCAAAATAAAGCCTTCACAAACATGTTTTCCAGGTGCCTCTAGTTTGGGCAAAGAGGACACCATTTCAGATTCCTACAGGCATAGCAAACTAGCAAAATTCAAATGACCAAATCGTGCATGCTAAAGCTTTGCATCTGACATAACCTGAGAAACATTTACTGCACATGCCAAATCAGTTACAAATCTTTCATAGTCTATGAGCTTATACAACCCACGACATAAAATGCCAGAAGCGATAATCACATCGCCATTTGACAGATCATGAACTGTACACCTTTCATCAACAAATTTCACAACCAAGCCAGTCTTGGCTAATGCAGAAACTGATAACATGTTCTTCTTAATCCCTAGCACAAATAAAGCATCTGACAAAGTGAAAGAACTACCATCAGTAGTAGTCAAAATGATCTTACCAAATCCCATAACAAGATAAGAGGAGTTGTTGGCACATGTAACAGTATTCCCTGTAGGGGAAGGCTCAAGTGAAGAGAAGAAACTATGCTGCGAGGTAATATGTTTGGTCGCTACCTATCAAAATACCAAACATCTGAGTCTACTTCAGACATGCACTACTCATGAGAAGATGGGTCAAAACTGTAGACAGTAGTAAACGCCCATTCTTCTTCCTACACAAGATTAGCAGACTCTGTTTTTGGTGTAGAGGCCTCTGCAACAACCATTCCGGCCTCTTTCTTCTTTGCCTCTTTAGCAACTAGTTTTGGACAGTTCTTTATGATATGATCATTCGCTTTACAATACTTACAAAACAATTTCTGCTTTTCTGATTTCTTTCCATCTTTATCTTCCTTCTTTGAACATGTAGAATTAGCAAATTTTTGCTTACTAGTTGAAGAGATCCATTTTCCTTTGCCCTTCTGATTAGCCAAGAAAGCTTGATCTTCAACTCGCATAATGGATGTGTTTTGCCTGGACTAATCTTCCTGCAACAAAACACAGACTAACTCCTCAAATGATAAGGCATTTGGATTGCCTTTCATCATCAACCAAAGAGTAGAAGCAAAACTCTGATATGAATCATGAAGACCATTCAGAACGATCTGCACAAGTGAGCTATCCGTTATAACCTCATCAGTAGAAATCAACTGTTCCTTCAAGTCTTTGATCTTTGTTAGGAAATTCTCCATAGAATCGCCTTCATTCATGTGCTCACTCTCCAATTGTATTCGAAGGTAAGTAACACGAGCCTCATTCCTAGCTCGGTACAATGTGCTAAGTGTATCCCAAGCATCCTTAGCTATTTTGTAAGAGTGAATGTGAGGAATAATGGCACGTTTGATGACAAAGCTATCAATGCATGTGTCTGGGCATCTCTTCCATCCCAACAAATTTGCTCTATAGTAGGTGTAGCAGAAACCGCAGCATGAACAGGAATATGTAGAATATCATCATGTTCAACACCTTCTGCATCAGCTTCAGTATCTGCAGTTGTAACAGTTGCAGGTGTGATAGGATGTTTTTCGACACCCTGCACAATGTTCCACAATCCTTTTGCAACCAACACATGTCACATCATATAAGCCCATAATGGGTAGTTGGTACCATCCAACTTATCCTCAACAGCCAACATATGGAATACATCACTGCTTTTAGCCATGGTTGTTGACTAAAATACCTTGATGCAGAAAATTGACTGTATCTCAAAAAGTTGAACAAAACTGCCTAGATGAATTCCGCTAGACCTGTAGCAGACTTCGAGACGCTTATACTGGCAAACAGAAACCGGTATATACCTTTGGCACAAAAAGACAAAAGAGCCTGTACAAGTGCTGCGATAGTGCGTTCAGAGGCCGAAATGAGCTCAGATCGTGATTCGTGCGATTCTGAGAGTGCAATCGGAGGAGTGTCTGTTGACCCCAAAATTGTGGCCTATATGGTGTCTAGTATTGTTGTTGGTATTGATGTTGATATTGTTGTTGTGGCCTCGCTTGGATTTATGCGTGACATAAGCTTGGTGAGGATTTGATTTTTCAAAGAAAAATATATATGTAAGCAAACATTCTTGGGGATTTTGTTTTTATGAATGTGCAAAAGACTTAAAGGAGATGGAAGTGGAGTAAAAGGGGATTAATTCCTCTTGACAGAAGGGTACCAAAAGGGAGTAAATCTGGGGGCTCATTTGAATTAAAGGGGAGTAAAAAACGCATGGCAGCTCTCTCATGCGAAGTAAAGGGGGGTCTCCTACATATTCTCTCAGGGGACTCTTGCTCTCTCTCTCTCTTTGGGTTTTTTCTGGTATCTGTGTAGGTAGCAATAGGAAGAGGGATTTCCTCTCGGTGGATCGATTGTACAAGTTTGTGATCGGGGGCTTTTTTCATTTTTGGTGTGCACGAATGAAGACATCTGAATGGGGGGGCTCTCATGTTTTTGGAAGGCTGTTGGGTAGATGTTGAGAGAGGAGGCTTATAGGGTTTTGAAGGAGAAAAAAAGTTTTTCAAAACTGGAACTGAGAGCTACTGAGTTTGAGGGGAGCAATCGAATCAAAGGGGGGGGGGGCATTCTCTCGGCTTTTTGTGGATTTCAAAGAAGCATCTAGTGGAATGGAGCTCAAGTTTATGTGCTGGAGGAAGAAAGGTTGCCCTTAAAATTTTTGAGAGGGACAAAATCTGAGAGTTTGGGGCATCACAATCCATAGGGAAGAAGAGGCGGAAATGAGTATCCATGGAGGGGTTGCAGATTCTCATAGAGCTATAGGGATGTCAAAATCCAAAATACTGTAGTGGTAACTAGTTTCAATCGATGTCTTCAAGAAGGATTTTATCACAAACAAATCATGCACGAAAGTACAGTCAGAGATGATGAAATGTTCGCATATCCGTGGAGAAGCAAAGAGCAAGGATTTTATGTTCTGTTTTGAGGAACAGCTTTGTTGTCAATGGAATGAAGTGTCTTAGTCAGACTTCACAAATTAAAGATGCCATGCTACATATTTCTTATGGCAACAATCAATGCTATCTAATGGAGGAAAAATTGATGGCGGAGAAACCTGGTACTTTCATATTTATGCACGACATAGTTTAGTTTAAACTGCTTTTGCATTGCAAAGTTCTACTATTTTTGTTCATGAACTCTTGGTGAGGTGTATTAATTTTTTATGAATCCATCTTTCATTAATGAATACAAGTGCTACGGTGAGATGTGTTATGAACTGCCCCGTTGGTTGCCGTTTTGCTAAGACTAAAGAAAAATGAAATACACTCTTAGTGTGAAGTGGACAAATTCTTCATGAGCTACAAGATAACATTTTGTTATTTTTTTTGTGGCAATACTATTTTGCTTGTAAAATTCGATTCCTACTCTTGTACACCCTATATCTGCCAAATATGTAGCAAGAGATCAGAGCTTCCAAAGAAAATTGTTGATTGTTTCCACACCATCCAGAATGCTATGTGGTTGATGTTTCTTCGATTTCCTTGATGTGCTTAGATGGACCTCGAGCTATAACTTGAGAAAATTGGATATGTTTTACATGCACTTTCTAAGCGATGTTTATATGCCTTGTTCTTAGCATTCAAAAATTTGGTTGTTGCAAGCATCTTGCTCAATACTAAAAGAGACACTCTCTTTGCTGCACAAACTTAAAAGAGTTTAGTTGAAGTTCTTCAAGCGATGAAACTGAATGTGATTGTTTGATTTTTCAATGAAAAGTGTTAGTAGCTTTTCCAATTGTGCAGGGATTCCCTATTTTAGTTCTTTACATCGTCATTACCAGTATCTGCTTAAAATTTGGTTAGAACAAATCCTTGAAAATTTCAACTCTCAAGAACCTTTTGGTAGTCCTGCAGTTGCGTTTTTAAAGTGGCTGAGTCTATTTCTGTACGTTATGAATGCCCGTATCGTGACCAATGGCAAGTACTATTAGATTATCAAGAGTTTAGAAATCCCGAAATTGAGTTTGTATATGTTAGTGTTGACGGCGCGCTAGATGAAGCGACAACCTGCTTTGATACCAATTGTTGGAGTTAGACGTCTGCGGAAGCACGCAAATAGTACAAGGAAGAAGAAGAAGCTTGGAGCACAACACACAATACTGAATGTATTACTAGAGAATGTACAAAGATAAGTAGCCATTAGGGCAATAAGCATATATACAAGCTGGGGGAAAAAAACATCCTAAAGAGGGAAAAAAGTGCCCCGGTGGTCCTAGAGTGTTCACACACATCACTATCTAAAATATATCAACATATCCTAGCGGCACTCATCCAGTGTCGGGTATCGTGGGACTTTCCTAGCGACATTCGTCAAGTGTCGAGTATCGTGGGACTTTCCTCGCGACATTCATCAAGTGTCGGGTATCGTGGGACTCTGAGTTGCGACATTTGGCAAGTATCGAGTGTCGTGAATCTAGTCAATATCAGGTATAATGTAGAGAGAGCTTTAGTTAAACCTCAGTAGAAAATCCCCAATTAATAAAAAAAAGTTCATACAATTATGGGCTTCTGCAAAGAGCATTGGGAGCAAGGGGTTTACCAAAACTCAACTAGAGCACTTAAGTGAATGAACCTAAGATCCGGAAGAACTTTAGGAAGCCAAAGAAGCGTAATATCTTCTATGGGAAGTGTAGCTGAACCAAGTATTCATTTGCATTTCTCTGAAACCTGGAGTGAGTCTGAGGAGGAAACCCTCATGGCCTCAGAAGACATGCAAAATTTTGTACCAATAGTTGGCATGATGTCAATTATTGAGGGTGAATATCGAACGTCTTTAGAATATGTGAGCACCAACCAACATGGTTTACCCATGTACCTAGATGGGCTAAATAGATCAGTGGCTAGGCTGAAGAAAGCTACAGATGCTTACATAGTGCCTAGGCCAGCTGTTAAGTATGTAGGAGGATTCTACATGGATAAAAGAGAGATTCTATATGTAGTTATAGAGCATCCAAAAAACATCAACGAGCAAAGAGAAGAAGGCAATACCCACAACCTTAATGGAGAAGGACATGAAGAACAGGTATCTACCCCTAGAAGGAAGTCCATTGTAATTAGGGTCTGGAGAGGAGACCTAGTTCCCCAAGATGATTCCCTGATGGATGTTTATTTAATCAACGGGATGGAGCATCTACTTAGAGCACACTCTTCATTGTGGGAAGAAGCCACCAACCCAGCCACCATCTATCAGTTGCAAGATCCTGAAAACCCCACTCATATTATGTATCTAGACAAGAATCAAAGAAGGTACTGGTCCTTAACATGAGTTCTGTACTAGGACACTTGAGTGTCTTGGGACACTTAAGTGTCCTGCTTTTACACCAAATTGATTGATTTTTCTTGACGACATCCTTGAGGCTTTGATGGCATAATCACTTGGATTTGATAGCCCACATCATGTACTTTTAGAGAAAAATATAATCTTTAACATTTTACAACTTCACACGGGTTATTAAATGAAGAAGAAAATGGGAATTTCTAAAAACTCAACTTTTGGCATAGCTGAAAAAATAACACAATTCAAACATTTTGAAAAATTAGATATGTTTTAGGAAATGGAAAGCTATTCATGGACTTTGGAACTGTAAAGCAAGTGTCTAGGGATCTCTGGAGAAGGTTGAACACTTCCATAAGTCATAAAAATTGACTCAAAACTTGTCTTCTCTAGATCACTTCCATTTATTGCACCTTTTAAAGAATGGCTCACTATAATTTGTGTGTAAGTGAGATTGCAGAGAATTGATAGGTTATCAATGGATGACCTTCATACTAATTGAATGCATATTTTTATTCAAAGTTAGAAGGTCTCTGCTTTGAACTAGTAGCCATTGCATTCGGTGTTGACTTTCATGTTGAATTGGGAAAGCATATATTTCTATGTTCATGAAAAGAACATAGTTCCAAAGGTGGAAAAAAACATTATGATGAAAAATAATAATTATTTAAATGCTATTCTAAGTATTAAACCTTCCAAAATATGCTTTCATGCCATGTTTCATTCCTAATCTTGTCAAATAATATGTGATCCTCAATGGTGATTGTGATAAGAATGAAACAAATTGGCATATGTATTTCATTTCACAAAAAGAAGATGGCATCCATGATGGAAATAATGAAATGTTTTCAAATGATCCTTATCATTTTATGATATCGAAGATTATATCAAATACTTTTGAATATTAGTTTTAGTATGTGTTGATGTGTGCAAGGGATTGTGTGTTTATGCATATAACATCTATCAAAAAAATATTTTTACTAAATATGTTAGAACTATATATTCTTTTGATTCTATATGCATGTGACTCTTGTTTATTGGTAGGAACTAGTTTATTTTCTTGGATATCAAGCTAAATGTTTGTAATTTGGCACTATTCCAATTGGATGTTAATATTTGTGTGTGGATATATTGGTTGGTGTACATAGATCTGAAAAACTTGGTTGATTTTTAGAGATTGATAGTTCCCTTATATGTACACCTTGTTTGATGTCTTATTTTCTTTCCTCATGTGAAGAAAATGGATCTCTTCCATTATTGTACATGCTTTGTTATGTGTCCACAAACTATTCATGATTGTATCTGTAGAACTTGGTTGATGCCCACAGAATAGAAGATTCTTGGTTGTGTCCAAAGTCTTGAAAAATTTGTGTGGATTTCAATAAATTATTTAGCCTCATATATGTAAGCTTTGGTTTGTTATTTCACACATTTTCTACTTGGTAACTTGAATGTGCACGCCTTGGATGATGTCCATAAATTCTTTTGAGTCATATATGTAGGCTTTAGTTTTTTGTTTTTGGTGATTAGAGTCATAGTAGTTGATTTTATATGTGTATAACTTGGTTGTTGCATTCATACCTTGTTTGATTGTTGGCATATTTGTACACCTTTGTGGATTCCCATAAGTTTGTTTGAACCATGTTTAGAACTAGTTGCTGTTTTTGGTGTAGAAACTCAAAATAATTGATTTTATTTAAAGTGAAATGATTTTTCTAACTGAGTTTGAGCTTCATACTATCTGATCTATGTTTCAAGGAATGTATATAGTTTTTTCTTTCATATGATGAATTTTTTTCTTTTGATAAAAATACATTTGATTAGGAATTTTCATCCTGTTCACCACCATAGCATCTTGAGAGGGTATTTACATGAAGACAAAACATGATTTATTGTGTTTTATAATTTTGGATTAACCTTTGAATTATATTTAATATGTGTGTCAAAGGATTTTCTCAGATTCCCTTTGTAGAAGGTGTGTGATTTTTTGGAAAATTCTCAAAAAAGGACACTTAAGTGTCCTGTTTTGGTACCAAACTAGTGTTAACGGAAGTAGAAAGAGCAGGGTTGAAATATCAAAACATTCTAGTGTTCCCACCCAGGGATCAAGCCACAACCTCGCAAAACCCCCAAGGAACTTATCAAGATACTTCTTATCAGCATTTAGGACAGACACAACAATCGAACATTCCAGTTAGATCCCATGGCAGTTTGCTACACTGGGCAATAATCCTAGCTACTGACCACCTACACATGTAGAACGGAGGAATAAAACTATAGTCCATGAGAGACCACCTATAGGAAGAGGACCAGGTATACCAATAGGTCGACCAATCTTCCCCGTAATGCCTAGAACACCTGAACTGGGAAGAAGATTGAGGCCCATCTTGGTAGCCAAGTGCATGAGAAGTCACTATGATGGCTCTAGTGAACCATACAACCATATAGTTGAATTCAAGCAAGTAATAAGAGTTGAACAAGTGGAAGAATTTTTTATCCAATATGAATCCTTTGGCCTAACCCTTACAAACATGTCCTTGGCTTGGTTCCAACCTTTAGATTCTAATAATTTCCAAAACATGGAACAAGTCTATCAATAATTGATTGAAGAATTTACTAAGTTCGGAATAAAAAACAACTCGTCCTCATTAACCCATAGTTTTAAACAACCTCCTATGGAATCAGTGAGATTGGCAGCAAGAAGATTTAAGCAATATGTGGATAGATGCCCCGTTGAAGAGAGACCCACTCAAAACAAAATGGTTTCATTGTTTTTGGAAGGATTAGTGAATGGATCATTGAGATCATTAGTGTATGTGAAGAGAGTTCAAAATTTGCAAGAGTATGAAAGAGTGCATCGACCTAAAGGACAATCTAGCGGAAGATTTGAAAATACCTCAAGGTAGTGTGAAAAGTGAGGACACCGCCAGCAGCACGTCAAATCCCAAGAACAATGTAGAGGAAATAGCTGACTTAGTGGCTAAGAAGCTGAATGTTCAAGGATAGAGGAACTACCCAAACAATCCTATGAGAGTACCCATGCTTAGAAGATGTGTGCACTATGGAGGTGACCATCCTTCTCACATGTGCACTAGGGGAGTAGTTCCACCACTTGCTTATGCTTACAATAGACCACTCGCCCTAGGCCCTATGCATTATTGTAGCATAGAACAAAGGTACACAAATCACAGCACAGAGAATTGTCCTTACAATCGGTAGTCAAGACCGATACAACCACCCATGAGGCCTTATGGATATCCTTAGAGAGATCAAGGGGGAGAAGCCTATAGATACCCCCCATATCAGCAGCAAGCATCTACACCGTGACCATATGCTTACCAAGGGTACACTCTGTTGAGAGTTCCATGCTCAACCCTTTTGTCCAAAGCTAGAATCATTCACATGCAAGTCCATTTATCCCACATGCAAGGGAATTCTCCCAAACTCTATATAAGCAAGGCCTCCCTTCACTCCACACAAGCTCATCCACTCTAGCTTATTGCCAAGGGTGTGCTTCCTCTCCTCATGGAGGCTCCATGCTCATAGAGCATCTTTTGTAAGTCATTTCCATTTTTATTTTAATTCATTCACCATGTTTTGTTATCTTTTGTTCCTTCCTCCTTAGCTTGTTAGATGTGTGCATGTGAGTAGAATAGGAGTAGTCCTTTTTCATTTCAACATGGTATCAGAGCATAGGTTCATTTATCTTTAAGTTCATGTTCTCATCTTTGCTTTCCATATTTTTATGTATCATATTCTTAACCCCTCTTGTTTCACATCTTCTGCAATAAAAGTGCTTTTAAGCGCTATTTTGGTTCCTTATCAAGCAAGCTTATTGTTCCTTTTTTTGGGTTGTTCTTATTATAGTTATGTTTTCTTAATCCCTCCCTCCCTCGCTCCCTTTCATGGAAGATTTTTTTTGCAATAATTGTAGTATATATGGGTTTTCTTTTAGCAACACTACACAACCAAACAACTTTTGAATCGGTAATAAAAGCGTTTATTAGCACTTCCAGACATTCAAATAGCACTTCCATATTTCAAATAGCATTGTGCACATGATAGTTGTACGAAGCAATGACATTGCAGAGTAATAGCCTGATGTAGGTATGCACGGCTGAAATGATCATCCATGCATGTAGGTCGTGCTCAGTAAATGCATCAGGAAGTGTAGAACCTCCAGCCCCCTTCACACAAAGCAAAGACAGTGCTCGTGAGGATGTATTGTGTAGTCAAATAGCAGATGGACCTGCAATACTCATGAGGCTTGTGTCAGATCCGAAATGCAATATCATATATGGCTGTTGCAACTTCGGTGATATGGCATACTTGTCACTCACAGAGAAAGTGTTGCACATCGGGAATGTTACAACAGTAGAAGGAAGGGATAATCCATTGCCATTGCTATGTGCAATTCTGAACGTGACCTTCATGCGCATGAGATAGAGAGAAAGAGACAAATCCCGAAGGAGTTCAATGGTTTAGAGACCAACATTCAATGGTCTAAGAGTGCATCATCTCTCATGAACAGTTCCTCTCTTCTGCATTCCTGTAAGCAAGATAGGTATCCTATGCTTTGTCATTTACCCCCAAACTGTCAATAGCTAAAGACGCAAAAGGAAAATGTGGAGACATTTTTTTCCTGCAAAAATTGAAGATGTCATGGCTTTGCTTATGGCTCTCTCATGCGGAGTGGTGATGTCATAACTACTGAGCCCTCCATGTCGCTAATTCTATGTACCATTTTTGAACTCGGCTGTCCACGCTACCTCCAAGTGTAGATGCAAAATCACTGTCGAAAATGGCGCAGTCTCAGAGAGAGAGAAAGAAAGAGAGAAAGCCACGGATGTGGTTCACCGTCACTGTGCATCCGATTCGGAGAAGGTGCTGAAGCTGCTATCGGAGCAGCGCCCATATTCTCAAACATATCAATTGTGCAGAATCCAGATTTAGGCCATATTTGTCCAGATCCTCTGGTTCCCATCAAATGTCTCTAGATGGAGGCAAATCCATGAGCTTGATGGCTCATGATGACAACGGAGACACATTTGCAGTGACTTCCATCATTCCGTTCCTCATCTTTGGCAAAAGGCCACCACTTCAAGGGTTCATTGCTCATCGTCAGCAAAATGATGCACTAGATGACATAAGGAGTGATGCACTTTTTTCAAATTTCACATGGGTGAATTTGGCTTTGAATGAAGACATGATTGCTTGTGAAGGCATGCATTCATCCTCCAAGTTGCGAACTTGCGATGTCTCGATTGGCATGTGAAACCTCATCAAGAATCAAGGATGTTTAATGCACTCTTGTACCTACTTCCTGAGCATTTCAATTTAGATTTTGCTAACTTCAAAGAGTGATGCAAGCAATCATGAAATCTACCTTCTAAATGAGAGAAAATGGGGCAGAATCACGCAAGGGTCTTGATATATTTTGGCACGCTACTACTTTCACTTGCTTGGTCTCTATAATGTTCAACTCATTTGTAAATTCCACTAGTGATATGACTAATCGACAAAATGTGTTCTCGGTTTATATAGATTTATGAATCATTTTCTTAATGCACATTCATCAAAGCTCCTTTTTAATGGGATTAGACACTGCCACGTGTATGTGGTAAGACCTTCCCAATATCATACAAAATTATAAGTCATGAGCCCATGAATACACTCTACCTTCCAAGCAGATTATGGCAACCACAACATCAAAATGGCTACACTAAACAACACCCAAGGATCCCAAAATTGGATCATAGGGAAAACTTCATCCATAACAAGAGGACACTACCAAAGATCCCATCAATGAATCCAAAGCAACATTCAACATCAAAAAGGCAAAAAGAGTCCACAAGAAGAATATGTAAATGGATCAAAAGCACCACCTACCCTATGATGTAAACCTTTTATATGTCTAGGGATCCCATATGTCCCTAGATCCCTATAAAAACACAACATGGATCCCATATGTCCATGGAACCAAACAACCAAGGGATGCCATATGTCCCATACTTGGATCCCATATGTCCAAGTTATGTCTAAGGATCCCATATGTCCTTAGATCCTAAAGAAAACCAAATGGACTAAGTGATCCCATATCTCACTAGTCCCCCATATTAAAAACAAGAGGGTCATCACATGGAGGGGAGGTGTTGAGAGTTCCATGCTCCACCCTTTTGTCCAAAGCTAGAATCATTCACATGCAAGTCCATTTATCCCACATGCAAGAAAATTCTCCCAAACTCCATATAAGCAAGGCCTCCCTTCACTCCACACAAGCTCATTCCACTCTAGCTTATTTCCAAGAGTGTGCTTCCTCTCCTCATGGAGGGTCCATGCTCATAGAGCATCTTATGTAAGTCATTTCCATTTTTATTTTAATTCATTCACCATGTTTTGTTATCTTTTTTTCCTTCCTCCTTAGCTTGTTAGATGTGTGCATGTGAGTAGAGTAGGAGTAGTCCTTTTTCATTTCAACACACTCAACCACAACGCGTGTTACGGCAACAACCACCACACCCTCAGAATGAATTCCCATTGAAAATGGCTCAACTTGAAGAGAACCCAGAAAGAACAATAGTCCCAGCCACTCCATTGGCTAGTAATGAGGTTTATGACCCATCTTATGTCCATATTCAAAGAAATTATTCCACATATGAGAGCACTATATTTAACTACGGACAATCTTACGAGCCATATCCTTATGGTTCTGAAGGACATAATGGTACTTATGGATATGAGCAAGACTATGTGTCATTAATGTACACAACTCCCTGAGCACTCGTACCCTCCCGACCAATGAACAGACCACCTGCACCTAGAGGACCATGTTATAGATCCGGAGGAGATCATTTTATCAGAGAATGTACATTACCTAACCCACCACCTCCACAACGAATTTGGGAAGGATATTGTAGTGATTGTAACAAAGAACATCTTTTTAGAGCTGCCCCAAGAACCCCAACAAAGTTAACTCCAATGTGCAGATCAATGTGATAGAGTCATCAGGGAGCGATAAGGAGTACACGGTGCCATTGAAAGCAATAATGAGGGCTAAAGTGAGAGAGACTTTAGAAAAATCCAGAGAAAATGATCACGCCGATAAAGAGTTGAACATGCCCAGACCTCAAGTAATTGCAGATTCTGAAGAGTGTGGGAAAAGCATTAAAAGTAAATGGACCGAAAGATGGAAGAATCACAGAGAAAGGATGAAAGAAAAGAAATTGCAATGAAAGATGGAGAATGAGAATAATAAACAAGGCGAAGAAGAAAAACAAGAACTTGAGGGAAACAATAAGATAGAAAAGCATAAAAAACAAGAAGCGGGATTAGTGCTAACCGACCCAATGCCAGAAGAGTTAACCATGTGGATTCAGGCATACCAGACACAAATAAAAGTAGGACCAACCATTGAGAAACACGAAAACGAATATCCAAGGAGTGACCTAGAGAAGGAAAGATTGGAGATATGTAAGAAATCAATTGAAGTGGCTCAGCAAACCGTAGAAAAACCTGTTCAACCACTACCCAACTCACGAACTCCCAAAAAGGAATTTCAGGAGTATGTCACATCTAGTGATCTCAAGGAAGGGAAGAAAGAAGAGACATGTGGTAAAAATTACTGCGAGAATAATAGAGAAGGATCCATTATCCCCCAAACTAGATGGGGAATGGCCTAAAGACTTGTGGGCAAGCGTCCACGAAGATAGATGGAAGAGAACGGAAGGAATTGAACCTCCCTTTGAGGAGGTAGAAGCAGAAGGTGAGTTTGAAGCATCAATACATGGGTTAAACTCAAAAGGATTATTGCAACTTGACGAGAGCAAAAATGACGAAGACAGTGTGAAGGCTTTGCCAAACTACACGGGAGAATACGAACATAACTCTGAATTACATTGCATTCCCTCAGTGAGGAGAAAAGAGCAGAACCCATCGATTCAAACCTCAGACATCATACATCTTAAAAAAGTAAAAATACCTTGTACTCTAACGTTGGAAGAACTCTTGAAGGTAAAACCACAATTGAAGAAGAAGCTCGCTAGTCAATTAGAGACAAAGTTAGACAAAAGTGAGATGCCGGATGAAGTAGCCATAGTTAAAATTCCAATAGATAGGGTTGGAGATTTCAGTGAGGGAGATGAAGGAAACACATGCCTCCCCATCACTTACAGAGGTTACACCACTAAAGCCATCTTAGATTTGGGAGTGGAAGTAGGAATTGCTACTAAAGAAATTTGGGAAAAATGGGGAAAACCAGTTTTACGACCAACCAGGATGAAGATTCAAATGGTAGATGGAGACATGGAACGACCCCTCGAGTTATTAGAAAAAGTAACCTTTACCACTTGCGGAGTTGAATTCGAGCACACCTTAGCAATCTGTCAATTTGAAAAGGTGAGCAATTATGAGATGATACTTGGAAGGCCTTTCATGAGGCAGCCTAATGTAATGCAAGGCTAGGGAAAGGACGTTGTATACTTGCAGCATGAGGGAACCATGACTAGAATAAATATTCATACATACACATATCAAGATGTTCCCCCTTACAATGGAATTTGATACATAAGTAGGACGACGATCAATCGATTCACAGTATAGGTTCGAGTGACCAAACATGGATAAACGAAGACACTCATCTATGGATATGCCAGATAGCTAAAAGGGAAGAAGAAAGGAAGAGAGGATGGCAGCAGAGGAAGGGAGTATCTAGATCTGTAGAAGATCTGGCTTACATGCCCCAAATATTCTTAGATGAAGAATTCGAACCTCATGATTGGATGGAGATTCTAGCTACTCTTGATGTATGTGTAAATGAGGAAGTAATAACCATGAATGAATGCATTGATGAGGATGGATATGATCTAAGTTTATACGTGGTTGTTCTTCGAGAAGCCGAAGAGGGATAACTAATCGAAAAAGAATGGAAGGAAGATTATGAGAGCATCAAAATGGAACATGAACAAATTGAGGTAGAAGGTGAAAATCAAAGAGTAAGTGTCATAACTAATGAGTTAAATCAAGGAAGGACACAAGGAGAAGAACTTGAACCAGACAAAGGAAACGAAGAGGAAGAAAACAAGCCTTAAGACCAATTCAAAATACTTGCTTACTTCAAGAAATATGAGGTAGAGGAGAGGAAGATTGCTATCCAGAGGTCAAAACGGGAAGCGCAACCAGGAATAGCATACAACAATAAAGAACAGACCAAGAAAATAATAGTAGCTTCGGAGGAAGGAGAAGAGAGATGCACTTTCATAGGACAGGATGTTTCATTGGAGGAAGAACAAGAGTTAATACGACTCATAAGAGAATATAGGGACGTCTTTGCATGGACATATAAGGATTTAAAGGGTGTAGATCCCTCTATCAGTGCCCATAGAATCCCTATGACATTAGAAGCTAAACCTCCCAAACAAAGAACATACACTTATAACGATGTTTACTTAGAAAAAATTGAGGAAGAGATAGATAAGTTGTTGGATGCCGGCTTCATTTATGAGATCAAACACACGGATGGGTATCACCTTCAGTGGTCGTGCCGAAAAAGAATGGCAAATTAAGGGTATGCATTAATCTGAAAAAAGTGAATGCCTCCACCATACGAGATAGTTACCCACGACCTATCACTGATCATCTTTTGGAAAGGGTTGTAAGAAAGGAATTCTATAGTTTCTTGGATGGCTTTTCAGGGTATAATCAGGTAGCAATTGCTCCTGAAGATCAACATAAGACAACCTTTGCAATTGAATGGGGAGTGTATGCATTTAGGGTTATGCCTTTTGGTCTAACTAATGCCCCAGGTACTTTCCAAAGGTTGATATGTCATGTGTTCAAGGAATTCTTAAGGAAGAGTATGGAGGTATATGTGGATGACTTATGCACCTATTTAGCTAGATGATCGGAGCATATCCCAAAACTAAGAAAGATCTTTGCCAAATGTTGACAATATAGAGTCTGCCTTAATCCAAAAAAATGTGTCTTCATGGTTTGAAAAGGGAAGATATTAGGACACATTGTCTCTAAAAATGGAACTTCCACGGATGAAGACAAAATCAAAGTGATTCTAGATTTGCCGAGACCAAAGACTGGTAAGGAAGTGTAAGCATTTATGGGACATTGTGGATACTATCGTAGATTTATCCACATGTATGCCATAATTGCTAGGCCCCTTTATGCATTATTGTCTCCTTTTATTTGGACGGACGAATGTGAATAGGCCTTCAACGAATTGAAGAGTTGCTTGAGTTCAACACCAATCCTTAGAGTGCTTGATTGGAATAAACCATTTCATATTCATGTAGATGCTTCCAAGTTTTCCATTGGATGCATCTTAGCGCAACCAGCAGATACAGGAAAGTTCGACCACCCTATAGCCTATGCCAATAGACAATTAAACCAAGTAGAGCATAATTATACCACTATGGAGCGAGAAGGATTAGGAAGGGTGTATGCGGTAAAGAAGTTTCAACACTACTTATTGGCAAAAAAATTCAAATTCTTCATTGATCATCAAGCCCTACTGTACTTAATCAATAAGCCTTGTAATACGCGATGACTAGTGCGATGGTTTCTATTATTGATGGAATTTGATTTTGAAGTAGTAGTCAAGAAAGGGAATACACACATCCGAGCAAATCACCTATCAAGAATGACACATGGAGAGCCCCCCATAGGATTACTAGATGATCTACCAGATACTTATCTTTTCAATCTCGAAGTATGTCCCCAATGGGCGGAAAAGTTGATCCCCATCCTCACCTAACTTTGTCAATGAAGTGATAGAAGCCCTAATGAATGAATTCTTAGGGATTCATAAGAAATCAGCTCCTTATCACCCACAAGCCAATGGACAGGTTGAAAGTTCGAACAAAATCTTACGTACTGTTCTCACTAAGATTGTTAACAATGGTAGATCCGATTGGGACAAGCAATTACATCATGTTGTATGGCATTCCGAGTAGCATACAAAACACTATAGGAACTACTCTGTTTAACCTAGTGTACGGGCAGAATGCCATCTTGACAATCGATTTCTTGGTATCTAGCCTCAGAGTAGCCTCAAAGTATGAATGGACTGGACATGAGTTATCAACTCAATTGGACCAAATTGAAAAGTTACATGAAACAAGATTGCAAGTTGTGGCATGTATTTATGCTGCAAAAAGGTGACAAAAGGCATATTTTGATGATCATATTAAAGATAAAAACTGGAAGGAAGGAGATTTAGTCCTGGTTTATACTTTGAAGCAACATACAAAAAAACTACAAAAAGAGGATACGACCCCTTGATAATCAATCATATATCTACCAGCGGAGCCATCCCCTTAGCAAACCTAAATGGAGAAATATTGCCTAACTATATAAGTGGTTTCCGAGTAAAAAATTATTTAGAACCATTGACAGAGGAAATGGTTTCACAACTTCTAACAGCAAAAAATAGGCGAGAAGCGAACGAAAGAATACGAGAAGAAGCTAGACAGGAAGCTCTAGAACGAATAAGGAAATGGAAAGAATGGATGAGAGAGAGAGATGAAAGATATCGACAAGGAGATGAACTCATCCCAATGGCTAATTTTAGAGCCTCTAAAAACCTAGGACATCTAACAAAGCAACCATATTTGAACTTGGGTGCTAGAACAGAAGAGTACCACTTGGTGGATGCTCTAATTGACACGGGAGCAGTTGTTAGCTATATCAAGTCTTCTTTGATGCATAAGCTCAAAGAAAATTTAAGTCCAACCAAAGCACATATGATTGGAATAGGGAGAAGGGTTACTAAATGCATAGGCGAAGTTACATTGTCACTACATCTAAGAAATAACATGATGCAACAAAAACTTTTTGTGTGTCAAGATCAAGATTATTGGAAGAACTTGTGCTAGGCCAAGATTGGATATATGAATATGAAGTGACTATCCAATTAGCCTTGGGATACATATCAGCCTAGATAGGACACCGTGAGGTATTCAATGTGTTAGAAGAACGACCTGTCAAAACCAAGTGTATAGGTCGAAGAGATCAACTACCCATGCATGACGATGATTCTACATTCACTTCTAGTAGGGCACCTCCACCACCAAGTATTTCAGGTGAAAGTACATCAACTCTCGATCTCACACACCATCCTAGTCCAGTGGGCCCCATTTCTAATATCATTTCCAAGCAAAAAACACGTGAGGAATTGAGCACAAGAGCGACTAGTCAACATGCTCACCATGAACCTTCCCAAATTAGAATTTATCCCATCCCACACACCAGACAGGCTTGGATCATGAAAGATCAGGTGACAACATATTATCAACAACGGAGCTGTAGACTACACAACAAACAACAATAGTACGAGGACATAAGTCAAGCTGGACTCCGAGGTCCACAAAGGATCGCTAGAGTATGGATTCCAAAGAAAGTGATGGCCGTTCAACCTTCTAGGACACAAATATGGATTCCCAAATCATATGCACCAATGACGATCACCAAAAGTAAAATATCAATACCCAAGAAGGATCTGTACGACAGGAAGACGAAACATCAAGAAAAAGACAACTACAGGAAATTGCAGAAATAGAAATACACAACCAGAACAATTTAGGGATTCGAAGGGCTAGCAAGGTGGAAGCACAACTTAAGAAGTACACCAAGCACCAGAAACGATGGAGATACAGTCAAACTCAAAAATATAAAACAGATTTGTATGCCTAAATGCCGAGCAATCTGCATACATCAACCAGATACTTCAACTTGCACACATCTTGAGTTCCAAGAGTCTCATGCATGCATGATAGGGCCACATTACAAGGCCATGAATTTGGGACCTAAGTCTTTTCCTACTTGATAGTGATGCACATTTCCCTCCTAGGGAATAGGAGATCACTTGTACAATAATCTCAAAGAAAATAATTAACAATATAATAAAAGCTTCGGCTAGGTACTAACACTTTTGTTTTCTTGCAGAAAGAAATATAAAAAATATACATGTGTAAAGTAAAAAAATCCCAGGTACTACCTTTCTCACACCCACTGGAAAGGGACGACACAAGTCACTCGAAGAGTTGCCAATTTCATGAAATCTAAGTGAAGGATAACTCATGCTACCATCTTTACATTGATTATTGGTGTGTATTGAGTGCAGATGGCATCTTGAAATTCTGAGGCCACACAAGAGGAGGAGGTCCTACTTCTTCCCTTGGAATCAATCTCTAAGGTGAGAGGTCATTGGTTCCTTGAAGATCAGCTTGTGTCGGATCTCCTCTTTATGGCCACCATTAAGATTATGGATAGGGATCACTACTTCCCAATAACGTCACAAGATTTCCAAACCATAATACAGGGATTACCACGCATCACAGATGTTTGGAAAAGGGCAGGAATTGTCACATTTCTGTGACTTTCGATATATTTACTAGATTTTCAAAGATGCACACAAGTTATGAACACACTATAGTCCTCAGCAGATAAGCCGTCAATCCAGGAAGCTAAAGTGCTGAACAAAACAGGTGCATGGAAGACCATTCGATTCACACATGAAGTTATTAGCAAAGCTTTTGGATAGAGTCAGGATGGTCTCACTAAAGTCAAAGATGAATGTCATGATGCGAAAAAGAAAACCTTTCTGGAAAACAAAAAGACGGATATAGAAGAATCAGTTCGATTGGGGCATCAACATTTCCCAGCATGAACAGATATACAACACCTCAGACGATTGTGGTTCAATCACTCTCCCATGTGATGAGGCAAATAGGGAATCAAGTCAACTTTACTCCATATATTCAAGGCAGCCTATTCGAAGCTAAGAAGATGCTTTGCTAATCTATGATGCTCTTGAGCTGAAAGAATGTCTATGTTTGATGCCAACCTCCACCAAAATGGCAAAATATGTGAAGTCGGCTACCGTTCCAAAGAAAAAGAAAACCGTCATATCCACAGAAGAAGTGGGGACAAGTTCCAAGAAACCAATGAGAGGGTCTAAGCACACTAGAGACGAAGCGGAGCAAGAAACACCACAATCCAAGCGAGCACATATATTACCAAGGATTCCTCGGACACAATCGCCCATCACAAAAAGAGATCTCTCATCGGCACTAGAAGAAACTCATGCGTACATGCGGGGTCAAGTTAATCTGAATGTCCAAGAACATCAATATAGGCAAGCAAGACGAGTACAACAACAGAAGGACAAGGAACATACTCCAGAACTAGCTGCTAGATACAAAGAATTGGGACTGGAGGATTCAAGTTCTAATGAGTAATCTAGTCATGAGAAGGACACCTTGGACACTGACATAAGAACAAAAACAAACAATGAGGAATGGACGGAGATTAAACAGATCAAAACCACCCCCGATAATCAACAATCACAAGCACAAAATCAAGAAGCATCAACTGAATGAACACACCTTATTCAATTGAACGAGCAATCTCGGATGAGCATAAAGGAAGCTTCAATCACACATAAAGATGTGATGCCACCTATAAAGGAAGAAATACAAAAATGCACAGAAAAAGAAAGGGTTTTACAATAAAATATGGGACAAATCGTGATTGAAATCCCTAACGATATGCCACAAGGTAAGACAGTAATTAATGAGGCTGAGCCAAAGATACAACTTCATATTAGGTAGCCCCACGACACAACCTTGCATGTGGCACAAGGAAAAGATGTTAACACAGGTGAAGAACCTAGCATACCGACAACATGGTTAAATGTAGATGCTATTCAGTTGAAACCAATAGTCAAACAAATGATACAAACGGCCATGGATATGCAACATCTAATGATGGAAACAGATGGAGATTATGACAAGGCCATGAGGGAAAAGAGTAAATTTCAAGTAATGAGTGAACAATTGTCTAGGCAGCTAATCTAGCTCAACAAGTTGTTTCAGATAAGGAAATGAAAATCATAGAAGCCAAAGGACAATGCACTATGCTAATGGAGCATAATCAAAAACTCCAAGAGCAACTAATGGAGATACAAAGACAATATGAAGCAATTGACGCGGACAAAGAAAGAATGAGGACGAGAAGCAATGTGTTAGAAACACAGCTCAAAGTATATATGGAGGAAAATGATAATTTATGCAACAGGAATAAAGAATTGATGAAAGCCTTGTTATAGGACCAACCAATAGAGAAACAAGAGACAACAGCAATTGACCAAAAGGAATTGAAAGATCAGATTGCAAAATATGAAAATCTATTGAAACAAGAGCAAAACCTAAAAGAGGAATGGCAACAAAGGTGTATATGTGACACAAATGAGTCTAGGAAACAACTGAAACTATTGAAGAAAATTGGTAATCTATAATGAAGATGTGGATCAAATAGCAGAAATCGACAATGAGCTTCTCGCAATCCTACTGATGAGGTAGAGGTATGTCCTCTATCTCCCCCGAGCTATCATTCTCCAATAAAAGAGCAAATGGCTTAATCATGTGATGATCATCCCATGCGATATACTACAAAAATAGGTAAGAAGGAACGGTCACTATTGGTGTCCGGATTGATAGAAAACTTTGAAAATAAAGTAATCAAAGCCATGATGGAGGCCAAAATTAAAGGGAAAGATTTGGATAAAATCATAAAGCCTTTTAATATTCTATATGGGCTATTGAAAGGAAAAACACAGTAGTATATAAAGAGGATCACACAAAAGGACCCCGATGAGCAGTTGCACTTCAAAGAAAACACATTCAATTACAATCAAGAAGAATTTGAAGCTGCAACCTTATGGAGAAGGAAATTTTTGGAGAAAAATCCTACTTTGTGGGTGCACTCGCAAGCAGCACCATATTTACTATAGGTAAATCCTTCTTTTTTCCCAACACCATGTTGCAGTGAAGTACTCAAATTTTTAAATATGCAGAAGAGTGGTGCACTCAATAAACAATGGTTAAATTATGCTCTGCTTCCAAGTCCACCTCACAATTACTTGCCAACTAAGGATTACATGGTGAAAACCATTGAATTTTGGCTACATCAGTATGCAACAATACCCGACCTGACTATCAAGATGACTAATAAAATCGTGAGCATGATACTTATAGTTTTGAAAGTTTTCAAACACGTAGCATATACATTTTTGAATTTCATTGGTATTAACCAGGGCACGGATATCCTTATTTTTTATCTATCAGTTATGCCCAGTCGCCCAACAATCATGGCGTATTATTCCAAACTCATGTTCTTGGCGAGTCTATACACGCAAACCTTCGAAGAAGCCTTTTTTACTGAATTCTTTGAAATTGACTCCAAGATTTTCTTAAAGATGTCAACGAATCTGAATGCTAGAATGGTGGCATGTGAATTGAGCTTCTTCACAAGCCATAGACAACCACCACATGATGGGGTGAAAGCTGAACAATGGAAACAGCTGATGATACGTGAAGCTAATCTGCTAATGAGACAGAGCAAAAGGTCTACAAGATGTACTCCTGCCGCATTCCAAAGCCTATCGGGGACGACAAAGTTCATGAGGGGATAGTGTTGAAGTAGAGTCCAACAAAAAGAAAAGAAGAAGAAAGCCAAGAAAGAAGCTTCACTAATGATGACATATCTGAAGACATATTTTATGTAGGAAGCCCCACAGGGGCACGCAACACCCATCTCTGCACAAAGCCCCACAGGGGCATACAATAGGGGAAGGCACATAAAAGGCAAGGGCAGATCAAGGCCAACAAGTATCCATGAAGAAGTGCAAGAAGATATCCAGCAGATCCTGAGCCCCAAGAAGGTGCTTCAACCTCTTGATGTTCGAAAGGTCCAGATCGAAGGCTGAAGATCCACATCTTCATACCTTCCACTGGTTGCGTGCGTGGCAACCCGACTTAACATAGCAACCCAGATTTAAAGAGTTTATTATTGAACTAGACTACAAATCTTAGGTATACCATCTCCACACGTTGCGAACGGTGAATAGAAAAAAGGGAGGCCAAGATCAATGCAACATGTCCCAAGTTATGATCTGCTCCTTGACCACTGGTAAAGCTATACTATCACGACTTCCACAGGAGCTGGCAGTGATCAACTATAAAAGATCTATCAGTAATAAGGAACCAGAGCAACTATAGGTACAACACTAAAAACAAAGCAAAGCCTGTCAAGGGACGATAGAGACAAAGAGGGGGAGAGTGTTGCAGAGCAAAGAAGAGCAAAGAGGCAGAGAAAAAGAAGGGCCCCAAAATTTCTCCGAATTGGACACTTTATTTTTGTACTATAATCACTTTGTAATATATTTTCCGATATAAATGCACTAGAGGAGTCCTCTAGATGCATACCCGTAAAGATTTTTCTCATTACCCTTGTAAATTAGTAGGAAATTAGTCTTTTAGTCAATAAAGTGCTGGTCTCTTGTGTGAAAGGACCATTTTTAGGGCACATGTATATAAGTCATTTTGAATCTTTGTAATGACTTTTTGCCATTGTGAGAATGAAGAGCACATAAATTCGAATTTGAGTCTTCTCCTGCTTGTATCTTCTTCATTGTGAGCTTGCATGCATGTGTGATGCTTGGAAAGAGTGCTTAGAAGTGTTTTCTATCCATGAAAGAGCTTGTTTGCTGTTGGTAAGGTGTGTGTGAAGTGAAGGAAGTGCTGAAGTGTAGAAAGATCAATCCCATGACTCATTATTTCGCTCATAACTTGAAGTACAAATGTCAGAATCAAGTGAAAAGACAAGCATTTGATGCGTCTTCTTGAGAGCTTCGAAATGAATCCACTATTTGCTATATTCAGAGTTCGAAACTGAGAGAAAATTTTGATTTAGTATTGACTACTGTTCCAAGTGTCGTGACATCATAGCTGACCTTGAAAACTTGATTGTGATGGATTTATACTTATTTTAGTACTTTGTGAAACTTCATTTGCATTGACCACTATTTGAATGCATGTCTTCATACACTCAACTAGGTCTTTATACTCCTTGGATTGATAATAAAAGCGTGAGTCCCCACTATATGCACTTGAGGGGGATCGAGGTATAGTCTCTTTCACCACAAGTCCCTAAGTCGGTACTTAGGTACACACATACCTATACATAAGGTATTATTAAGGAGGGGTTTCAAAAAATATTTCCTCAATGTGTACTTTGATAAGTTGTTTTGACCTACTACTACTTCACCTATAGAAGGAGAAGGTATCAATCTAGCCACCATCTATGAATTTAGAGACCCTAAAGGTTCTTCTAGAGTTACCTACCTAGATCAAAATCAGAGAAGATATTGGTCAGTGGATGAATTGGATTGGTCAAGGCTGAGTTACATGGGATTACCTATGTTCCCTGCTCGAGAATAGGCAACTACTTTATAGAACCCCTTTGGATCCCAACAAGGTACCAAAAACTTAGCATCTGGACAAACCAATCAACAAAGTGTCCCCATCAGACCCCATGTGCAATTCCTTATGCTAAGAATTAATCCTGACATCCAAACTAGTCAAGGAATGGGAAATATGAATAGGCTGACCTTTATGGCAAGACCACATCAAGGCATAGGACCAGGAGTGCATCCAGTACGATGGGTAATTCCCATCATTATCCAACACCCAAAGCTAGGTAGAAGATTAAGGCCAATCCAAGTAGCTAAGTGTATGCAAAATCACTATGATGGCTCAGGAGAGCCTTATGACCACATTGCCGAGTTCAAACAAGTATTATGAGCAAAACAAGTGGATGATTTTTTATGCAATACGAATCCTTTGGGTTGACCCTCACAGGAATAGCCCTGACTTGGTTCCAACCATTGGACCCTAATAATTTTGGTAACATTGAATAATTCCCCCATGAATTCATTGGAGAATTCACCAAAAGGGGGATCAAACACAATTCATCGTCATTAATCCATAATTTTAAATAGACCCCTAATGAGATGGTAAAGAATGCTACCAGAAGATTTAATCAGTATGTAGACCAATGTCCGATGACTTAGAGACCTTCTCAGCAAAAGATGATATCCTTGTTTTTAGATGGCTTAATTAATGGGACATTAAGAACTTTGCTATACATGAAACAATTGCAAACATTGAGTGAATGTCTTCAAGAATGCATAGACTTAGAAGACAACTTAGCAGGTGACCTCAAAAACACACAAAATTCCACTAAATTGGAGGACATAAGGAGCAATGCTAATTCTAGCACGAGCAACGTAGAGGAACTGGTAGAATTAGTAGCCAAGAAATTGGGAGTATAGGGATAGAGTAACTACTCAAACGAACCCATGAGAGTGTCAATGTTAATAAGATGTACACATTGCAGTGGAGATCACCCATCCCATGTCTGCACAAGAGGAGGCTTAGGGTTGTCACAACCTTATCCATACAATAGGCAACCGATCCAGGGACCTAAGATGTACTATCATATTGGGCAAAATTACACCAATCATAATACAAATAATTGCCCCTTTAACAGGCAACCAAGAACAATTGTACCACCTCATTATAGACCTTACAGATACCCTCCTAGGGAACAAGGCATAGAAGTTCCAAGGTATAACCCATACCCAGGGCCACAGGTAGCACCAAGACCATATGAACATAGAGGATATGGTCAACCACAACCGGTGCTAGGACAAAAACCACCACACCCACAGAATGTAGTATTGGTGAAGTATACTCAACTAGAGGAAAACCTAGAAAGATCCATAGTGCCAACAACACTTGACAAGCATAAAAACTACGAATCAAGGTTTCAATTAGATCCAAGGAGAGTAGTACCCTTATGATGCAACCTTGACAGAATACGACCGTGCCTATGAGCAGCAATACGACAGTTATGGGGGTTATGAAAATTCTTATGGACCTCTGTATGCCAATCTCATATACATAGCACCTAGAGTCCTAACTCCAACTAGGCCACCTAACTATTGGAAAAAGGATGGAGAGAGGATTATTGAAAGCATTGAAATGGAGTCGAAATTTGATTTGAAAGAACAATATTTAAAAGAGATTAGACTTAATGAGGATGTAGAGGAGCCTAGAGTACTCGCCATAGAAAAGTATCAAGAGAAACAAGGCAATGAGGAAGTTCGAGCTCAAGTAGATCAACAGTCTGATCTATTTGAAGTTCTAGACCATTTCAAGCGATATGAGATAGAAGAACAAAATGTAGCTATCCAAATTCCAAAGAGAGAAGCCCTAGAAGGATAGGCATACGATAACAAGGAGCAAACCAAGAAGGTGATAGTAACCATTGGTAGAGGAAGAAGAGAGATGCACCTACATAGGGAAGGATGTATCCATAGAAGAGGAGTGAGAATTAATAGAATTAATTGGATAATATAGAGACATATTCACATGGACTTACAAAGACCTCAAAGGAGAATGGAAAACATACCCTGAAGCGAAACCCTCAAAACAAAGTCCATACACATATAATGACATCTATTCCACAAAAATTAAAGAGGAAACAAACTGCTAGTAGCAAGATTCATCTACAAGATCAAACATACAGAATGGGTCTCACCTTTGGTAGTAGTACCCAAGAAGAATGGAAAACTTAGGGTGTGCATTAATTTGAAAAAGGTTAATGTAGCTACAATTTGTGATAGTTATCTATTGCCCATAACTGACCATCTTTTAGAAATAGTAGTGAGCAAGGAAGTCTACACCTTCCTTGATGGATTCTCGGGTTACAACCAAGTAGCCATCGCTACAAAGGATCAACATAAAGCTACATTTGCTACCAAATGGGGAGTATATGCCTTTCATGTGATGCCTTTTGGACTCACAAATGCTTCTGCAACTTTGCAGAGATTAATGTGTCACATGTTCAAGGAATTTGTGAGAAAAAGCATGGAAGTCTATGTGTATGATTTATGCACATACTCCTCTAGAAGAATTGAACACATCCTTGAGTTATGAAGGATGTTTGAGAAATGCGGACAGTATAGAGTGTGCCAAAATCATGAAAAATGTGTTTTTATGGTAAGGCACACATTGTATCCAAGAATGGCATCTCTATAGCTGAGGATACAATAAAGACCAAGAAATGTAAAGGAAGTAGAATCTTTTATGGGACATTGTGGATATTACCGATGATTCATCCACATGTACACCATAATTGCAAAGCCATTGTATAGATTATTGACACAATTCACATGGAGAGAGGAATGTGAGAAGGCATTCAATGAGTTAAAGTGAGGATTAAGTTCAACACCCATCTTGAAGGTACCCAACTAGAATAATATGTTCTAGTTCAAGAAATAAGATCCTTCCAACAGTGGGAAGAACTGTAACGAGAGGTGACTAAATACATGTCACTCTAGTTGCTCGGTGCAGGCGGTGAAGAAAAGTTAATTAAGGTCCTTCCAACAAGGGAGAATCCAACAAAAGAGAAAGAAGAAGAAAATCAAAACACAAAGTAGCTCAATAAAAAACTCACCCTCTACCCAAAGCCCCGTAGGGGCATCCATTAGGCTTCAACATGAAACAAGGGGGACCCAAAGAATATGAATAAAGAAGTTTAAGAAAGTCCCGCACCCATAAGATCCTTCCAACGATGGGAAGAATTGTGGCGAGAGGTGACAAAATACATGTCACTCTAGTTGTTGGGTGCGAGCAGTGAAGAAAAGTTAAACAAATTCCTTCCAACAATGGGAAGAACTCTAGTGAAAGGTGATTGGATCGATGTCCCCTCAGTCACCTCAGCCGTTGGATGCATGCGGTAAAAATATTAAATAGGCTCAAAATAATGCAACAAGGCCCGAGTTAGGATCAGTTCCTTGACTGCTAGAAAATAATTAAAGAATTATACACTACGTTTGAACCTTTGAGGCCTCCACACATACTGGCAGTGGACAACTACAAATATGTCATCAAGACAATCAAGAACTAGATCTTCCATGGGATACAAGCTAGGGACAAGAAGCAAAGCCTATCAAGGGACGACAGAGACAAAGAGGGGGGGGGAGTGTTGTGGAAGAAAGAGGCAAAGGAAAGCAGGCCCCAAAATTTTCAAAATTAGGCATTATTTGTCTTCTTTAAATTTCCATGATATGACATCAAGAGCCATGTAAATGCACTAGAGGAGTACTTTAGATGCATGAAGCCCAAATATTGTAACATAAGCCTTGTAAAATAGAAGCAATTTAGTCATTTTCAATAAAAGTGTGAGACTCTTGTGTGAAAGGACAATTTTTAGGGCATATGTATAAAATTCACTTGATTACTCTTTGTAAGAACTTTTTGCCATTATAAAAAATCAAGCTAAAAATTTTGAATTTGCATCTTCTCTATTGAGTATCATCTTCTCCAAGAGATTGAGAGTGTGTTTCATGCTTGGAATGTATATTTAGAAGTGTTTTCTATCAAGTCCCCTCTTGTTTTCATGATTGTAGTGCATGTGTGAAGTTTGGTGAATGGTAGAGCTAAAGTAGAGTTTCTTTCCAATCACTATTTTTCTCATAACTCGAAACATGTTTGTCACATTAGATGTGTCTCATCGAGAGCTTCAAAACAGACCTGCTATTGATCATATTTGGATTTTGAAGCTGGGAGAAAAGTCTGAATTTGTGCTTACTATTGTTGCAAGTATCACGGCGTGCATTTCTAGAGAAATAAAGAGTAGGAGAGGTAGTTGATCTGAGTTACGTGCATTGTAGCACTATTAGTTCACTTACCATCATGTGTGCACATGTCTTCATACACTTGATATGTCTAAATTCCACAGATTGATAATTATACATGTATTAATCCACCACTATACGCACTTGTGGGTAATTGAGGAATAGTCTCAGTTGGCACAAGTCCCTAAGGCATCACGATTTAGCTACAAATTAGGCTTCTCCTAAGATCATTCCTTTTTTTATTTTAAAAAGTGTCTAAAATATATATATATATATATATATATATATAAAACTCTGCTTTCTTGTGGGATTTTGTGAGGAAAATACTCTTCTCTTTATTATACTGAAAAGCTAACAAAGCCTCAATTGTATAAAAATATTCTCTACTATAAAACTTGATGGAATTTTTACAATGGTAAAAAAAAATACAAGGGTTATCTAATTAAACATAGGTGAATTCAAAAGAACTTTATGGATTTTCTTTTTGGGTCTCTATTGGTAGTAGTCAAGGAGGCCTAGGCACATTGGCATAGCAAGGAAGCATGAGACAGAAAATCCAAAGGGAGCAAGGATAGAGGGAAGTCCAATCAAGACCAAGCAGACAAGTGACTCCACATAGATTCGACAAATAGGCGAAGTTTCTTTTTCCAAAACAAATATGTAACCAATAGTGTTTTTTTTCACTTCACTACATTGTAAATCCCATTTTTGACGAATCAAGCTCCATTTTGTCCAAGCCAAGGAGTCCTCAAAAGTACTAGATTTACCTATGTACCAATTTTCATAATTTTTAGAGTTCATTTGAGGCCCCAAATTAGCTTATAAACCTAATTTTTAACTAGGCCAGACACTAGGTCTAAAGAGGGCCAAACCTAGTAAAAAACTATAAAATGATCTAAATCTCATTTTTTAGGTTGGATTGTTGGGGATTGAAGTAACAAAGAGCATTATAAACTTATTTCTTGGCTAATTGAAGACTCCATTTCTCCATCTCTTTGTCTTATCATGTATGTGTGTGCATGTTAGTGTGCTTCTCACTGCCACACTTGTGTACTCATTCACTCATGGTTGTCATACCTCCCTCATGTCTCCTCAGATTGACAATTATGAGGTGGATCTCCTCATGTGGATATTTATCATTGTGCTAGAGTGATACCAAATTTTGTGTCATTGCTAAGGATCGAGCTTCAAGGACGAGTGCATGATGGTAAGATGTAGAGATGTGACATTGGAAGCATAGGTAAACACTTTTTCTTTTACTTTTTCATCTCCTTCATCATCACCTCTACCATCTCTACTTCCTCCCCACCTCTATTTCCATTTTGCAAAATTTTGCCAATATTGGTCATATTCTCACCTTCCATTCATTCTTCTCATTTCACTTGTGAAAGTGAGAGATAGAAAGAGAGAGAGAGAGAGAGAGAGAGAGAGAGAGAGAGAGATTGTGTGTGCTACATTTTCTTGTTTTTTTTAAGCCTTCTAGTAGGTATCGACATCCACAACAAGAACAATAGCTCCAACAGGTATAGAATCTCTGTTCATGCACCCCAAGGTGAAGGTCTATGTCCATTGCAATAGATAGTGGAAGTGGTCATTTGGTAAAAGAGAGTACAGCATAGTAGGGTAGAGACCTTGCACACCAGTAATATAAAAAAAATTCAAAAATTGCCATTTTTTTATCAATCATGATAGAAACCTTTCTATCATGACAAACAATGTCCATCATGATGGACATAACCTGATGGAAAAGTGTGTCCATCATGATAGATACCATCCATCATGATAAACATCCCCTATGGTAGATAGAAAATTTTGATCAAAAGTGTCAACGGTGATAAACAACTAGCATGATAGATAACAACCATTGTAGAATATGTCCATCATGATAGATACCATCTATCGCAAAATCTATCCATCATGATGAATAAGCCATCAATCATGATAGACACTATCCACCATGCAACAAACATGTGTCCATCACGACATACTTGTCCATCAGGATTGACAACCATGACAGGAACTTCCTCCATCATGATAGATAACCCTATTGATTGTGATAGACCACCATTCTTGACCAAAAATAAGGGTTTTTAATTTTTTGAATGTTGGAGCCTAAAGACTGATATTTGTGCAAGCAAATGGAACTCTTGGGCAAGGCAAAGAGCTAGCTTGCATAGAGATTATGCTCGGGGATCATGCTTCTTGGGCATTGAAGCACTTATCGGAGCACCAAACTTGAGGTTGGAAGAATCCCTAACCCCCTCGATCAATTTTTAGTCTAGTTTAAGTGTGATTAGGGGTTTTTTTATTGATTAGGGCTACACTAGGCATGAATGAAGTACATGAAAAACCTAATTACTCAAGTTCAAGTACAAGTAGAACACAATTTTAGAAAACCCTAATAAGAAAAGGAATATAACTTTTTCGATCACACACCTAAGCATGCTATAAATTAAGTATTCCTAATGAAGTGACTCAAGAGACGAGATTTCACACCAAAATTGAAACCTCAAAAGAAAAAATGAGTGTGACAAAAGAACACTATAACATGGTTGTACTTGAAAAAAATTAGGGTAATAGACAAGGCATATGAACCTTAGGTCAAGCAAACACCTAGGTTGGGATAGACAAAGCATCAGATCCTCTGAAGATAGTGTCAATCACACAACAAGGTCATGGGCTCAACAATTCAATGGCTATCTCTATGTGCTAAGCTTTGAGACTAGTGATTCAAAAATGTAATTTAGCATGGAAAGACCTGTGGGTAGTTTAGGGATAACCTATCTACATACACTAGAATGTACAATGATCATGATCTAGCTTATCATATGTGACCTTTATAATCCTATTCTAGTTTAAATGCATTGATCTAAAGAGCGACCCATCCTATTTTTATCATGCCATTTTCAAATAGAGAGCACCTTTCAAATTTAAACTTTGCATTTCCCATTCAAAGGACTTGAAGCTCTTTATATAGAGTCCCTTTGAATCTTTTACATAAGCTTCCTACTTTCCATTTCAACTCCATCACCTAGAGATACATTCCTTTTAATTTTTTTAACAAACAGATGGTCCCTATTACCATTGTGCCTACATAAAGAAATAATTTAGAAAGTGAAATTGAACATTGTTTCAAGAAAGATAAGAGACTACAAAAAGAGTTATGTTCTATCTTGTAATTTTTTATCGATTTGTATGAAATCACACCCTAGATGATGGAAAAAAATGGACAAATAAATGAACTGAAATACCTATGCAAAGAGAAATAAGAGACAAATTCAATTCATATCATGAAGGAAATTATGTAAAAAAGTCATTCAAGAACACAAAAGATCATTCATGCGTATATTACCTAGAGAAGATCACATAACCATAAAAGGCTAGCAAAAGAGTTATTTTATATCTAGCTAGCCACTTATTGCACTGCAAAGGCCCATGCGCTTGCTCAAGTCCATGGATATTAGGTTATTAGGCAACACAAAGAAAACTAACTTCGATGGTTTGCATCAATCTTGATACCAATTATAGGACAAAAAGAAAGTTTGTAGATAGGAACAATTGAACTCAGTGTTGTGCATTACCTTTTTCTTTGAATTTGTTTCCAAAAGGACTTCCTTTATTCATGGCAAGGGCTTTACAAGAGGGATATATAGTATTTTAAACATGATAAACCCTATCATCCATGACATGTGTGAGTGAGAAGCACACAAACATGCACACACATACACACACACGCGCACACACAGCAAGACAAAGAGAGAAACAATGAATTTCTTTAGATTACTCAAAAAAAGTCTCATACAAGTTCAATTCTACAACAAGCTACCCTCGAAAATGAGCTCTCTAGCTCTTTTTATAGTTTTTGATTAGCTTTGGCCCTGTCCAGACCTAGTGTCTGGCCTAGTTAAAAATTAGGTTCTAGGGCCTATTTGAGGGTTCAAACAGAGTCTAAAAAATATGAAAATTGATAGGTAGCTACTTCTAATGTTCCTCAAGCTCAAGGATGCCTTGGCTTGCACAAAAAACGGAGCTACAAAAATATGAAATGGTATTTACAATGGCTTTTAGTGATGAAAATCACTATTTTTGTAGGAATTTCTTCGAAAATTTTGACATACACTTCTTGGAGCTTTTTGGCCAAATTGGTGAGTAAGGCATCCCGATCTACTAGCCCAGGAACCTCGGATGTGCCATGTGTAGCTTCTCTGAATGTAGAGCCTGTTCCACAGCAAATAAATGTAATAAATGAGATGGTCTAGGAATGCATATCTCTGAATGATATTTCCATAACCATGTGATAAACATTTCTTCAAACATTTGTTTGAAGCAAGCTGGCAGATACTTGATATGAGCATGCCACGCATATACAACTTTGATCGATGGGGTGGTGCTCATATCGTAGATGAGGTCTTGATTGCCTTCATTGAATCCTAGGGCCAAAAGTTGAAATTCTTTGACATTTCTAAAGGTTCTGAATGTAACTAGCATTAGCTCAAATATTTTGAGACACATTTGTGCCATGATGTTTGGTACATTCTTGAATATGACTCCCTAATGCCAAATGGTTGAAATCATGTATGTGATTGTGGGTTGGCCCTGAGGTGGTGCCAAGTATACATAGTTTAGCCACTTGCCATATCCTTTAACTATCAAAACTATTTTGGTGTACTCGAGCCATGATCTTCATCGAAAGACAGGGCAGTAGCATGGGTTATACTTGATGTATAAGGGAATATTATTCCAAGTGTGCACCATCTCGGGGTATGTTTCGAGTAGGCATATCCTCCATGTAGGTTGAAATATGTTGCCATGCATGGCACTTGTAGGAATGTCATCTGGTGCAAATTGTGTTGCCGAGGTTGGTTCTTTTGTTGTGCACTACTTTATCTCAACATTATAATCTGCCATTAATACACAGAATGGAGCATACAAATCATCTGAAGTGCCAATCCATCCATGATGGGAGAGGTTTTTGAAGTAATCAGACTTGATGAAAACCTCTTCCAATTGGGAGATAGAATGTATCTGTACTGCAACTCTATCATCATGGGTAGCACCAACCTTTTCTAATTTTTGCATCCATTCAGGAGCTTCAATCTCAAATTTGTCCATTCCTTCCTCTGTTTGCTTACCCCCGGGTACAGACATGGGGACATAAGGATCCTCAAAAGTCTCCTCCACTTCAATTGGAACTAAGTCCTCTGGCTCCGGCTCCATGAGGGGAGAAGGTTGACGCTCATATTGAAGAACCTTATTTTGGAGCTCATCTAGTTGTGATATGAGTTCTGCGACCTCTGCAGATGTGTTAGCTATAGTTATGACTTATTTTGGTGACTCTCACTGAGAAACCAATTGCTTTCGTAGGTCATCTCGCTCTTTTTCTAAGGAAGCATGTGCTTCTAAGAGGTTGATGTGTGTGTCCAGCACATTTTTCATATTTGCTGATGGGATGGCCTTGAAGCACTTCGGGTCAATTTTTTGCGGTGATCCCTCCATTGCTGCTTCTAGGTTTTCTTCATTTTGTTTCTGCACTCTTTTATTTTCTTCTAGTGTTGTGGACATGTGTTTTCGTAGTAATGCAAGGTTACGTCGAAGCTTGAGATTGTCTGTAATTTGGGCGTGTAACATTTCATCGAGTTTTTGTTTTTCCTCGGTATCTGATTGGGGTGGGTCGGCCACTAACTGATCATGTTGTGCCTGCAAGGTGTCATACTGTTGTTGTAGTAGCCTCTTTTCCTTCTCCAACTTTATGAATATTTCTTATAAGGTTTCATGGGTTCGAAACAGATTCATATGTTGAGCATCTAAATGCTGATAATGATGTTGTAATTGACACATACATTGGTACAAATTATTGAATACATTATTGACAAGAGTGGATGCTAGGAAGGTGTTGAATGCAGGAGGGTAGGGAAAAGGGAAAGGGAGTGTGTATGATGCGCTTGGAAATGATGTTCTTGTGTGATATCACATTCTCAGGAATATTTAAGTGATTTTCCGCACTTTAAGTTGATCGTTTCACGTTAAGTTCTTTGCTTTAAGTTATCGATCGCACAGAGATTATGTTTTAGCTTGGACTTGAGTGCTTAGGTAGTCTTCCACTTGATAGATGCCTATCATCACCCTGACTTACTTCTAGCACTACTCGCACTTAGCCTAAGCTAGGAATTGGCAAACAAAGTTGAGAATGATCCAACCTCGAGATTCTTATCCCTTGCCCTTGTAAGCCCAGGAGATGTGTTCCCAAGCCTGCACTCACTCTTGCCTTGAATGCCCTTCAAGGCTCTCAATAGACCCGTACGAGTCCCAAAGTTAGCTCAAAACTTACAATCAAATGACATAACAAATCACTTCCATTCATGTAATTCAGATATCAATTTCCCTTTATCTTTATGGAAGACAATCCTAGGGATCCCTCAGTTTCTTACCCATGGGTATGGTCTACTTCAAAATACCCCGAACGGATTTCATATGAGGAAGTTATGACTATTTAGGGTTCTCAGGTTAAAACAGGGTTCAAACAAACTAACAAGCAACTAGAGTTTTTGTCAAATTACTAGTGTAGAGGCCTCACAATACTCAAAATGTCTGATTTTTGTGCCCACAATTACTCCCAAAATTGGAATAAAAAACCCTAAAAATTTGGCCAAAAAAGCATGTCAATCACGATCGACAGGTCTGTCAATCGCGATCGACAGGTCTGTCAATCGCGATCGACAGGTCTATCAATTGTGATTGACAGAGGTGTCTATTGGGGCTTGCCGATCACGATCGACATGCTAGTCACAATCGACACGTCAGTCGTGATTGATGGTGTCAATCGGGATCGACTGAGTCGGTCGTGGGATCTATCAATCATGATTGATGGTGTCAATCACGATCGATACTTTTTGCATGAATTCTGACATAATTTCAGTCGATCGTGGGTCTGTGCATCGCGATGGACACGTGGGCACGCAAGTTTATGTGTCAATCATCAAAATTCAGCCGGTCGCGATCGACGGTCTCAATCACGACTGACAAAAGTATCGGTCGTGGCTGTCGATCGCGATTGACTGTGTCAATCGTGATTAACAGAATCTATCGGCCATTTCTGTCGATCGTGGTTGTTGATCACAATCGACAATGTCAGTTGCGATTGACAGAAAAACACGAAATTTTTTACTTTTGAAAAGTGATTTGGAATGTGCTCAACATGTGTGTCATAGTGGTGCAATTTGTTTTACCAAAGGAGCCATTTTAGTCTCAATCACGATTGACAGAGGTCAATGCCCCGGAGATTGTACAGAGCTTTTCCGTACCTGCACAGCCTGCTAGAGATGATGGTACAGCCAAAACCTACAAGAACACTCAAGAAACATGCAAAAACAGTGCACACAAATCGCTCTCTCACTCTCTCTCACAAGTGAAATGAGGGAAACGGAAGGGAGAAGGAGATATGACCAAAAACTGAATTTTTCGCAATGATGGAGATGGAGGTGGGAGATGGTGAGGATGATGATGGTGGTGGTGATGGTGAAGTAAGAAAGAGAAAAAAAAAGGAGAAGTAAAGAAATAACCTACAATGCCAACATCACAACTCTATGTCTTACCATCACACGCTCGTCCTCAAACCTCGATCCCCGACAACAGTGCCAAAATTTGGTGCAGCTCAGTGATGA